>CAXITT010000432.1:160906-177729 GCA_964033795.1 Lymnaea stagnalis
GGAGGAGCAAGCTTTGCCAGTGAGGAAACGGCTCCAGCTGGGGGGGGGGGATGACGGATTAAATCAATCATTGGGATTAAGCAGGGGCGGAGCAAAGCGTAGAAGTTATCTAAAAGAAGCATGTTGTTATATGTAGGGAAGTTGGCCCACGGTTCAGGTGATGAGTTGTTTGTCCACACACGGATCCCGTGTCTTTCACAGCCCCCTTATCACGAATGCATATCTATCCTCTAATCTCATGTGTATCCCAACCCACTAATCCCGTATGTGTCTCAACCCACTGATCTCATGTGTATCCCAACCCACTATTCCCGTATGTGTCTCAACCCAGTGATCTCGTGTGTATCTCAACATACTAATCATTTCTTAATCCTAATCCACCAATCCAGTGCGTGTCTCAAAACCCACTGATCCTGTGTGCATCGCAACCCACTAATACAGTATGTATACTAACCCGCTGGTACTGTGTTTACCGCAACCCACTAATCCCGTATTTAGGACAACCAACTAATCACATATTTAGGACAACCCACTAATCCAGTATTTAGGACAACCAACTAATCCCGTATTTAGGACAACCCACTAATCCCATATTTAGGACAACCCACTAATCCCGTATTTAGGACAACCCACTAATCCCGTATTTAGGACAACCCACTAATCCCGTATTGAGCACAACCCACTAATCCCGTATGTATCGTAATCCTTAATCCCAAATGCAATACAGCCACAAGATCCCGTACATATGCATAAACTTTTATAAAACTTGAAGTGGATCGAAAATGCACACCCATAAAAAAAGTGGCTAACTGGGACGATCTGCCCCCGTCCCCCGTCTTTTTACGCTGGCGCCTATGCAACAAAAAATAAAAAAAATTAAAAAATTTAAAAAATTAATTACCAGAAAAGTGTTGGTCCATCTCGTTATCTTACCTAGAACAACGGCTCCACGTGTCCCAGCAGTCACCCACGAAGTTGGCCTCCGACGAGTGCGTCATCAGCGCCGCCACTGCAAGAACCAGGCAGACGACAGAAAGCTTAAGTACTGGACTCATGGTCGGATGTGAGAAGATGTAAAAGGAATACTTACTAAGACTTGTGAAACACGTCGACCAATGGTCCACAACAGAGAGCATCGACTTTTTATAGGAAGAGCAGCAGGATGTCCTCGTTCTCGCTCTGGGAATGTTACTGCGTCTTTCATTGATGGGGGCATTTCAAGTGCTAACATGGCAAAGCGTCAGGTAAATAGTCCTAAAAAAGCATTACCTAATATAAAGGTAGTTTGGCACATGAACGGTCTCATATACTTCAGCTATTAGGGCAAGGGTTCCCAGCCCATCGCGGGTGACCATACATTTTTAGATGAGATTGAAATAGGATTTCTGTGGGGGCCGCCGGCTGAAACACTTTAACTAAGATAATAGTGAATTGAAATTTTAAAAAAAGGTTTTGTAGTTGATTTCTTAAATTTTGAGTTGTGTTCATTTCAGACTATGTTAGCGGAGGGGTGATGTGTTCGGGAGCGCGGGCTAAAATAATATTAGGCAGAATTTTGCCCAGGGTCAGCTATCAATATTTCCACCCGCAATCAATGTTCCCTTTAAGCTGCGGGCTCGCAGTAATCTCACAGACGCCGCGCAGCAGTTTTGAGTACCGCGCAGCTAATTTCCACTTAAGGTGTGTTTGTGTCTGTAAAATTTGTGCACAAAAAAATTGATGCTGTAAAAATGTGCACACAAATATATTATTTTGCACACGAACCAACAAACCTTAGAGGGAACCTTGCCCGCAATACAACAATATTAAAAATTCATCTTGTTGTGGCTTCCATGTGGGTCATCTTTTGACCCCATCTTAGTTTGGTCCATGGAATCATTATACAACTACGTATGGAAGCGAATCTTAAAGGAAAATAAGTTAATATTGCTAACATCCTGGGCTTTTATCTAGGAGTGAAAAAAGGTGCAGGTACTGTTCCGTTGATAGGGGAGCCGGCAGAAGTTATGGGTCAAAGAAGGTTCCCGAATACAAATGGAGGTGGAAGCTTTGGAAGGAGGCTCAATGATACATTGTAGTTCATCGGCCTACGTAAATTTAGTTTTGCATCATTCTACACCGGGCAACAGAAGAGATCCTCTGTATATCTTTATCTCTATTTTTCAGGGCCCATGATCAATGTATTGATCACTCTGGCATGTTAGTAGACATGTGTGTTTCATTAACCAGGTTGTTTTTATACAAAAACTTTATTATTAGCATGTAATGCACTGCACCTAACCCCTACCCTCTTTATCTTTCTAACCTATTCAAGTAATGCACTGAGGCCACTAATATCTTTCTGACCGATTCAAGTAATGTACTGGGGCACCTTATATCTTTCTAACCTATTCAAATTATGCACTGGGGCCCCTTGAATCTTTCTAACCTATTCAAGTAATGCACTGTGGCCCCTTACATCTTTCTTACATGAATTACATATTAAAGTAATGCAGTGAGGACACCAATATCTTTTTTTGACCCATTGAAGTAAGACACTGGGGTCCCTTATATCTTTTTAACTTATTCAATTAATGCACTGAGGCCACACTATCTTCCTGACCTATTCAAGTAATGTACTGGAGCCTATTATATCTTTCTAACGTGTTCTAGTTATGCAATAGGTGCCCCTATATCGTTCTAAACTATTTAAGTAATGAAATGGGGTCCTTATATCTTTCTAGTCTATTTAAATAATGCACGGAGGACCCCTTTATCTTTCAAACCTGTTCAAGTAATACACTGATGTTCAATATATCTTCCTAACCTATTCAAATAACGCACTGGGGCCCCCAACACCTTTCTAACCTATTCAAATAACGCACTGGGGCCCCCAATACCTTTCTAACCTATTCAAATAACGCACTGGGGCCCCCAATACCTTTCTAACCTATTCAAATAACGCACTGGGGCCCCCAATACCTTTCTAACCTATTCAAATAACGCACTGGGGCCCCCAATACCTTTCTAACCTATTCAAATAACGCACTGGGGCCCCCAACACCTTTCTAACCTATTCAAATAACGCACTGGGGCCTCCAATACCTTTCTAACCTATTCAAGTAACGCACTGGGGCCCCCAATACTTTCTAACCTATTCAAATAACGCACTGGTGCCCCCAGTACCTTTCTAACCTATTCAAATAACGCACTGGGGCCCCCAATACCTTTCTAACCTATTTCCCGGGAAAGTATTAACAGACTTAAAATCCTAACTTTGGAAACCCAAGAGGTTACTTCATTTATCATTACGTGCCTTGTTATTTCAAATAATAAAAAAAAAATGAATCTGTCATGAGATGGTTAGAGACGAATGTTCTGACCCAGTTTAGTTGCAACAACAATTTTTTAGGGCAAGCATGACATCCTTGTTGTCAGCGTGTTATGGTTTAATTAAAATTAAATAGGCCAGAACAGATTTGGGGGTTTGGAGGGGGAGAGGTAAGGCGACAGGAGACTCGGAAAGTTGTCCAGAGGTCAATAAGCAAAATCAATATTTAAAAAAGGCAGCCATAAGATCTATTTTGAAACACCAGATACTAATTTACTTTTATTTAGGAAAAAAAAACAACTTTCTCGCAGCTGGGCAGTGGCGTACCTTGATTAAATGCCGCCCCGGGGGGCAGACTCTCAGACACGCTTTTGTTTCTTCAGGGTTGCCCATACTTTGTTTTGCTTATTTCCTTTAACCTAACCTGAATGCAGTATATCCCCCTTAATGAACATCTCTCAAAGGTGTGCCACCCTCACATATTCGCATTTGATATACATACCCCCCCCCCACCCCCCCCCCCCCCCCCCCNTAATTTACTTTTATTTAGGAAAAAAAAACAACTTTCTCGCAGCTGGGCAGTGGCGTACCTTGATTAAATGCCGCCCCGGGGGGCAGACTCTCAGACACGCTTTTGTTTCTTCAGGGTTGCCCATACTTTGTTTTGCTTATTTCCTTTAACCTAACCTGAATGCCGTATATCCCCCTTAATGAACATCTCTCAAAGGTGTGCCACCCCCACATTTTCCCAATTGATATACATACCCCCCCCCGCCCCCCCGCCCCCCCCCCCAAAGAAAAAAAAAGTGCCGACGCCCCCTTTGGCGTACCATAGGTTGGCAGCTGAAGCTTGATGTCTGTTATAGAAACATCAAGTTTCAATAAAGCAGAGTCTTTTCTTTTGTTATGACACTTTATTAGTTCGTATGAGTTAAAGGGATCAGACGATGTACAAAGAAAGGAAAGGGACATTGGATTTGTGACTGCGCATTTTTTAACAAAAAAATATATTTTATATACATCGACTAGGTGTTGAGTGGCCGAGTGGTCTAAGCTGAGTCAATCTCAAGTTTTCTGGAGTTCCAATCCCCACCAAAGACCAAAAACATCATCAACGCTACGAATGGATGGGACTCGCTAACCTTGGACGGCAACTCATCTAAGCGAAGGAGACTCCGACTTCAAACCCAAAGAAGGAGGCCCTTACGCGGACAACGCTGACACGTTGAAACATTCCGACCAATCTTGCGGCGCCACTGGTGCCAAGCTGTATCTTCCACATGTGATGTTCTCTTGGGTTACCCAGCGGTGTGGAGAGATGCGATTCGCTGTATAGGGAACCAGCTTATATTCCTTTAAAAAAATTATCCCAATCTTTTTGGATTTCTTCATGCGAAGTCTACGCCGCTACACCATCACCACATTGTGACGGACGGATGCAAGCAAGGAAAAAACAAAAAAGATATATAGATTTTTTTTAAAACGGCCACTTATTTAAAGTGTGTTGTTTGTGTTTTTACATAATCGGCGTTGAATAGCTTGTGTTTTTTTATTATTCATGTTAAAAGCAGGCATGGAGAAGTCAAAAGCATGTGCTGAACTTCCACCTTATTAATCTGGACTTTAATATTTTTTCTTCCGTGTCTCTTTTTTTCGGACATCCAAAAATTCTTACGGACTTTTACGAACG
Source organism: Lymnaea stagnalis (assembly GCA_964033795.1). Taxonomy (NCBI): domain Eukaryota; kingdom Metazoa; phylum Mollusca; class Gastropoda; family Lymnaeidae; genus Lymnaea; species Lymnaea stagnalis. The sequence continues at coordinate 165,907 of CAXITT010000432.1, forward strand.
GATCATTGTAAGTGCTGTTTTTAGGGCCTGTCCGTCAGTTTAGGGACTTATGGTAATCTCATGATATTTATAATGGTATGAATCAGCCTCTTTCTGTTTTTAGGGCCTGTCCGTCAGTTTAGGGACTTTTGGTAATCTCATGATATTTATAATGGTATGAATCAGACTCTTTCTGTTTTTAGGGCCTGTCCGTCAGTTTAGGGACTTTTGGTAATTTCATGATATTTATAATGGTATAAATCAGCCTCTTACTGTTTTTAGGGCCTGTCCGTCAGTTTAGGGACTTTTGGTAATCTCATGATATTTATAATCGTATGAATCAGACTCTTTCTGTTTTTAGGGCCTGTCCGTCAGTTTAGGGACTTTTGGTAATCTCATGATATTTATAATGGTATGAATCAGCCTCTTTCTGTTTTTAGGGCCTGTCCGTCAGTTTAGGGACTTTTGGTAATCTCATGATATTTATAATGGTATGAATCAGACTCTTTCTGTTTTTAGGGCCTGTCCGTCAGTTTAGGGACTTTTGGTAATCTCATGATATTTATAATGGTATGAATCAGACTCTTTCTGTTTTTAGGGCCTGTCCGTCAGTTTAGGGACTTTTGGTAATCTCATGATATTTATAATGGTATGAATCAGCCTCTTTCTGTTTTTAGGGCCTGTCCGTCAGTTTAGGGACTTTTGGTAATCTCATGATATTTATAATGGTATGAATCAGACTCTTTCTGTTTTTAGGGCCTGTCCGTCAGTTTAGGGACTTTTGGTAATCTCATGATATTTATAATGGTATGAATCAGCCTCTTTCTGTTTTTAGGGCCTGTCCGTCAGTTTAGGGACTTTTGGTAATCTCATGATATTTATAATCGTATGAATCAGCCTCTTTCTGTTTTTAGGGCCTGTCTGTCAGTTTAGGGACTTTTGGTAATCTCATGATATTTATAATGGTATGATTCAGCCTCTTTCTGTTTTTAGGGAGATAATTTCGAATAGATGAGTCAACTTAAGAGTGCACATTACGTGCGGGAAGGATTAATCTTACATATTTTTAAAAAAAAATTGTTACATTTTGCTGAAACTAAATTGAACAACACAAACAGCAAGCAGATGCAACATTCATTTTTTTAATACATTTAAATCTAGAACGCTTCAAAAACACAACAAAATTGTAAATAAAAAAATGTTTGTCCATTCCTGGTTTATCCCCAAATTGAATTCCTTCATAATTATTATTGTATGCCACTGGCGTTAAAGATAACAGCATCTCAGAAGCTAGTTACATGTTCATTTAAACTTGAATATTTGCTTAATTTTCCTAAAGCTCCTTTCGTTATATAGTTGGGTTTTTTTTGGCAACGAATTTACTTTTCATTCCACCCGCCTCCTGGCAAATTTGCTTAACGGTGCTAATTCTTTTGTCAAACAACCCCCTCCCTCCCCCCCCCCATCCACGTGTTACCGTCTATTACTACACTTTAAAACTTCACATGATTCCATAATCAATTAACGTTTTATAATTTTTTTTTTGTTAACTCGGGACAGCTTATTTAACAGCAATTGAAAACTAATCATTTCCTTATTATTGCTTTCTTTTATTATTAAAATAAAAAAAACTTTTTTAATATTTTCGAGGCTCGTCACTGCTTGTACTTGGGCCTGGCCCCACACGGTTAGACATCACGTGCAGAGCGTTCGTCAACTTGGTTCTATCCGACTGCAAGCGTGACGGGACGAAATTCTCCGCGGGGACATACACCGCTGCGTAGATCTTCGGCAGGTACAGGAAAATGATGGCCACCGTGTGGTTGAGCAGCAAGGTCATGGACAGGACCAGCACGCGGACGGAGCCTCGGCTGGCCGTGAAGTACGTGGTGATGAAGGCCAGCCAGATGATGAGGGTGGTTGACACGCACATGGAGATGAACCTGGACTCGTTGAAGTTGTCCGGGAGCTTCCTCGTCTTGAAGGCGAACACCGAGCAGAGGCAGACGAGCACGAGGTTGTAGGCGAGGAATGAGGTCAGGCCGGGTACGGTCATGCTGCAGGACAGCTCGACGAATTTCTCGGTCAGGACGGGCTGGGTCCTGGTGGCTGTGGGTCGGTACACGGCGTAAATATAGACACAGATGATAAGCTGGGGAATGGTCACAGAAAGAAAAATTAAAGTCAGAATGTGCATTTTTTGCAGCTACTGCAAAAATTATGATGTAGACCATTTAATATAATCATTAGGGTGACCAAATTAAACACTGTTAGTCACCGTCCTTTGTGGTTCACTAGATCTTAGACCGTATCCGGAATTTTCTTTTAAAAACAAATTTAGTCGTCAAAACATTTATTAACCGAAGTTTGGTCGAAGAAAATTTGGGGGAAACAAAATGTGTTCGCCCGAGATTTTGTTAAAATTTTTTGTTCATAAACATTTTGTAAGTCTAGTTTCAACTCTTAATGTCGGGGTGAAATAATTCAATGAAATAATTCAAGTCAACATGCAGGCTAAGCGCCACCTGGGGCGGGAGGACGATTTTTGCCGCCCTCTTCAACGATAAAAACTCTGCAGTTGGCCGAATATCCCTCCCGCCAATATAAGGTGGAAAAAGTACTGCTCAAAGCTCAATATAAATAACAGAGAATAACCAATACCAGCAATGCATGCATGCACAGGGTAAAATTAATAAAAAAATATCTTTAAAACATATACATTATAAAACGAGTCGAGCTTTGTAAAATTTTCAACTGACATGACATAATTGAAAAGAAGAACCATAGTTGTAGCGAAGAAAATCTGCATTTGAGCAGGAAGTAACCTTCACAGACATGATGTGTGTGGCTAATTCAGTGGCGCAGTGCATGCACAGCTAATGACAAATGCCATTCTGATAACAGCCCGCTGAATGACTAACAGCACTGGGCGTTGCATTCCGCCCCGTTAGGCAGAGCTGATGAGTGATACACAAAAGACCAGCGGTTAAGGTTTCTTTTTCCTCGGTCAGTCCCTATTAGAATCAAATGATAGGTAGGGGCCACTCATTTTGCTTATTTTATTTTATTCAGCGGTCAAGGAGCCCATGGGAGCGGCTGTGGTGGGCTCCTCGGAGTACAGATTATAAGAACTGTTCCAGGTGAGAGTTAAAAAAAACAACTTGAGAATCGAGTTTTATTTTTTAATAAAAAAATATTTGTTTATGATGCTTGAGTCATGTTGCACACAGAAAGACCCGTTACCAGAGGCGTAGCCACGGTTAGGACCGCCCGGGGAGGGCCAAGATCTGTCCGTTCCTCTTCCGTTTTTTTGAAGTTTTTCGAAAATGCCACCCCTTCAAGTTGAAGAACAAAATGTTTCTCCAAGGGCGAATCACCCATCTCCTCAACCCTTACTACGCATGTGCATGATAATGTTCTCTGAACAATTGAAATAAAATGACGTTAAATAGGTCACATCAGATTTGTGATCTTAGTCTCAAGCTCGAACTTTCGAAACTATTAAATGGTGAATACCAAAATGGTGAATACCAAAATGGTGAATACCAAAATGGTGAATACCAAAATGGTGAATACCAAAATAGTGAATACCAAAATTGTGAATACCAAAGTGGGGAATACCAAAATGGTGAATACCAAAGTGGGGAATACCAAAATGGTGAATACCAAAGTGGGGAATAACAAAATGGTGAATACCAAAATGGTGAATACCAAAATAGTGAATACCAAAATGGTGAATACCAAAGTGGGGAATACCAAAATGGTGAATACCAAAGTGGGGAATACCAAAATGGTGAATACCAAAGTGGGGAATACCAAAATGGTGAATACCAAAGTGGGGAATACCAAAATGGTGAATACCAAAATGGGGATGAATACCAAGGTGATGAATACGACCAAAGTGGTGTATACGACCAATTTAGTGAATACGACCGATTTACTGAATACGACCAATTTAGCTGAATACAACCAATTTAATGAATACGACCAATGTGGTGAATATGACCAAAGTGGTGAATACCAAAATCTTGAGGATCAGACATAGTGCAATGATTTAGAAACAATGACTTTAGCTAAATTTGAAAGACGTATTCACGTAAAGAATATTATCAGCCGGAAATGGGAAATAAAAGTTATCGCGGAGCTCCTTGCATGTCCCATCCCTCCGATCGTCTGCTATGCAGTAACTTGTTGACACTCAGTGTGAGCAGACTCACGATTTATGTGATCCTGCTGAGTGGTGTGGTGCAGTAGTTGGCTCATTATTTGGGCTCACACCCCCACCCCCACCCCACTCCCTCCCCGTGTCTTGTAGGACTTTTAAATAAATCTTAAATCGAGTTTAAAGATTTTTGAGTTTATTGTCTTTTTAATTCTTTAATTCTAATTCTTCTTCTCCTCTTTGTTCTGTCACCTTTCTAAAATTTAACAATTCTGCGTTTAACACTACAATATGCTTATTGTAGACTTTTTAAAAACAAAAATTTGTTTGGATAAGATTTCAATTAATTATCCCACAAACATATAGGTGAGTGACACACATGCAGGTGAGTGACGCACATACAGGTGAGTGACACACATACAGGTGAGTGAAAAACATGCAGGTGAGTGATCCCACTCATGGGAGACAAGTAATATTTTTTTGTATAATATACAGGGTGTCGGGACATAGAAGAGACTCACCAATCAGAGTGTTGGTTGAATAATGGAGTTTGCTTTTGAACGGAGCGAAGAATGTTGGAGGCAAACAGGGACAGTTGACATTGTATCTAGACTTTTTGATTCCATTATCAAGTAAAAGAAGACTAAGTTATGTTTAAGTTTTAGAGTCACTGAAATTCGTTTTATACAATTCCAAGTATCTTCAGATTTGAGAAGCGCATTTGTTATTGTGAATGGCGCTATTTAAAATCCGTCGCTATTTGAACCAACATCGGCACATCGCCTCGGGCATTTTATAACAAAATGTGATAGTGACAGTTGCCCCCAAGCTCCGCTTATATTGTTAGGCAAACAGCTTTATGGAGATGCACGTCCAATGCTTACATTATACACGTCTATGACATTTGCTATTAGCGATAAGTTTATGTCCTTAGGAAATACGACAACTAAGCTCTGTGACTCGGCTGTACATGTATTGTAATAAGAACGGTATCTAGACATTCCGGGTAGATTATGTATACATTTATTCTTATTGGATTACATTACGGATTGTAGGATTATAATGCACGTGTATTGGTATGCTATTGAGTTATTAAAGATTATAATGCACCTGTATTGGTATGCTAATGAATTATTTCAGATTACAACGTACCTGCACTGCTATGAGAATGGCGGTTAAGATAAGCTGGGACTGCGGGCTGACAAATCTGGGGCGCCTGTTGTTCTTGGTCCCGCTCTCAAAGATGCGGTAGATTCTGATGACCTTGACCAACAAGGGCGCGTACAGCCAGGTGAAGCTGAGACAGAATGAAAAGTAGAGCACCCCGCACGTGCCCCAGGTGGGCGTGGTCTGGAAGAGTATGACCGTCAGGTAGCCGAGGAAGATGGCCCCCATCTGGAGAAAGCTCAGCTCCTTGCTCGCAGCTTTGATGACGCTCACGTCCCGGAAGTAGACGTAGCAAAAAACGACGACCGAGCCGCAGATGATGGCGGCTACCCCGAGACAGATTTGAATGAGGGGCAGCGTGTCGAAAATGTCCTGAGAAGTCAGGGGGATCTCGAGGCAGGTCTTAAAGTCCGTCCTTGGGTCTGGCCACGTGTATTTCTCACACTGCTTGCAGCCCGTGTTGTTGTTGACGAGACGCTCGTTGTCACGGCACTCACGGCAATCCCAGCAGCACTCAGGCTCCTTCTGTATCTTGTACTCGCCCACAAGACACGGCCGGCTGCACACAGACTCGGGAGCCGTACGTGGTGGTAGACCGTCTGCAAGTGGAACCACCGTCTCTTCTTCTCTCAGATGTTTCCATGATATGGGGCCGTTCATGTATGTAATCTTTTGCCGTTCAATATCATATACCCCTTTGAGCCTCATCTCAGGGCCAACAGTGGATGTTCGGTTCACAATGGAGATATTTTTAAAATCCATAACAATCTGATGAATTTTGTAAAGACCTTGCGAGTCACCATCAGAATTAAACTTAATGCGACCATTATAGCTACTGAATGACACATTCTTCAAGTATTTTATAAAAGATTCATTTTTCAAACAGGCGTTCGCATCCTGACCAACAGCGTTCGGGCATTCCTTGGTGAGCATGTCATGCGCACCGTGCGCGAACGTTAAGACCGCGTCGATGAAGTTTGACGTCGTTTCATAAAACACAAAATCTTTGGCTTGGAGGATATCCAAACGGGGATCGCAGCTGCCGTCGTGGAAAGAGCAGCCGGCCAAATTTTCCCAAACCCGCTTCAGCCAAGGGTTTGTGGAGCTGGCGACATCGAGTTTTCTCAAGTAGTTGTAGTAGTCTGCCACGATCGAGGAGTAGTACGTGAAGGAAAACATTCCAAGCACGTCGCTCTCATAGCCTTGGAATATGGTCCGGTAGTTGGCCCCGAGCCCGTCGCTGCCGAGCCAAATGAAATGGCCGCTCGCGTTGTAATATCGTGCCCAAGTGAAGAGATGTTGGGCAGCGGAACTGTACGTGAAGAGTATGACGACGCGAGAGCGAGGGTGGGACAGTAGATCTTTCATGACGTCATCGTAATTGGTGTTGGCGTCGACGCGATGAGACGTGGCGATGCAGATCCCACGGGACGCACTGGTTGATTTGATCGTGTCGAAGGCTTTTTCTCCGTAAGACCCGACGACGTACACGACCGAGACGTACGACCAGCCGTTGTCTTCCACCAATCTCAACATGGCCGCCACCTGGTATTTATCAGGAGGGGTAACCCTCACGAAATTGGGATAGACGGACTTATCGCTCAGACTGTCGCTGGTGGCAACGCTGCCCACGACAGGGATCCCGGCCGCACTTAAAATCTGCGTCATCATGACGGTCGGCTGACTGTTAGACGGGCCGATGACGCCGATGACGTCGTAGTAGGGCATGACGCCGGCGTCCCCGCCGTAAACCAAAGAACTGTTGCAGGACGCGACGTCGGTCCGTACCGGAGCGACTCTCGGGAGAAAGTAGAACGACTTGCCCACGACGCTGGTGACTGTGTTGCAGTCGTTGAGCACGACAAACCCGAGCGTGACGTTGGGAAGCAGCACCGGGTTCTCGTTGACCAGCTTCACGGCGAAGGCCACGACCTCCGAATACTCGAGGGTGACGGAGCCTGCACGAATGGACTCCAAGCAGAGTGGGCCTGCGGCATCGGTCAGGCCAACAAAGGACGCGATGTTGATATCGCCCTGTTTGACGTAAGCCTTGGTGTCCAGGTTGGACATGGCCTTAAGTGGACCGTATCGAATCCGCGCAAGCGTCTCCGAAGACGAAGTCGAAATTGAAACAATGGAAACGATACACATTGATACAATGTAGCCGGAATATCCGTTCTTGTAACACATTTTCACGATTTATAAAAGTTTGCAGTCTCAAGATTTAAGTGAAATTGCAAAATTTATTTCGCTTACGTTTCCAAAGTAAGATGCCAATGCGGTCACTGACTTTCCGACCTACTATTTTCCGCAGTTCTCTCACGCGTAGTCCACCAGTACCAATTAAAGCTAGTTCGATATAGCGACAGAACCAACCAGTCTTTTAGTCTGAATCAGAAGTCGTGATGGCAGTGAGTGGGGAGTGCGATTGTTTTGTCTTTTGGCATATACGAGGTATACGTGGCCGAGTGTAACACTACCCTGAACAGTGTTGTCATGGGTAACACTACGCTGAACAGTGTTGACATGGGTAACACTACGCTGAACAGTGTTGTCATGGGTAACGATATACAATAAAGTATGATAAGACAGAGCAAAGCTACGCGTTGAGTATATTAATTAAATGAATGGTTAAAACCTGATAAAAGAAAATATAACTCTTTATACCACAAGATTGGTCAATGTCCAGTTGCAGTCCACTACACAGGATAGCATGGCTGTGCGCGCTTGAGTCCAAGATCTGACCGACTGGGCGTGTTGTGCCTATTACCCGTTGCGACGAATCACGCTTGACCATTGGTACTCTGTAATCTATTCAAATGGACCAAGAAATCGAGTTCGGTTCCCAAACCCAACATAACATTTCCCCTTTCTAGATTCACTGGTAGATCTAATTTAGAACATCTATTTATAGCCGATCAGGTCATGCTAAGGGGAAAAATAAAAATAAATTTTATCTACTCCATATTCAATTATCATTTATTTGTATTTTCATAATAATTCTTTTTCTAACATTTAATTGGAAATTGTAAGAACGTTTCATTTAACAGTTTTTAAGAATCACATAGCGGAAAAAGGGTATTTTTTCTTTACTATACTTATTGATCATAAAACAAATAAATAAATGATCCGAAAGGGAAAGAATACTAATGATTCAGAATTATTTCCCTTTACGGGCACCGTTCGTACCGTGCACATAGGAACTATTTATTTAGAGCACTGTTTAATAATATTTAAAAAAAATTATGTATATCCAAGAATTGTTCGATTCGGTTGTGTTGTTGCGTGGCGCCTGGTCTCAAGTTATATCCCAAAAAGTTAATATGCACGCGAAATCTGACTCTTAGAGATTGTGTTCATGGAGTCTCTGGTCTCAACAGGCCACTGATTGCACAACTTTGATCCCAAGTAGTTCCTGTGTGCGCCTAAGCTCACTGTGACAGACTGTGTCAATGGAGTCTCTGGTCTCAACAGGCCACTGATTGCACAGCTTTGATCCCAAGTAGTTCATGTGTGCGCCTAAGCTCACTGTGACAGACTGTGTCCATGGAGTCTCTGGTCTCAACAGGCCACTGATTGCACAACTTTGATCCCAAGTAGTTCCTGTGTGCGCCTAAGCTCACTGTGACAGACTGTGTCCATGGAGTCGTTGCTTGATCATTTCACTCACCGACAATGTTATCGATCTTATTTTAAATTTTTTAATTCTTTTTTTAAATACTAAAAATAAATTGCCCGTGACAGAAATTTAACGAGACGAGATTCTACGAGATTCATGGACGAACTAATTTAATCGGTGTTGTAGGATAAGAGGGAAGGCCTTGCTATCGATTACAAAGTTGTACTATAAAATGATTTTGGTCTCCAATTAGCGCATTTAATTGCCTTAATTTATTTTTATCCCCCAAACAATCGAAATTCTTCTTTTTCAAGAAATTATAAGACCTTTTCTATATATTACGTAAAAAGCAATGAAATTTTATGCAATATTATTTCCCGATAATTGTTTGTGTGTTTCAAAAGTCTATCGAAGTAACGCACCTGCTAGATGAGACTCGTGACACTGACTAGATGAGACTTATCACATCGGCCAGACGAGAATATTCTTACCAGCTAGATGAGACTCGTCACATTAGCTAGATGAGACTCGACACACCTGCTAAAGAGACTCACCACACCTGCTAGATGAAACTCGACACACCTGCTAGATAAGAATCACCACACCTGCTAGATGAGACTCGACACACCTGCTAGATGAGACTCGACACACCTGCTAGATAAGACTCAACACACCTGCTAGGTGAGACTAGACACACCTGCTAGATGAGACTCGACACACCTGCTTGATAAGATTCACCACACCTGCTCGATTAGACTCGACACACCTGCTAAAGAGACTCGCCACACCTTCTAGATGAGACTCGTTACATCTGCTAGATAAGACTCGCCACATCGGCAAGATGAGATTCACCACACCTGCTAGATAGGACTTACCATACCTGCTAGATGAGACTCGTCACACCGGCTATAGATGCGACTTGTCAACCACTGATGGTGGCTCATCTAAGAAAAGTATAGCTTTGATTCTTTTCCTCAGCGGTCAATGTCGGGATCGCCTGAGAGGTTCATGTTGCAAGGTTTTATCTGACAGGGAAAAATGGGAGGGGGGCATATGCTGACTGGGTGAACAACTCAACGTCCTCGCCACTTAAAAGGAGGAACCGACACATCAGCTCTTGCTCCCTCTCTCCTTCTCTCTCTTGCTCCCTCTCTCCTTCTCTCTCTTGCTCCCTCTCTTCTTCTCTCTCTCCTTCTTTCTCTCCTTCTCTCTCTCCTTCTCTAGCTCCTTCTCTCGCTCATTCTCCCGCTCCTTCTCTCTCTTGCTCCCTCTCTCCTTCTCTCTCTCCTTCTCCCTCTCCTTCTCTCACTCCTTCTCTCTCTTGCTCTCTCTTTCTCCATCTCTCCTTCTCTCTCTTCTTCTCTCTCTCCTTCTCTCTCTCCTTCTCTCTCTCCTTCTCTAGCTCCTTCTCTCGCTCCTTCTCCCGCTCCTTCTCTCTCTCCTTCTTTCTCTTGCCCCCTCTCTCCTTCTCTCTCTCCTTCCCCCTCTCCTTCTCTCACTCCTTCTCTCTCTTGCTCTCTCTTTCTCCATCTCTCACCGTCTCCCTAGCTCTCTCTCCTTCTCTCTATCTCTCACACCCTTTCACACACACACACTCTCCCTCAGTCTCTTTTTCTGTTTTGAAAAACGACAACTTCTACAACCTTTTAATGAACAATGAATTTAGCACTATGTCAAAACAAAACACTATCGTATAAAACTAGAATCATTTGTGTGTCTCCTAGGAAAACACAAGTATGATAACCTTTGTAAAAATTTCACACTTCGATGGGATCCCGATCCTGGTGGAATCCTAATCGGATCCCGTTGCCCGTTTGGATCACCATCCCGGTTGAATCCAGATCCAGGTGGGATCTTGATCCCCGTGGGATCCTCATCCTTTTGGGTCCCCAATCTCAACCGGGAAACCGTTTTCTGGTGGGATCCCGGCTCCTGTTCTTTGTGGGATCACGTTTCCCGGTGAGCACCCGTTTCCCCATAGGATCATCATCCCGGTTTGATCCCGTAACCCCAGTGGTTCTCAAACCTCCTGATGTCGCGACCCTTTAATACAGTCTCTCATGTTGTGATGACCGCAACCATAAAATTATTTTCGCTCGCTGCTACTTCATAAATATGTGTTTTCCGATGTTCTTAGGCGACTCCTGTGTAATGGTTATTTGACAACCCCCCCCCCAGGGGTCATGACCCAGTGGTTGAGAACCACTACGTTACCCGATGGGATCGCGTTAAGGTGGGTTCCAGTTTACTGTTGGATCTTGTTCCCCATTAGGGTCCTGTTCTTTGGTGGGAACATGTTCCAAGGGGGATTTTGTTCCCGGTAGGATTATGAAAAGTATGTAAAGAAAAAAACCCCACGAAAGTCTAGCAATGAATAGAACTGAACTAACATGTCAAAATGCTTCTAGATCCCATTATAGATCCCCGTAGAACAATATAGAACTTTTCTACACATTCTAGATTAAATTTAATATCCTCCTTGAAACGTGTAAAAAAGGACTTTTCTAGGTGAGTTATTTTTCGAAACGGTAAAATTCTACAACTAAATCAACTACTTTTTACTTGAGTACATTTAAGTTGAAAGAGGGTGCCCGGCCGGGGGCCAATTCAATAATTGTGCCGATTTAGCTATGCCTGAGATAGTGGGCTCTAAAAAAAAAATCAGTCAGATAAATGATCAAATGGTCTCTGTCGATGGCTGTCTCTCCGGCAGTGCTGATTTGGTGTACGGAGTGCCACAGGGGTCCGTTTTGGGTCCGGTTCTATTCATAATGTATACCAGACCACTACTCCTCTTGCTCGGGAGGCATGCTGTTGAGAACCAGTCATTTGCAGATGATACACAGCTATACATGCATACCCATCCATCTCTTGTCGATTCCGCTGTCCAGACTTT
>CAXITT010000432.1:178051-228489 GCA_964033795.1 Lymnaea stagnalis
CCTATCTAACTGAACTTCTTTCTGTCTATTCACCCCTTCGACAACTTCGCTCCTCCGCAGACTCGCGTATTCTGTCCGTTCCCAAGACACGCACTAAATTATATGGTGAACGATCTTTCTCTTTCTGCGCCCCCAAACAATGGAATTCTTTGCCACTACACATCCGCAATATAACAACCACACAGGCCTTCAAAACTGCACTCAAAACACATCTATTTAAACTATACTACTCTGACTGATTCTCCTCCTATAAACCGATAAACGTACATGGGTTTCCTTGTAAAAATGTCTGGTGTGGGTGGATGAATAGACCTATGGTGTTGTTTTGCTTATATGTTGTTTTTATTTCATTTATGTATTTTATTTTAATATTATGATTATGCCTCTTTGCTATATATGTACAGCGCGGTGAGCCCAGCCCTAGGCCGGGGTACCGCGCTATATAAGACCACTTATTATTATTATTATTATGATCAAGTTAAAAATGACAAAGTTGTCCCATTCAATCTGATTTCAAAATGCCACTGATAAGGCTTTTTTAAAATTTAAATTATCGAACTTCCTGGAGAAGTCTAGATCGGCCCTGTATGGATTGGATGTTATTCATTTTATATACACCTATATTGCAATACGGAATATGAATGGGATTGCGAACAAGCTAGGCTTATATCCATCTATTCACATTAAACTTAAAGTGTTTTCTAAGCAAATTAGTATTTACATAGCTTAAATAAAGAAAAATAAAACGGGCGCCCCCCCCCCCCAGAGGAATGAATATTATGAGTTCAGTACCCTTCGGTATTTGAATATGGATAATCAAGTATATGTGTACTAAGTTTGTCCAAGATCCACCTATTCTCGTAGGAGTACTTGTAGGTCAATTTATTTATATAGTTTATAATAAGAAAACGAATATAGGACCCCCTTACGGATAATAATGGCTTTATGCGCCAAATTTGGTCAAGATCAATCAATCGATGTCAAAACGTACGTGGATCAAACAAACAAACCCAAACATTTTCACTTATTTATATATATATATTTATAAATATATATTGCTTCTTAACGGCTCGGCGTATTTAATCTCTCGGGACTCATAACTTGGCCCAGTTTCAATACTTTGGTACGCTGGCTGAAATGCGAAGGAAAAAAAAAATCAGCATTGTGACAATGACAAGCTAGTCAACCTTATATTTGTTCATGCCGTCAAGTAAGACAAGAAACGTCTGTACAATTACATCGACTGCGTTCTTTTTGTTTTGCTCTCTCATGTGAATAACCAGAAATTGCTGTTTCCCAGACGTTTGGTGTTGACGTCATCCATCAATATGTCTTACAAAGATTTTAACCTTTCATAACAAAAATTATATTGCTGTTTTTTTTGTTTTAAATACTTTTCTTTCTGGAGGTTCCACAATGCTGGGTGGGCGGTACCCGGATATTTGCATCAGGTCAACAGACTTTGATGTGCGCTTGATTAATGATGACAGAGTTGTACTGCGAGGGCGCTTTTAAGTAGATTAATACGACAAAAGCCGTTTGTGTAAGTTCAACAGTGTGGGTCAAATTTGATTATGAAATGAAAAAAAATGCACATTTAAGATTTTTCAGCAAAACGCCTTTATGAGTACAAAAGATTAAAATATTTCATTAATTTAAATAAAAATTTTAATAATATAAGCTATATACGACCTATTAAGAGAAGTAAGTAAGAGAATTAAGATGGTCGCAAGTGTGGGCGCAATGCCGCGACAAAACATAAATCTGGAGAGCAGTGGGTGGAAGTACAATTTGAATTTAAACGGGAAAAGAAAATTCAGCTATTATGTAAACGTTTGAATATGCTTTAGACTGCAAGGGTCAACGAACTAATTCGTTTCATACCGTGTTAAAAGTTTCAGGTGTACTAACGGAATATACTATGCTAGTGGCTATGGTGTCTTGAATCACATTGTGTTGAGTACTGTTTGAAATGTCTTGAAATGGGACAGTGGTAAAATCTCGTCACTCATAAACTATACAGAATGAGATCGATAATTCCTTTTTCCTATTGTTTGGAGCCAGCCTGCCCAAAATATAAGATTTTCCTTGTCGCTCTCCTCAGTTCTTGGACCCAGGTCAATCTGTACAACTTCATTTGTGGCAACGCACTTTGACAAGACCGGCGAGAAAAGTTCGCCTGTAAGGCCTGCAGGTGTACGAATGGGCGTGACCCGAGCTTGTAGTGCCTGCAGGTGTACGAATGGGCGTGACACGACCTAGTAGTGCCTGCAGGTGTACGAATGGGCGTGACACGACCTAGTAGTGCCAGCAGGTGTACGAATGGGCGTGACACGACCTAGTAGTTCCTGCAGGTGTACGAATGGGCGTGACACGACCTAGTAGTGCCTGCAGGTGTACGAATGGGCGTGACCCGAGCTTATAGTGCCTGCAGGTGTACAAATGGGTGTGACCCAAGCTTATAGTGCCTGAAGGTGTAAGAATGGGCGTGACCGAGCTTACAGCCTGCAGGTGAACAAATGGGCGTGACCGAGCTTATAGTGCCTGCAGATGTACGTATGCGTGTGACCGAGCTTATAGTGCCTGCAGGTGTACGAATGGGCGTGACACGGCCTAGTAGTGCCTGCATGTGTACGAATGGGCGTGACCCGAGCTTATAGTGCCTGCAGGTGTACGAATGGGCGTGACCGAGCTTATAGTTCCTGCAGGTGTACGAATGGGCGTGACCCGAGCTTAAAGTGTCTGCATGTGTACGAATGGGCGTGACCCGACCTAGTAGTGCCTGCAGGTGTACGAATGGGCGTGACCCGACCTAGTAGTGTCTGCAGGTGTACGAATGGGCGTGACCGAGCTTATAGTGCCTGCAAGTGTACGAATGGCCGTGACCCGAGCTTAAAGTGCCTGCAGGTGTACGAATGGGCGTGACACGACCTAGTAGTGCCTGCAGGTGTACGAATGGGCGTGACCCGACCTAGTAGTGTCTGAAGGTGTACGAATGGGCGTGACCGAGCTTATAGTGCCTGCAAGTGTACGAATGGGCGTGACCCGAGCTTAAAGTGCCTGCAGGTGTACGGATGGGCGTGACCCGACCTAGTAGTGCCTGCAGGTGTACGAATGGGCGTGACCCGACCTAGTAGTGTCTGCAGGTGTACGAATGGGCGTGACCCGAGCTTATAGTGCCTGCAAGTGTGCGAATGGACGTTGCCCGATTTATTTTTATTACTTCTTTGGTTTTTTTTTCATTTTTTTTTTCCAGTGAGCAGCTCGGCCAGTCTTAAGGCACTTTTTCTCCAACGTGGGAACATCGCCAGAGGACTTCAGTGCGAAAATATCCCGCCCATTGAAACAATGGCTGCCATTACTGCTATATTCGAGTTTCGTGGCCTGACTAAAGCGGAAAGACATCCCAGCAACATATTTCATTATGAAAACTTAATATCACAGATTACGGGCGTTTCAAGTAGTTGTGTCACGTGACTTGAGGTTGGCAAAATAAACAAAACAACAAAAAAAAAACAAAGAAAGAAAGAAAAAAGGAATAGAACTATGTTCATTGGAGGCAAATCTGTAAGTACACGGAGAACTAAGTCTTGTTGCTAATTTCAGTTACAATACTTCCCCATTGTTCTTTGTCAGTGGTAAAATGTAAGCCATCGAACAGGAAGACCAACAACAACAAAAATTTAAAACGAACAGAAATCGACTATCTTCACCTACATTTGAGACTTTCACTAGATATTTCTACTGAAATAATTGCATGCTACATACGATTACTGGTATGTATGCAGAATTATTTCCCCGCTGAAGGCTCCTACACCATACTTACGCCCGGTGGTTTTAGAAAGTGAGGCTTGGTCTGAGCTGAAGTGTGCAAATTTTTACAGCATCAATTTTTTTTTTGCGCAAAATTTACAGCCTACAGACACAAACACATCTTAAGTGGAAATTAGCTGCGCGGTACTCAAAACTACTGCGCGGCGTCTGTGAGATTACTGCGCGGCCGCGCACCCGCTCAGCTTAAAGGGAACATTGATTGCGGGTGGAAATATTGATAGCTGACCCTGGGCACAATTCTGCCTAATATTATTTTAGCTCTGATAGATTCCTGCCCACTTATCTAACGCAGAAAGTCCCACCTCCCCCGCTCTACCGAACCCATCTTCCCTCCAATAACATAGTCTGAAATGAGCACAACGCAAAATTTAAGGACTCAACTACAAAACCTTTTTTTTTTATTTCAATTCACTATTTTTCTTAGTTAAAGTGTTTCAGCCGGCGGCCCCCACAGAAATCCTATTTCAATCTCATCTAAAAAGGTATGGTCACCCGCGATGGGCTGGGAACCCTTGCCCTAATAACTGAAGTATACGAGACCGTTCATGTGCCAAACTACCTTTATATTAGGTAATGCTTTTTTAGGACTATTTACCTGACGCTTTGCCATGTTAGCACTTGAAATGCCCCCATCAATGAAAGACGCAGTAACATTCCCAGAGCGAGAACGAAGACATCCTGCTGCTCTTCGTATAAAAGTCGATGCTCTCTGTTGTGGACCATTGGTCGACGTGTTTCACAAGTCTTAGTAAGTATTCCTTTCACATCTTCTCACATCCGACCATGAGTCCAGTACTTAAGCTTTCTGTCGTCTGCCTGGTTCTTGCAGTGGCGGCGCTGATGACGCATACGTCGGAGGCCAACTTCGTGGGTGACTGCTGGGACACGTGGAGCCGTTGCTCTAGGTAAGATAACGAGATGGACCAAAACTTTTCTGGTAATTAATATTTTTTTCTTTTTGTTCCTTTTTTGTTTTTGTTTTTTTTGGTTGTTGCATAGGCGCCAGCGTAACAAGACGGGTGATGGGGGAGGGGGCAGATCGTCCCAGTTAGCCATTTTTTTTTTGTAGGTGCATTTTTGATCCACTTCAAGTTTTATAAAAGTTTATGCATGTGTACGGGATTAGTACGTTTTAGTACGTACGCGATCTTGTGTTGCATTTGGGATTAAGGATTACGATAAATTCGGGATTAGTTTGTTGTCCTTAATACGGGATTAGTTGGTTGTCCTAAATATGGGATTAGTGGGTTGCGATGCACACAGGAGTAGTGGGTTTTGAGACACGCACTGGATAGAGGGTTAGGATTCACAAATGATTAGTATGCTTAGATACACACGAGATCAGTGGGTTGAGGCACATACGGGATTAGTATGCTGAGATACACACGAGATCAGTGGGTTGAGGCACATACGGGATTAGTATGCTGAGATATAGACGAGATTAGAGGATAGATATGCATTCGTGATAAGGGGCATGTGAAAAGACACGGGATTCATGTGTTGACAAACAACTCATCACCTGAAACGTGGGCCAACTTCCCTACATATAACAACATGCTTCTTTTAGATAACTTCTACGTTTTGCTCCGCCCCTGCTTAATCCCAATGATTGATTATCTTCGTCATTCCCCCCAGCTGGAGCAGTTTCCTCACTGGCAAAGCTTGGTCCTCCTGCCAGGAGAGGTGTCGTCAACTCGGCTACAGATCCGGGAACTGTGTGCTGTCCTCCTCGAACTGTCCTATTGCCAGGAAAGCACAGCAGTGCAAGTGTTCCCGATAGACAGATGTCATCACGTGGACGATCTAACTCTATAAATGGTCTTATGTTCTTCAATAATTTGCAATTGCCATTGTAAACTAATAAATGATAAAACAAACTTTATTGTTCAAAGAAATGTGTGCTGTAAATTTCAATAATATTTTTAAAATAAATTTCCTTGAGAAAATAACAAAAAGAAACTGGCCTTATTTCATGTTGTTTTTTTTTTAAATTAAATATTAAAATGAGATATTTGAGCATTTGCAGAACTACCAAACGAAACACGTTGTGTTGGATCTTAAGAATGTCAAAAAAAAACACACACACACACATATTCTCACACACTAACACTCTCTCTCTCTCTCTCTCTCTCTCTCACACACACACACACACACACATATATATATATATATATATATATATATATATATATATATATATATATATAAAATTCCCAATTTTAACCCAAGATATACATTAGCACATTCCAAAATTAATATTATAAATGATCTCTTGGCTGCTATGCGCCTTAATTTTACCATTTTCAATTTTAAATTTATTGTATCTATATTTTCTTGTTTCATTGCAGACCTATTTATGTTCGAACTCCTCAAAATAGTACAATGCAGTAGCTTAATAGTAAATAGTATTTCCTCTGGGTGAGTTGATGGGGAGTAGGAACTGTTTGCCCCCCCCCCCCTTAATGGTTTAATCATGGGGCGAGTGCCCCCCTTCCCCCCCTTCTCACGGCACAGGTATGTTGTGTTGCTAGGGGGCCCCAGTGCATTACTGTGCCCAGGGCCTCCTATGGTGTTAAGACGGTCCTGGGTGGTTGGGATTCTGTGGGGTGCTGACTGTCCCGTCACTCCCTTTTAGGGGTTGACACAAAATTGAATATTGCGTATTCGGCAGAATTTCTGGAGTCTGTATCACAACGGATGTAATAACATTTTTGTAAACTAAAGAAAGGCAGTGGCGTAGCTATGGTGAGTTCTGTCCAGGGTGAGCTAAATTTGTTATTTTTTCCATCCCCCCGATTCCACTAAAAAAAAATGCAGGTGACCAAAAAACTTTTCTCAATGTGTGGGGAAAGCTACCATCCACAGCGAACCGCCCCCATCACACCACCTTCCTAGGCCACTGAGAACAGGGTGCCACCCACGGTGAAACGCCCCCATCACACCATCTTCCTAGGCCACTGAGAACAGAGTGCCACCCACGGTGAAACGCCCCCATCACACCATCTTCCTAGGCCACTGAGAGCAGGGTGCCACCCACGGTGAACCGCCCCCATCACGCCACCTTCCTAGGCCACTGAGAACAGGGTGCCACCAGAATAGTAAGACATTATCTATAGTTAATAAAAGGCAAAGCCCTGACTCACTCATCACTAATTCTCCAACTTCTCGAGTAGATGGCAGCCTGAAATTCGGGTTGCTTATTCCTTACAGCTCACATACAAAAGTTAGGCAGGTGTCATTTCAAAACTCTAAATTGTTTGGGACCGGGGGCCCAAAATCTCATTTTTTTTCTTATATGAGCTTTATAAATAAAATGATCAACAAATACTGCTACATGAATCGATGGATCTTGACCAAATTTAATACACATACTCTTGATTATCCATATACAAATACCGAAGGGTACGTATCGCATAACATCCATCCCTTTGGCGATTCCAAGTAGTCTACCTGATTCGAATCGGTAAAAATTTAAAACATTTTAAAAATGATTTTCCACTCATTTATAGGGATTTACAAAATAATATTTTGCCCACTTTTCTTATATCTTTAATAATTAAATAATAATAATAATTTAATAATTTTTAAAAATTTAATTAAATTTTGAAAAAAAAAGGTTTTTGAAACCAAATGTATATCAATTTACCGGAAAAAATCAAAAATAGTATTTTCGTCGTTTCATCACTAGAACTGCCCCTTAATATTTGAGGAGTTCGATCCTATGACACGGGTCCGAGAAGTCACGAAGCTTTTACTGAATGTGAAAAATGTTACTAACATGGACTGAAATTGTTCCGTGTTTTGCAAATGATGCTTTTTATACATTTCTATCATCCTATCAACCCACCCAAGCAGTGTCGTAGTTTTACTAAAGGCTGATTTTAGGGCTAGATCACAAACTTACGATTCTTCCTTCCACAATCCGACAACTACTATATAGATGTGGTAATAAGCATTAAACATGGTCGACCCATGACTGTTAACCTCTAGGTACCCCATGTTGTCAACTAGATTCAGGGTCGTGAATGATTGGTATTGAAATTTGTTGATCGTGAGAGGTTTTTGTGCGTGTGTTGTTTCGTGTTGAGGCTACTTGTGTAGCTGTTTCTATGTGCTCGGTATTTTGTGACGCATTTGCTTATGGGAAATGACGTTGAAAATGTTTTATGGTTTTGAATAGCAGCGATGGCGTCATTATACAATGGAGTGTTACAATTTTCGGAGTTGTTTGTTTAATGAAGAGACATTTGGCAGGAATCAATGTTTTGTTAATGTAATTGAATGAAACGCCAGACAAGGAAGCTAGTGAACTGTGGTCATGTCGAGATCGTAAGACTGGAGTTTTCGATACATAGTGTGATTGTAACCCCCAGAAAACGGGGGAGTCTACTGCCCTCAGTGAACGTACCCACTGCGGGAGTTGTTCATGGGAAAAGAATGAAGATCCTAACACGTGGAAGTTATTTATGTTAGGAAGATCGTAACACCTTATGTTTTTTGTTGTTGTTGTACTGGTATGGAAATTGGCCCAAAACGTTTGAATTTGTATATTGCAAAATCATTATTAAAGTTTAACAAATATCGTTTAATTAACATTTACGTTGTTTGCGTCATTAATCTATAACTCTCCTAAAAGCCTTTCTTGTTATGGCCCCTTCAACCTAAACCCAAAAACATGTTTACATTTAAATAAACCAAAAATGATAATAATTCCCGTACAAGAACATCACACTCTCCCTCCGACTTGTTTACGCAAATGACCTTGATCAGACCATATGCCTCTGATTCACTCATGTCCGCCTATAACCCTGAGTAGACCTTATGCCTTTGACACTCATGCCAGCTTCATTTTTTTTTTATAATTTAAATAACAACTTCCGTAATGAGAACATGACGCTAACACTTAAGCAAAGGCAACATAACATGAAATTAACAAGGGTTCTAACGCAGAATCATTGGGCCCAGCACGAATTTAGTAAACCTTCATGATAAAGGATGGAGCAATTAGTAAAGCACTGAGTTGTGACTGACTGTGATCTTGGATATTGTTTCTTGTGTAAGTTAATATCGATGTCCAAAAAAAAAGTGAAATAAATTTCACTGAACATTGAAGAAAATTTGATTTGATGGATGAGTCCATACAACTTTGTAGTTGTGTTGTTTTTCGTGTTTTTTATTCCAATACATTATTAATCCATGTTTTTGTGGTAGTATTTCGCGGCAAAGATGTGGCATTTTGGTAGCATTCTCGTCTTGTACTAGGGCTGAGCCGGTGACAGATGCTGATACAATGGAATGCAGAGTACATAATATACCCAACCAGGAAGGCATTGGCCGAATCGTTTATGTGTGTACTATGTAAAATTATGATTAAAGCTGAACATATTGACCCAAATTGTTCGTGTCTAATCAATCTTTGATTATAACAATGGCACTTTCCGTTTGCAAACTAATGTAATTTGGCTTCACATGTTGACTGTCGGGTGATATTCAGTAGCAAACACGTAAATGTTTGTGTGTGCGTGCGTACTTGTGTGTGTATGTGTGTGTGTGTGTGTATTATTTCTAAGTTCTGTCCGAGAATTCAATATTACTTACGAAATTTGAAATTGTGGAAGCGAGTGGCTTAAATAAAAATGATTGATAGTGTGGTATCACCGTGATGGTGCTATAAAGATTCCTTAAATAATATGTGTACGTTTGTATAAGAATTTAAGAAATGAAAAGAATATATTTCAAACAAGAGATTATATCAAAGATGAGTTAAAACGCGATAAAAGGAGAAAATAATGTACACATTTCTTTTAAAATGCATTATGTAATGAAATTCTGTGCAGAGCTGTGGAGGAGCACTCTATGTAGCCAAAGACGACATTTAAGAAGTGTAGATAAGATCTATGTAGCCAAAGAATGACATTTAAGAAGTGTAGATAAGATCTATGTAGCCAAAGACGACATTTAAGAAGTGTATATAAGATCTATGTAGCCAAAGAACTCGAAATGAATGTAGATAAAAACTTAAATATGCCTTATTTTCATAAAATATTTTTGACACAGACTTTCTTTGCGTAATATTAAACAAAATAGATCTAATCATCCTTCATTTGAACAACTATTTGAAGAAATTTGCCCTTGTAAATCTGCAACAAAATTGGATGATGCATCCATCTTCTTCATCACAAGATCAGCTTAATCAGGGCGAATTCTTTCTCTTATAGTTAAAACCGAAAGCAACAGAAATTCTTTTCTTCTTCTTCTATATCTTAAGGGCCCACGATCAATTTATTGATCATTTTGGCTCCTATGCATGTAGATGGGATTTGCAATGTTTCTGTTCCTGGTGTTGATGAGGAAATTTCACAGATTTCCAGTGCCACTTTGTGAGGGAATCATGCACTGGGGGTTTGAAGGCTTGAGGCAATAGACACAAATGTGTCTAGTGTTGTCGCCTCAACCGTTCCTTTTGAAAGATTGTTCCAGTCCCTGATTGTCTTGGGCAGGAATGAGCAGCTCCTATACTGGCTTCTTGCTGGTATGAGCCTGAATTGCCTGTCATGGCCTCGTCGCTGTCTATGGGGGAGAGGTACGAGTTTCTGTTTAATACTGGAACAGTGGACCAGCCCATTATTTATCTTGTACATCATGGAGAGCCTGGATTGTCGTCGTCGTTTCTCCAATGGTGACCAGCCTAGTGTTTCTAGCATGCTGCCAACACTTGAGGTATTCCTGTAGCGGTTTAGGACAAAGCGTGCTGCTCGTCGCTGGACCGCCTCCAACCTGTCAATGCTCTTCTGGGTAAATGGGTCCCAGACTGAAGATGCATAATCTAAAATCGGACGGATAAAGGCTTTATATGCTCTTTCTTTCACACAGGAGTTGCAAATCCTTAGATTTCGCCGCAGGGAGCCTAGGGTCTTGTTTGGCCGGTTGCACACATCGTTAATACGCTCGTCCCAGTGGACCTCTCTTTGAATGGTAACAACGAGGTACCTTACGGGGGAAACTTGCTCAGGAATATGGCCATGCAGTTCTATTCCTGGGGACTGACATTGTCTGGCATTTGACTGGATGAAATTTCAGGTCCCAGCTCATCTCCCACTCAGCTAACTGATGGAGGTCCTGTTGTAGCTGGTCCTGGTCAGTACGGCGGCGATCGTCCTGTAAACCACCGTGTCGTCTGCGTACGGTCTTGCTTGGGAGGTCAGCTTCTCGGACAGTTCATTGATATAGGCTAGGAAAATACAGAGGCCTAGCACCGAGCCCCGTGAGACCCCTGACTTCACACTGACAAAGGAGTAGGTTGTGCCGTCTACCAATAATGCCTGACATCGGTCGCTGGGGAAACTGGCGATCCATGTTTTGTTAGTGACTTGGATCCCATATCTCTCAAGCTTGTATAATAGCAAACTATTGGTGACACATTCTAAGGCCTTAGAGAAGTCCATTACCAGCACGTCAGTTTGCTTGCTTTTCTCCAGATTGGCCATCAAGTCTTCTACAAGTTCAAGGAGCTGGGTCTCACATGATCTATTGACTCGGAAGCCATGTTGACAGTCATTGAGTATAGTGTGGCTTTTAAAGTGCTTCATGACTGTGCTTACGATTATGTGCTCCAACAGTTTGCAGACCACGCTGGTGAGGGATACCGGGCGGTTGCTAGCAGTGTCCTAATGCTCTCAATTCTTGTAAATTGGAGTGACATGTGCTGCTCTCCAGTCTGTTTAAACATTGCCTGTGCACAGCAACAATTGGAAGAGGATTGTCAGTGCAGAAGCAATTTCATTGGCATGCCTGGTTTAATGTTGTCACGACCACATGCTTTGATGGGGGTTAATGGTTTTAAGGAGTGCCAGCACACCCTTCTCTTAAATCTGGATACCTTCCATAACGATATCTGTTCATCATGTTGGGCCTAAGAAGGAACTCAACATCTAAGAACTCTCTACCGTCACAGGAGACTGACTGGAAATGTTGATTTGGCATGTCCTCCTGTGCTTTTGGTTCGGATGTCAAATGGATATCCCATATCAGGGGGAAACCCCCGTGTTTGGGGACATTTGGTGCTTGATATAGCTCGAGAAGTGCCTGTTATCCGTACCCTTAATCGGAGTATCTTCCTCCGAGAAGATGCTTCAGGAAGTTCCAGCAAAATCTGCGCTGTAAGCGTTGGATGTTTCGGTGGAGCTTCCGTACCTTGGTTTTCAGTTCAACCGAGCCCTTCTTCTTCATTCGCTTTTACTGGCAGTCTCTCCTGTTGATGAGCCTACGAATTTCAGCCATGACCCATGGCTGACTTGTCTGAGGTTTGTTGGTCTTGTGTGGTATGCATTTCTTCATTGCACCAGCAATGCTTGGCTTGAACTTCATCCACAGCTCTTCTTTTGTCCCTTTTCCCTGAATATCCTGCTAGCTAGAGCTCAGCTCTGTCTTTGCACTTCTCAGGCTCACCCAGTCAGCCCTGGTATAAATTGGGATGTATCGCGCAACCTGCTTCTTTTTTAATGTGCTGACCTGAAATTCAAAATATGTTATTGTTATGTAGACGACGTGTTTACGTCCTATTTTCCCGTTCTGTGAACTCTAGCAGACAACAAGCAAGTCAAAACCACATTTATAGTGTGGCTAGCTAAAAATAGTTTCTTGACCTAAATAAAATTAATAGTCTTTATCTATCAGATGTTTTGGAAAAATCTGGAGAAAACTGGAAAGGAAAACAAATGTAAGAGCGGTTCCAGTTGTTTCAGTGGAACATATTCTAAAAGGGGGACACGATAGATTTTTGGGAGAACATTTTTATTTACGAGATATTTTTACTTTACGGGACGACAGGCAATAGTTATTTTTAGAGTGTGTTATTCTTGATTGAGCTGTGTTTACTTATATGTGTGAATTCCTATTCATCAGTGTACAGCTTTTGCAACATTGTATAATCATCATCTGTGTACCGTACAAGCAAAACAGTACTCTGTAAGTTAATGATTTTAATTATATTCCTTTTATTTTTTAATTTATTATTAACTCAAAAAAACGTATTAATTGTAATTAGCCTGTTTTGATTGCCGTATTCTTTTGCTATTGTATTTCTCAAATTGTGGGATGGTCTTTTTTTATGCACTGTTTAGAACGAGGAATAAACTTAATAAAATAAGAGATTAATTTCTCCCTATAGATAGCAATGCGTAAAAGTATGCAGTGGCCTGATATTCCGGATATGACCTCAACTTTTGGGATGAGATGTGGACTGTTGTTGAGGAGTAGGACAAGTTTGTTTTCTCATCGTGTGGGTTCTTTAGCCAGCTGTTCCAGACCATGGTTGTTAATCATGTCCATGAAGTCATTGTGTAGGACAGGGTATGGGGACTGAGGCTTCAAGGCAGGAATTTTCCAGTTCCAAACAGGAACTTTACCCCCCTCCCCCTATGATGAGGAAAGCGTTCTTCGACTGTGTTGCTGTCTGAAGTGATCCCTCGAACCTCCTCAGGCTTGGTTCATCAGCTGTGTTGGGTCTTTAATAGGCTCAAACGTAAAGTGTGCGTCTACCCTTCAAATTTACCTTCAGCCACATTTGTTTGCAGTCATCAACATCTAGTTGTGCAACAACGTGACAGTCCAGGCTGTAGTGGACAGCAACAAGTACTCCTTCTTCTCTGCTTTTTCTGTCTACCCGGAATAATTTGTTATTATCCGGCACAACCTCTGCGTTGGCTATGGAGGGATTCAACTATTTCTCTGTATCCAGTAGGATGTCAGGCTTTAAGCTGTTGATCAAGTTGGTTATCTCGACTCTATTCCCGATTGCAGACTGAAAGTTCACATTCAATAGGCTCAATGGTCTGTGTTTCAACGCGTCTTCCTGACTGGAGCGCATAGGAGTAGAGCAGTGTGGTGGCAGAAATCGTTCTGCAGACACTTTCTTACATTTCTCTTTTCAGGTTTTCCCCATACTTTTCTTTCACTCATTTCCTTCTACGGATCATTTCATATAGTGTTTCTTTCAG
Organism: Lymnaea stagnalis; assembly: GCA_964033795.1. NCBI lineage: Eukaryota > Metazoa > Mollusca > Gastropoda > Lymnaeidae > Lymnaea > Lymnaea stagnalis. The sequence continues at coordinate 191,884 of CAXITT010000432.1, forward strand.
GCATCTCTCCGTGGGGCAATTCCCTCCCCTCCTCCCCAACCCCCCCTTACCCTTTTTTCCAACCAATCCGGGAGAAAATAATCTGTAACTGGTACTTTTCACCGAAAAAAAATAGTTCAGTAGTGAGACCACAGAAATATTTCTACACACTGGATATATTTCATTATCCAAATATAAGCTTCTTCCTTCTGAATACCGCACTGTTCCAAAAATACACAGCTCCCGATAATAAACCACGCGCTTACTTTTCCATCCTCACATATCTTAGATGCAACATCCTTAGTTTAAATTTTTGGAACAATGAGGTATGAATTCTATCATTTTAATATATTTAAATAGATCTCCTGTTTTCTATTTATATTTCGCCATAAAATGAGATCAGATTTTATCAAATGTATATTGGCATGATGTTTTTTAAAAATAAATCACAATTTTAAATGTATCCGGTTCCATAAATTGCTGAAGAGATTTGAAAAACTTAAAAAATTGGTTTGTGGAAAAAAAAAAAAAATCAGGAATGCAAATTTAATGGTTGTGCGTTTTATCAATTGTTATTTAATCGAGAGCGCATTTATATTTTGTAAATTTTGTACTTTTGTGAAAAATTTTCTTGAAAAACAGAATTTTAAATATTTTGCCCATGCATAGTTATAAATATACCACCCCAGGGGCGGCCAAAAGAAGTGATAACGTTTCTTACAATGTAATATAAACGAAAGACGCCACCAATAATAAGAAGTCGTTAAGTAGCAGGCGGCTCATTGAGATGGCCATTGAGGGAACGTTACTTTCATTCAATGATACCAACTAACGCTTAGCCACCTGATGTTCTGAGTGTTTCGAGCCACCCTGTACGTTTAGATATAAATCCATTATCCAGAAGGACATATTTATGTGTGTGTGTGTGGGGGGGGGGGGCGTATCTTAACCAAATAATCATTTAGGGTTGAGAGCATTTAGTAAACATTAAATGTATATGAGCTACATACATAAAAAGAAATCCCCGGGTTTAGGAATCTGAACGAGACTAAGTACAAATACACTTGATTATTCATATTCAAATAATGAATGGAATGGACAATAGATTGCCTTTCTACGGCGACATTTGGCCGACCAGTTCCAGAAGAGACGTATTTCGGATTTTGGCATTTTAACATATTATGTATTAAGTTTCAAACGGCTTTTCTGTTTTAATATCCGAAAAATAAACAATGGGCCCCACCTATTTCAAAGCATTTTAAGAAAATTAATATCTCTACAAAAGAACCAAATAGAATGCTGTACCACTGTTTTGTTGAACTAATAATTTGCTCATCATGCTCATTCCATTCTTTTGTGTACTAGTATAACAGATTTAGAATAATCGTCCATTTAAAAATAAATTATATGAATTAGATTTTTTTTGTTAATTGATTAATGAGATATTTTGTAACATGTCTGAAGAATATTATAGTAGTTTAAAAATAAAGTACTGGAATAAAGACTACTGGGGGGGAGTAGTTGATGGCCATTTGGCTTTAGCGGGGCATGCTTTGGGGAAGACTTCATGGGCTTCGGCGCGATAGTGTACTGTTTCTCTAAAGTAGATTAGTAGTTTAAAATACGAATGTAATATTTTCACTCTACTAAATATTGGAAAACTTCTTCTATTTTATATTACCTTATGTGAAATCGTAAATTAATAAACAAAAGATGCGCTTCGTAAGTATCTTCTGTCTTCTTAACATAAGTCTGATATTCCTATACGATTTATATTTTTTAAACGCTTCAAATAGCCACAAGGGATAGATATTTCTACAAAACAGTATTTTAAATTAAATTTTTCACTCCGTTAAAAATTTGAAATATTTTAGAAAAGCTAATTTTATTACTATAAGAAAGTTGATTTCATTTGCGTTCAAATGTAAAAAGATGTAAGAAACCCTTTACTCTGTGGGCACATCTTATTGACGGAACTATTTTTTTTTTTTAAATCCTTCATTAAGTAGTTTTAACAAATAAATAGTTCACATTAGTTAAATTATTATTTAGTGTACAACTAAAAAAAAAATCATTTGTAATTACTCAACCAGGGCAAGCAAAGTTGCTGACTTTTCGAGGCCCGTCTGAATTTTCAGTCCGTCCCAAACCCTCCCCCCCCCACCCCTCCTGCATTCAAAGTTAATATTTTTATTTGATATTAAATGTTTACACATCACAATTTTGGGTCCTTTAAAGGTGTGAAGAACCACGTGACGGCTCTGAGGTCAAAAGACACGCACATTTTCACCAACATCTCTTCACGTTTCTTTCCGATTAAGGTAGAGTAATGCAAAACTAAATTCAGGTATGTGCCAAAATGCATTCCTCCTTTTTTTTTATTTACCAGAAATTTCTGTGGCGTAGGGCTTTCACTCACTGTAGAGAAACTTAATTTTCTTCAATTTGGTACTTATCCTTAGGATATATTATAAATTCAAGCAGTAAAATTATGCTTGGGCAAAACGCATAACACCCAGGAAGTCACAACCGAAATGATTTAAGTTCGTGTTTGGCTGGGAGGTCGAGTTAGAACTTCCCCTGGTCGTCATTATGACTAATTGTGGCGCCGATAGATGCCCACCGAACATGTGAAATGCACACCCTCTTTGGAATAAATGGTCTGAAGTAATCAACCCCCACCCAGTTTATTTCTGCATCCCCCGCGCCCCCTTTCCATCCCAATCACAATTAACATACCAACAGCATTTTATCCCTAAAAAATATAAGCCCCCCTCCTCTTTCTTAATGCATTTTAACACAATTTTAATAGATATAAACTGTGTTTGTGTGTCTCCACAACTTGGCAAATGTCATAAAAGAGTCATGACATTAAAAAGGTTAACAAATATATGAATTTTGGACCCTTCAACTTGATGCAATTGTGATTGCTACTGGTCCTATACATGAACTTTTCATTTTTTCCCACTGGATGGAAAAACATGATTGAAAATGAGAAGATAACTCTTTTGGTTTTTGTATCACACGGAAACCTAACTCGGACCCGACAGGTATTATCTCATAATACTCGGACCGAGTGTAAGAGAACTGAACCCGGCTCAGTTCTAAGTGGAAGTATACTCATCTGGCAAAGATGTTATGTATTTGTGTTTTTGTGTCTGTCATTGGTGTGGTTTATTGGTGGTGTACTTTATTTTAAAATAAACATGGTATTTTTAAGTAAAAACAATTTCTTTAAAAACATATATTTGTCAGGCGTTAAATTAATCGTAATAAGAAAAAAGAAAATGAATCCACAAGACTGTCATTCCTTTTTAAAATCACTATTTTTTTTTGTTTTATAATGGAAACATTTTTAGTGTGCTGATTATATATACAAGTTGACTTAACTAAAAACAAGTAACTAAAAATGTAAACCTCTCCAGAATAAATGTAACATTTAGACCGGGGGTCCCTCTGTCTAAATTTCAAAACAAATCCTGCACCCTCACCTCAACTTCACAATATATTTCACAAAAATTTAATAAACATGATGTCTTGATCTTCCAGCACCCTTTGACAATCATTTGAGAACCTTTGATTTATACTAAATATCATTTCCTTGTTTTCCATATCACACTGTTTCATGGGTTAATTGCCTGACACCTTTCGATACAACCATTATATTTTTACCCAGAAAGTACAGACGCGGTAAAATTCCCGGAACGTAAACAACGACATCCTGTTTGCTCTTGCTATAAAAAGTCGTTTCAAACTGTTGTGGATCACTCGTCGACGTGTTGCACAGCTATCATTTAATATTACTTTCACAAATTCTGACATCTGACCATGAGCCCAGTACTGAAGCTCTCTGTCATCTGCGTGGTCCTTGCAGTGTCGGCACTGATGTCGCAGACCGCGGAGGCTAACCCCATTGGGGACTGCTATGAAGCGTGGAGCCGTTGTTCTCAGTAAGATCAAATACATTATTTAGGCTCTTATTTATTATGTGAAATACTTTCTTTCTGGCACAAGCATATTCGTATGAAGACTGGTCGGATGTGGCCTTCCCTTTTCTTTCTTGGGGGGGGGGGGGGGGGGGCGTGACTTGGGGTCACTTTTGTAATATTGAATGACTGCTTTTTCGGTCAACTGCAGAGTGTTTTTTTTTTGTTTTTTTTTGTTTTTTTTCGTTGAAGGGGGTGGCAAAAGGACTTGGGTCGCCTCGAGGTGGCACTGACCCTAGCTACGCCTCTGCACCTCTCTCATTTATCTGAATATTGTCTCTGCTCTTCACGCACCACGCGTTCCACGTTTTCTGTGTTACTGTATCACTATGCCAACCCTGTGTACATTTGTATAGGATTTTCACAACTTCTTTATCAACAATTACAATTTCGCTGCTCCCATTCTATCACTTTTATGTTTTATTGCAATATTTTTATTTTAAAAGAATTAAGTGTTTCGGGAAATGTGGGGGTGGGTGGGGGTCGCGTATTATGAGTGCAATCCTGTCATTTTTAGGCCATCTGCCATTGTGTTGACCTCTTGTCTTTTTACTCGTGGTTTGTTACGTACGACATACTAGATCAGTGTGTTTAGATTTAGACGGGATCAGTGAGGCGTGATACACTCGGGATCAGTGGGGCGTGATACAAAAGGGATCAGTGGGGCGTGATACACACGGAATCAGTGGGGCATTATACACACGGAATCAGTGGGGCATGATACACACGGAATCAGTGGGGCATTATACACACGGAATCAGTGGGGCGTGATACACACGGAATCAGTGGGGCGTGATACACACGGAATCAGTGGGGCGTGATACACACGGAATCAGTGGGGCGTGATACACACGGGATCACTGGGACGTGATACATTTGGGATCAGTGGGTTGTGATACAGATGGTATCAGTGGGTTGTGATGTACACATTATCCACGGGTTGACGAACAACACATCGCATGCACTTTAAGCCCACTTATCTATAGGTAACATTGCATCTTACATAACTTGACCGCTTTGCTTCACCAAATACTTAATCATAACGATTGATTGACGTTTTTATTTATTCCACAGATGGAGCAACTTTATGAGTGGCAAAAGGTTTGGCTGGCTAACTTGTTCTCAAAAGTGTCAAGAATTGGGACATCAAACTGGGGTGTGTGTCTTGACCCCTTCTAACTGCCCCATTGCCCGTGAAGCATATCAGTGCCAATGTCAGGATTAAGAGATCTAATACATGGGATCTGAATCTATCGTCGCATTGTCGACACAATTTTCACTAGTCAAGCTTTTTTTTTCCAAATTAAAGGAATAAAGATTATGTTTTTGGCTTTATAACATGTTGTTTTTCTTACATATAAACATTTTAAAATTTAATGTTTATGATTTTGCAAAACTATGAAACGCAGTCACAATATCGTTTTTTAAAATATTATAGAAAGCGTATTTAATTGATTGAAGACTATAGGTTGTACCTTTTATAGAAACGTAGTTGTTTTATGATTAAGTAATGTTACTGATAAAAGTTAGCGAATAATGTGCTGCTTTTCCTCAAAGCAAGAGATGGCTTGCCAATACTATTTCATTTCACTTCATAACGACTAACTCGCTCTCTTCTTCTTTATATCAAGGGCCCACGATCAATTTAATGATCATTTTGGTACCTATGCATGCAGAGGGGATTTGCAATGTGTCTGTGCCTGGTGTTGACGAGGATATTTCACTTGTTGCAAGGGCTATTTAGTGAGGGTATCATGCACTCGGGTTTTGAAGGCTTGAGGCAATAGAACAAATGTGTCTAGTGTTGTCGCCTCAACTGTGCCTTTTGAAAGCTTGTTCCAGTCCCTAAGTGTCTTTAGCAGGAATGAGCAGTTCCTATAGTGGCTTCTCGCTGGTATGAGCCGGAATTGCCTGTGAGGGCCTCGTTGCTGTCTATGGGAGAGAGGGACGAGTTTCTGTTCAATGCTGGAACAGTGGACCAGCCCATTATTTATCTTGTACATTATGGAAAGCCTGGATAGTCGTCGTCGTTCCTCCAATCGTGACCAGCCTAGTGTTTCCAGCATGCTGCCAACACTAGAGGTATTCCTATAGCGGTTTAGGACAAAGCGTGCTGCTCGTCGCTGGACCGCCTCCAACCTGTCAATGCTCTTCTGGGTAAATGGGTCCCAGACTAAAGATGCATAATCTAAAAACCGGACAGACAAAGGCTTTATAGGCTCTTTCTTTCATACAGGAGTTGTCAATCTTTAGATTACGCCTTAAGAACTCCAGGGTCTTGTTTGCCTGGTTGCCCCTATAAGGTGAAAAGCGTTCGTCACTGTGTTGCTCTCTGAAGCAACAAGGTCCAAATGAATACTACACAGTAATTTATTATACATGCTAAATACATCCGAGCAATGTTATAACAATTATAATTTTAATGCTGAGAATATGGATACATACACGTTCAATACCTTATCTCATATTAATTCAGTAAATCCATCAGAAAAAATCCAATATGGCATCCTCCAACAGCGAAATTATTTCGTTCACTGCTGCCATGGGCGCCCGCAGAAAACTTTCTGGGGGGGGGGGGGTCGATACACTTTCCGGGGGGGGATTTTAATATAGTTTTAATTTACTGTAGCGTATTTGTATGGTGAACGAACGGACAGGACATCAGCTTAGTTACTTTCTCTTTATTTTCTCTTTACTTTAATACATTTTTTGTCTATTTTTGTCTAAAAATTTTTTTAACCAATCAATCCAGGGGGGGGGGCGCAAGTGCCCCCCTTGCCCCCTCTGCTGGCACGTGCGTTACGATAAATGGCGTGCTATAGTAAGACCCGTGTTATGGCATCATGTGCATTAATGGTGCTCTAATGCATGCACACTGGTCGACTTATTTATTTCATTGTATCCATTCATCATTAAAATTGACTCAAAGCCTGACCGTAGACAAGAATTTGAGAGATTCATATCAATAGAATTTGCGTGCGGACAATATTGAAATTGAAAATAATAAAACATTGTGTTAGACTCGTTTTTTTAATTTGCAGATAAACTTTGACACTTATTAAAAACGTAACAGATTAGTTTTCAAAGTTCATACTTTACTTCAATAGTGATAACACGGAGTGATTGATATGTGTACGTTTAATCGTGTTTGATTGATAGACAATACAGACAATGCAGAGGTTACTTTCCAAGTGTATGCATTAGTCTCGCAATCTGTCAACCATGTGAATGGAGACTAGCTGACATATATATATATGGCATCCTTTAGTCTTCGTGAGACGATCGAGTAACTATGGGCATTTTATCAAATGGCTCACTACAGGTCGGTCCTGGAATAGAGGTCTGAGTTGCATTTCTCTAATATACAAGTCTGTAATTTTTTTATTTTTTATTTATAATAAAAAAAAACCCAATTCTTTCTTGAATAATAAAAAAAAAACTCAAGTTAAGTTGATTTTTTTCAATCAACTTGTTTAACTGGCTTGTATTCATTCAACACGTTACACTTGCCTATTACCAATGCCTTCATTCAAATTGCAACTTGTGTTCCCTGCTAGAAATAACAATTTAAATTCTTAAAAACGTTTACTTCTAGACGCTTGTCACGAAATTGAAGAAATAAAAGCAGACACAAAAGTTCTGCCATCCGAAAATATTTTAATTTTGTATATAGTTTTGTTGGTTTTTGACGAGGCTCTAAAAATAGACTGGATATTTTAATAGCACAAACAATATGCCGAGGACCATGCTTGCAACGCAGCCATTTTAAAACATCAGTCAAATGCCCAAGCAATTAAGTATTAGATTAAATAATGTGTACCTTAAAACAGGAACAGGGGTGAAGGGGTGCGGATCGGGCGGTAAGCCCAGAGGCGGCACTTTTTTTGTCTACAAACATAAAATTGTGGCTTTTCGGGATAACATTGACATTGGAATGTATCGGCAACAAGGCCATCGATCCTAGCCTCGCCACTGCCTACAAGGAATTCATAGTATAACTTATTTTTGCACACGCAGGCCTAGTCACAAGCAGGGCTACCTACACGCAGGCCTTCCAACCTAAATGCAGGCCTACCTACACGGAGGTCTACCCACACGCAGGCCTACCTACACGCAGGTCTACTTAAACGCAGGCCTTCCTACACGCAGGTCATCTTACATACATGCATCTCTACCTACGCGTAGATCTACCTAAACGCAGCTCTACCTAAATGTAGATCAATCTACATGCAAATCTACCTACACGCAGGCCTAACTACACGTAGATCGACATACACGTAGGCCTACCTTCACGCAGGGGGTACCTACACGCATGTCTACCTACACGCAGGCCTACCTACATGCAGGCCTACCTACGCGCATGCCTATCTAAAAGCAGGGTGTTGAGATTCCCATTGAGTCGTGTAACGATAATTTAATCTCTAAAGTTAGTTCACATTTCATCAGTGACCACAACACACATTCCGTGTACTTCTGACCAAGAGACTTCTGACCAAGGGACTTCTGACCAAGGGACTTCTGGCCGAGAGATTCTGACCGAGAGACTTCTGACCGAGAGCCTTCTGACCGAGAGACTTCTGAACGAGAGCCGTCTGACCTAGACACATCTGACCAAGAGACTTCTGACCAAGAGACTTCTGAGCAAGAGACTTCTCACCAAGAGACTTCTCACCAAGAGACTTCTGACCAAGAGACTTCTGACCGAAAGACTTCTCACCAAGAGACTTCTCACCAAGAGACTTCTGACCGAGAAACATCTGACCGAGAGACTTCTGACCAAGAGACTTCTGACCAAGAGACTTCTGACCAAGAGACTTCTGACCGAAAGACTTCTGACCTAGAGACTTCTGACCGTCAGACATCTGACCGAGAGATCTCTGACCTAGAGACCTCTGACCTAGAGACTTCTGACCAAGAGACTTCTGACCGAGAGACCTCTGACCTAGAGACTTCTGACCAAGAGACTTCTGACCGAGAGACATCTGACCTAAAGACTTCTAACTGAGAGACATCTGCCCTAGGGACATCTGACCGAGAGACTTCTGATCGAATTCTGACCTAGAGACTTCTGACCGAGATACATCTGACCTAGAGACATCTGACCGAGAGACTTCTGACCTAGAGACCTCTGACCGAGAGACTTCTGAGCTAGAGACTTCTGACCGAGAGACATCTGACCTAGGGACATCTGACCGAGAGACTTCTAACCGAGAGACATGTGCCCTAGGGACATCTGACAGAGAGACTTCTGACCGAGAGACTTCTGACCTAGAGACTTCTAACCGAGAGACTTCTGACCTAGAGACTTCTGACCAAGAGACTTCTGACCAAGAGACTTCTGACCAAGAGACTTCTGACCGAGAGACATCTGACCTAGGGACATCTGACCGAGAGACTTCTAACCGAGAGACATGTGCCCTAGGGACATCTGACAGAGAGACTTCTGACCGAGAGACTTCTGACCTAGAGACTTCTGACCGAGAGACTTCTGACCGAGAGACTTCTGACCGAGAGACAGGCAGCGCACGTCTTAGAGACCCGTTGTTTTTTAAAGTATAAGTAATCGATAAATATAACGCTTAATGTCATGAGCAGAGACAGCACTTTATTAACAAAGATGACTAAGGAGCATAACATAAATACTCTGTTGTTGCTCAGATGCTTAAACGCATTGAGTTTGTTATTTACATTGTTCTGAAGTCAATCGACTTGACTTTGAGTCAATCCATAAACAAATTAATCTAAACATATATCTATTTAAAAATATTTTTTTTTTAAATAAAGAACTTCGTTCCCGATGCTTGATTAAAGATTTTGTTTATGGAAAAAAAAGAACACAAATTATATCAACCGAATTAAATGAGCAGGAACACCAGTTGGTTTTTCATTGTCGTAGAGCCGAACCGTAAGAGATTTAAAAGCAAATAAATTTTCCTCTTCGGTCAGCAATATCTTTTTTATTCAATTTTTTTTTTTTAAAGGAACGGTTTTAAAATCTCGAATTTAAATTTGACAATTGAATCTTTAAATACTGTTACTTAAATACTGAATTTTAAGATATGATGACGTCATTATTACGGCATAGAGAACGACAATGCGAGGAAAAAGATGTCTCTTTTAAGAAATGTTTTAAAGAAACGAGTTGGCCCGGATATAGATTTTTACCTGTTTACCCCTACGCTTACGCCGTAGTAATTACGTTTTTAAGCCTAAGACTACGTCGCTACGACGCGCCTAAAAAAAACAACAAAAAAAAAAACTTTCGTTTCTGGAGTGTTTTTTTAGCGTTTGTTGTGTTTATTTTTAATTTAGCCAAAGATATAAAGGGGGGGGGGGGTGTTTTCATTAAAAAAAAGGTTAACGCATTTTGTGTGTTAACACCTTAAGCGATCCAATAAGAATAACTGTGGTTGGCGTTTTTACGGTCTTGATCTCAAGAAACCAACCAGAATATTTTTCTTTTAGAGAATTAGCGTTGTTAATACTTAACTGCCAATGTTCTTGCCTTAAGACCTTTACTCATCCTTAATAAATAAAAAAGCAGGACCGTACCCTGTGTATTTATTCGTGTTCACTTACATAAGCAGCTGAGAGGGTTTCCTTAAAAAACTTGTATTTTGATTGCACCCGCCCACCCCCCCCCCCACCAAAAAAAAATGTGACCAAATTTCTCTTAGGAACTGGTTTTTTGTTTTTTGTTTTTTTTTTTGATAGCTGAAAACTACGCTGACACTAATCCAGGGGTAAACAGGTCTGTCTAATTGAATACATTAGAAAAAACTATGGAGAAATCTAACACCAAATTATTGTTGAACTATGTTTTTAAAAAAAGGAATTTTGAAAAAGGCAATATTGACAGTAAGATTTCTTGTCACATAGTTATTGAATTTACACGCATATCAACAATTTAAATATATACAAATACTGACCTTGACCTGTATATTTAAAGGCATTTTTGGAATGTTCACCATAAAATATAAAAATCTTAAAGTATGCAAAATTATAATTTATTTATTTTTTGTGTTAAATACCGACCTCAACTTTCATTGTGAACTGTATTGTAGGAAAGTTTCCCGAACTCTATTGGCATCCACAACATTAGAACTTGTCAATAAATGAGCAGTAACCTTGAATTTTATTGTGAAGGATATTTTCGGAATCTTGTTCAGAAAATATTCAAGTTTCACTGTTAAAAATTGTTGGGTAAAAGACAAATAGTGTCAATTTGTTTGAAACTTTAAGCTCTAAACTTTTACATTCGAAAAATTGAAATTTTTTATGAGAGCCAATCTTCTCGACAAGTGGGGGGATGACCACTGGTAAATAAAGGCGCTTCCTTTGGTTATATCCCCTTGATCGTGGTAGAAAGTTAATATTAGCGCTTGACAATGCCACTGTATTTTGACTACGGTAAATGACAATGTCACAGTATTTTGACTACGTAAATGACAATGTCACTGTATTTTGACTTCGGTAAATGACAATGTCACTGTATTTTGACTACGGTAAATGACAATGTCACTGTATTTTGACTACGGTAAATGATGTCACTGTATCTTGACTACGGTAAATGACAATGTCACTGTATTTTGACTATGGTAAATGACAATGTCACTGTATTTTGACTACGGTAAATGATGTCACTGTATTTTGACTACGGTAAATGACAATGTCACTGTATTTTGACTATGGTAAATGACAATGTCACTGTATTTTGACTACGGTAAATGACAATGTCACTGTATTTTGACTATGGTAAATGACAATGTCACTGTATTTTGACTACGGTAAGTGACAATGTCACTGTATTTCGACTACTGTAAATGAAGTCGGTGTTATGAAGTCGGTGTTATGAAGTCGGTGTTATGAAGTGGGTGTTATGAAGTCGGTGTTATAAAGTCAGTGTTATGAAGACGGTGTTATGAAGTCGGTGTTATAAAGTCGGTGTTATGAAGTCGGTGTTATGAAGTCGGTGTTATAAAGTTGGTGTTATGAAGTCGGTGTTATGAAGTGGGTGTTATGAAGTCGGTGTTATAAAGTCGGTGTTATAACGTCGGTGTCATGATGTCGGTGTTATGAAGTCGGTGTTATAACGTCGGTGTCATGAAGTCGGTGTTATGAAGTCGGTGTTATGAAGTCGGTGTTATAAAGAAGTCCGTGTTATGAAGTCGGTGTTATAACGTCGGTGTCATGAAGTCGGTGTTATGAAGTCGGTGTTATAACGTCGGTGTCATGAAGTCGGTGTTATGAAGTCGGTGTTATGAGGTGGGTGTTATGAAGTCGGTGTTATAAAGTCAGTGTTATGAAGTCGGTGTTATGAAGTCGGTGTTATAAAGTCAGTGTTATGAAGTCGGTGTTATGAAGTCGGTGTTATAAAGTCAGTGTTATGAAGTCGGTGTTTTGAAGTCGGTGTTATAAAGTCGGTGTTATGAAGTCGGTGTCATGAAGTCGGTGTTATGGAGTCGGTGTCATGAAGTCGGTGTTATGAAGTCGATGTTATGAAGTCGGTGTTATAAAGTCGGTGTTATAAAGTCGGTGTTATAAAGTCGGTGTTATAAAGTCGGTGTTATAAAGTCGGTGTTATAAAGTCGGTGTTATGAAGTCGCAGTCATGAAATTGGTGTTATGAAGTCGGTGTTATGAAGTCGGTGTTTTGAAGTCGGTGTTATGAAGTCGGTGTTATGGAGTCGGTGTTATGGAATCGGTGTCTTGGGATCAAAGTATTGTCCTTATTTTGAGCCCGAGTGCGTAAACACAATTCTTTGAAACGTTCATCAGACACATCCTGTAACTACAACTATGCTTTTCTACTTTTAATCATTTTTATAAAAAAATTATACAAGAACTACCAAGTCAAAGGGAAAAATAAGTGTTAGAGGGAAAAAAAGGTTAAGTGTCGGATGAGACCAAACAATAATTCAATAGGGCTTGTCATTTAATGACGGAAATCTATTAATAGAACTGATGTCATCATTACTCATCATCCGGGTACTCGGCGCGAACAAAATGCCAACATTGTTCATTATTTCTATGCTAACGAAGTTTCCCTGAAAATTGGTTACAATTCTATTTTACGAACTATGTTACATATTTTTTTTTTATAATTCTATTTCCTGAAATTGGACTTCAATGTGCGAACGGCAAATGTAACAGTGACTCTAGATACAAGGATCGGCCGAACGATATGCTGAAACACACTATAAGCTGTCATGTTTTGTCCGCCGAACTTCTAAAAATAGTACGCTTTGACGATTTCCGGTCTGAGAGATGACAAAGCCTATTGTTATAAAATAAAATAAAAAATAAAAATTAAATAAACCGTAATTCTTCATGGTAAAACAACTTGCAGTGACGCAGTGTGCCTAAGTTAGAGTTTAACACCTGGATCGAGAATGTGTTCATGTCTGTTGTTATCGTTTACCAAATCTGAAACTGCAAAGTCCCCAGCACACGGTTATGTTCAGAGAGAGGTCTCCACAAAGGAACAAATCACACAACCGCATCTATCCTAACCGTAACCAGGAACAAACCACACAACCGCATCTATCCTAACCGTAACCAGGAACAAACCACACAATCGCATCTATCCTAGCCGTAACCAGGAACAAACCACACAACCGCATCTATCCTAACCGTAACCAGGAACAAATCACACAACCGCATCTATCCTAACCGTAACCAGGAACAAATCACACAACCGCATCTATCCTAGCCGTAACCAGGAACAAACCACACAACCGCATCTATCCTAGCCGTAACGCCGTCGGCAAATAAAATTAATACGCTGGAGTGATCACGGTGCACATCTCGCTGGAAATGACACGTCAACGATCAAAGCCCTCTGTATCCTTAGCTAAGATAGTATGAGTGGGTCACTTTAAGGGTCTATGTAACCTGGGAATAACGATATGGTGATCATGTGAAAATTTTAAACATACGTTGAAAGGATCAGGACCGTTTACCAGAGAACGCGTGTCCTAGAATTAAAATGTGAATTGTTTTAAGGTTACCTTATCTTCTAAAGCGGGTATTTGACACAATGTTTTTCTGTTTAAAGATGTAAGGATATGTGTTGACATGCGCGTAACTACAAAAGTTATTCGGGGGGTAAAGGCTTGTTGACCATACATATTATGCATACCGTTCTTGAGATGACCGAACCCACTGTGATGCATTGATTTTTGTGAATCAATTCTTGCAGGGGGTTATTACTCCAAGCATTACCACCTCTTACCTCCTGTCAGCGATATATACTTTTAAAAAAACCACCCTATATTAACTTCGCTTTTGTTTGAGTGTTTCTGTCTGGTAGCAACAAATATTCGGATGGCTAATAGCCCCATTTCCCATTGTTAAGGACTTGAATGTATTGTGTGATTGCGTGTTATTTAGAGAGTATTTGAGTAGATGTTGTAATTAAATGTTTGAATATTTTGTGACGTATTGCGCGAAAGGGGATATGACGTATTATTATTGTAGATTTGGTTGTGGAGTGTTGCTCTTTGATTTCAGTAACGGCAGTTGAAGAATTAGTTGATTAATAAAGATATTTCATCTAAGATTTATAGTTGTTAGTGTATTTAATAAACCCCTAGACAACGAAGCCAACGAACCCTGTAAGTAAGACGCGGTTCGTAACATTTGGGAGGTTCGTTCGGGATTGGGCGCCATATCCTGCCGTGCCCGCATACTGATGCATATGTGTGCTGCTGGTCCTGTGTCCCGCTGGGTTTGAATCCTGCTAAACCTGCATCCTGCAATCATTGCATGCTTCTGTGCGGTTTCCCGGCTTGACAGTACGCCGCTGCCGGGCCTGTATCCTGTTTGGCCAGTATCCCACTAGGCCTGTATCCTGTGACCACCGTATGCTGCTGTGCTGTTTCCCGATTTGACAGTACGCCGCTGCCGGGCCTGTATCCTGTTTGTCCAGTATCCCACTAGGCCTGTATCCTGTGACCACCGTATGCTGCATTGCGGTTTCCCGATTTGACAGTACGCCGCTGCCGGGCCTGTATCCTGTTTGGCCAGTATCCCACTAGGCCTGTATCCTGTGACCACCGCATGCTGCTGTGCGGTTTCACGGTTTTACAGTACGCCGCTGCCGGGCCTGTATCCTGTTTGGCCAGTATCCCACTAGGCTTGTATCCTTTGACCACCGCATGCTGCTGTGCTGTTTCCCGATTTGACAGTACGCCGCTGCCGGGCCTGTATCCTGTTTGGCCAGTATCCCACTAGGCTTGTATCCTGTGACCACCGCATGCTGCTGTACTGTTTCCCGTGTTGACAGTACACCGCTGCCGGGCCTGTATCCTGCTGGGCTCGTATCCCACTGGGCCTGTATCCTGCTGTGCTGTATCCCAGTTTAACGATAAACCGCTGCATGCCTGTATCCTGCTGGAACCGTATCCCACTGGCCTGCATCCTGAGATCACCGCATGCTGCTGTGCTGTTCCCCGGTTCGACGGTAAACCGCTGCCTAGCCCATTCCCTGCTGGTCCCGTATCACTTTGTGACTGCATCCTGACGTTACTGTTTCCTGCTGTGCTGTACCTCAATTTGACTTTGTACTCATGTCCGTTCAGTGACAATCATGCTCAAGAGATCCGTGATTGTCAAGATAAAGACTTAAGTTACTTATTTTATTTGTGTTTCCTTTATAGTTAGGTAAGATTTTATTCATAAACATATATATATATATATATATATATATATATATATATATATATATATATATATATATATATTTTTATATAGTGATTGTCAAGATAAAGACTTAAGTTACTTATTTTATTTGTGTTTCCTTTATAGTTAGGTAAGATTTTATTCATAAACATATATATATATATATATATATATATATATATATATATATATATATACATACCTTTAGTTTTATATAACATATTGAAATTTATTATTTTAGTCTGTTGTATTGGACCTCGCCCCGATTGTTAAATTTATGAATATAAACAATGGAAACAACGAGTATAGATGAAATCTTTATCCTGGAATTACGAGAGTTTGGAGAGGACCTGGGTTATAAAGACGTGGCTCTTACTAGGTGGGTGGAAAGGAAACTGATAGAAAAAGATAGGCTAGATCGGGAGGAGAGGGATAAAGAACGAGATAGACAAGATAGGCTAGAACGGGAAGAACGAGATAGACAGGCTAGGTTAGAACGGGAAGAACGAGATAGACAAGATAGGATAGAACTAGAAGAACGAGATAGATAAGCTAGGCTAGAACGGGAAGAACGAGAAAGACAGGCTAGGCTAGAACGGGAAGAACGAGAAAGACAGGCTTGGCTAGAACGGGAAGAACGAGAAAGACAGGCTAGGCTAGAACAGCAGGCCCAGGAGCTAGCAGAGGCAGAGTTAAAGTTACAGAAAAAACATAATATATGGAGAGAGGAATTAAGTAGGAAACAAGTGGCTGAAGTTGAGAAATAGAAGAGGGCGAGACAGAGAGATGATATTCGTGTGGCTGAGGAAACCGGGAGGCAGTGGGTGAAAGTCGAAAAGAGTCAAATCACTTTATTTGCCATTGAAAATGAGTTTAGGGGAAATATTAAGGAAGTTGTTGAGGAACTTAGGTATCCCGGGGAATGTAATGCAAAATTAACTGAGGATAGAGGCACAGAGTTATCTATAGTGGCAATTCTTCTTCTTCTTCTTCTTCTATATCTTAAGGGCCCACGATCAATTTATTGATCATTTTGGCTCCTATGCATGTAGATGGGATTTGCAATGTTTCTGTTCCTGGTGTTGATGAGGAAATTTCACAGATTTCCAGTGCCACTTTGTGAGGGAATCATGCACTGGGGGTTTGAAGGCTTGAGGCAATAGACACAAATGTGTCTAGTGTTGTCGCCTCAACCGTTCCTTTTGAAAGATTGTTCCAGTCCCTGATTGTCTTGGGCAGGAATGAGCAGCTCCTATACTGGCTTCTTGCTGGTATGAGCCTGAATTGCCTGTCATGGCCTCGTCGCTGTCTATGGGGGAGAGGGACGAGTTTCTGTTTAATACTGGAACAGTGGACCAGCCCATTATTTATCTTGTACATCATGGAGAGCCTGGATTGTCGTCGTCGTTTCTCCAATGGTGACCAGCCTAGTGTTTCTAGCATGCTGCCAACACTTGAGGTATTCCTGTAGCGGTTTAGGACAAAGCGTGCTGCTCGTCGCTGGACCGCCTCCAACCTGTCAATGCTCTTCTGGGTAAATGGGTCCCAGACTGAAGATGCATAATCTAAAATCGGACGGATAAAGGCTTTATATGCTCTTTCTTTCACACAGGAGTTGCCAATCTTTAGATTTCGCCTTAAGAACCCTAGGGTCTTGTTTGCTTGGTTACATACATTGTTAATATGTTCATCCCATCGGACCTCTCTTTGAATGGTAACACCCAGGTACTTTACGGAGGAAACTTGCTCAAGAATATGGCCGTGCAGTTTGTATTGGTAGTGTAGAGGAGTACAACTTCTAGAGATTGATAGTGTCTGGCAATTGGCAGGGTGAAATTCCATGTCCCAGCTCATCTCCCACTCAGCTAACAGATTGAGATCCTGTTGTAGCTGGTCCTGGTCAGATCTGTTAACGAGGTAAGTTGAAATGACCATATAGTTGAGGTTAAGAAGGCCAGGAATTCCTTAAATGTAGCCGATAGTCAAGAGTCAGTTAGGAATTTTGCTAGTCAGGTAGAAAAAAATGGGGCTGAGTGTGGTAAAATTGATGAAGTGGTACTAAATGTAGGCATAGCACGGTGTTGTCTTGAGGATGTTTCATTGCCTGTGGAGATTGCAGATATAACATTCGATAATGCACAGGAAATAAATCTGTATTATGAATGTGTGCAAGCCATAGATTGTATCGTACAGCATGTGGGTGATGAGGAAATACTGGATGGGGCTGTTGATGATGTAAAAGGTGTAGCTTTGGTAATTCCACAATGTGAGGGTTTAAAATTTGAACAACAGGGAAATGTTGTTAGTGTACAAGAGAGAATTGTTGATTTTTAAGCTGTTGATTTTGTGCAAGAGGGAGACGTTCATAACATTAAGAATTGGGTGAGCTACGGAGATCACGAGGTAGAGGTCGTGAGCTTGTCGAGGGGGCGTATGTTTAACAAGGTAGAAGTCATAGGAGATCACCTTACGTGGAGCTACGAGGGTAGTAGTCCAGTTGGGGAATTTTGTGCTGTAATAGACACTGGTTACTGGAGGCTTGAGACCCGTGGGGACACAAAGGTTAACGTTTGTAATAATGAACATAAACTTGACTTGAAGGCTGTGAGTTGTTTCCCTGAGATGGGGGCAGAAGAGAAAATATGTTTGAATTTTCATGTGTGTGACATTTATGATCACGAGAGACAGGAGTGCTCAAATTTTGAGAGCCATGACAGGTCTGTTTTTCGTAATTTGGTGAACGTGTGTGTTTTCCATGAGTTGGGAGGTGATGTTGTTAATTTCGTCATTATAACTGATTTTGTTCATGGTTGCAATTTTAATGATGATGAAATTATTATATTTAAGAATTATGTAAATGTGAAAAGACTTCATTTGTTAGTCAATAAAGTGTCAAAAGGCCATAACGAAATGAAGCAAGTGAGAATTGAGAGGGAAGAGTTAAGTGTGGTGGACAAATGTGCACACTTTTTGTCAGGTGACTGACAGGCGTAATATCCCGACCTCTTTAAATAGGAATTTGGGACTGGACAATTTAAGGATGTCCACATGTGTCAATAGATTTTATTTTTTTTTCCAATTAACAGGCAGAGTTTCGTTTATTTTGTAGTCAATTTCTGTGTGCGGGACAATAATTTTGTTGCCAATGTTATAATTTGTCCTAATTTGAAGAGTTTATAAAATCTAACAGACGTTAAAATTTAGCATTGAAGTTTTAATTGTAAGGATGTAGTTTGAAAAGCTTGCATGTCATTGTTCATTTTTAAAATTAATTTTCATGGTAATAACATTATGAAATTATATTGTATTCTTTCTATCGCAAAATAACACTGAGTAGAGCTGTGTACAGACACTATACTGCTGTGCCTGAAATAGTTGGTATTGGTGTGTACAGACACTATACATTTGTGCCTGAGACGAGCGTTTTAACTAGTCAAGGCCGTATAGTGGACGCCTCGTGTAAGATTAAGATATCTTGGTAATGTTTTCAGAAATGTGTTTACTAGGCAGTATCTTTAGGACATCGCAATGTTTAGATGTTATGGATTTGAACGTGCCTGAGTGAGGGAGAGGATTAAAATGCCGCGATAGTGGGAGACACTTGGATTTTGGACAAGAGAGAGATTTAGATCTGGTCCGATGTTTCAAAAATGTTAGGACCTGGACAAGTTACGGTAATAACGACGTGGAGGTCATGAGCTTGGCAAGGGCATTCCTAAGAATAAAAGGAATGATTTTAAGTCTATCTCCAACTCAGACAATTTTACTGTGGATTATAGTTTTTTACTTAGTTAAGAAATTTACATGGAGGAGGTTAGTTGTTTTCTTTGTTTTTTTTTTGTTGGTTTTTTCCAAAGTTGGAGTTAGATGAGAGAGTTTTAGTTTTCATAATGTGCATGATAAGATGGTATACATTATTTGTGAGCAGGAACTGCTCAGAATTAAATTGTATTTAAGGGTTTGACTTTGTTGAGTCGGGAGGTGATACTAACAATTGTTATGTTACTAGGTTTGTTAAAAATTTTGGCGTAGAAATGTATTATAAGTCTGTTTGTAAGTTAAATACATGTTACTTAATTTTTAAAATTTAATATTTCAATTAATTGGTTTACATTTGGTACTTAATCTTGTTTATCGTTTGATGTTTGTCAAATTTTGAGAGACATATTTGTGGGTGACATGAATTTTTCAAATTAATGTCAAAGGAAGAGGGGAGGAATGTTAAGGACTTGAATGTATTGTGTGATTGCATGTTGTTTAGAGAGTATTTGAGTTGATGTTGTAATTAAATGTTTGAATATTTTGTGACGTATTGCGCGAAAGGGGATCTGACGTATTATTATTGTAGATTTGGTTGTGGAGTGTTGTTCTTTGATTTCAGTAACGGCAGTTGAAGAATTAGTTTATTAATAAAGATATTTCATCTAAGATTTATATTATTTAGTGTATTTAATTAACCCCTAGACAACGAAGCCAACGAACCCTGTAAATATGACGTGGTTCGTAACACCCGTCAAGCTATCGAGCTGAAACTTTGCACATGGACTCGTTGCCGATGACAATACATTCTTTCAAATTTTCAGCCCCTACCACCAACCCCAAATGGCCTGCATCTGTCCTCTAATTCCATACCCTTTGAGCCTCCCATTTGAGACTACTGCTGTAAAGAGCCAAACTATTTTATAATGAGCCAAAAAATTTTATAATGAGACAAAAGTCTGGCATTCTGTCTATTGCACTGTGACAATAATTGCTACACACTTAACGTTTGTGGCCTGACTTTATTAGCTGCAAGGCCTACAAAAGCTCCATGGGCGTAGAGTAAGATTCGTTTCCATAAGCAGTGGCTGGGTCGCATATTTTCTCCCTTTTTTAACACATATAAAATCTCACTCATGAAAGGGGAATCTTCCAAATAGTCCGTGGACCTGATGAAGTGAATCTTCCAAATAGTCCGTGTACCTGAAGAAAGTTAATCTTTTATTAAGTCAATGTAGATGAAGAAGGTGAATCTGCCTGTAACTTCCAATCTTTCCATAAGTCCAAGGTCTTATGTTGTCCAGTATTTTGTAATTTCTAAATTTGGGCCCCGCTGATGCTCATTTGCTGCCCCCCCCCCCAGTCAGGATTTACCATCTTGTATCCATGTTTTTAACATTTTCCATTCCTGTTTGCTTGTAGGGTTAATTATGACAGTGTGTCCTGCATGCCATAGGGTAGGGTTTATGCCCACATTGTGTCCTGCCTGCTATAGGGCAGGGTTTATGCCCACAGTGTGTCCTGCCTGCTATAGGACAGGGTTTATGCCCACAGTGTGATCGCCTGCTATAGGGTAGGGTTTATGTCCACAGTGTGTCCTGCCTGCTATAGGGCAGGGTTTATGCCCACAGTGTGTCCTGCCTGCTATAAGGAGGGTTTATGCCCACAGTGTGTCCTGCCTGCTATAGGGCAGGGTTTATGCCCACAGTGTGATCGCCTGCTATAGTGTAGGGTTTATTCCCACTTCTGTTCTGCCTGCTATAGGGCAGGGTATATTATTGCAGTGTGACCTGCTTGCTATAGGGCAGGGTTTATGCCCACAGTGTGATCTGTCCACTATATGGCAGTGTTTATTATCGCAGTGTGGCCTGCCTGCTATATGGCAGTGTTTATTATCGCAGTGTGGCCTGCCTGCTATAGTGCAGTGTTTAT
Organism: Lymnaea stagnalis; assembly: GCA_964033795.1. NCBI lineage: Eukaryota > Metazoa > Mollusca > Gastropoda > Lymnaeidae > Lymnaea > Lymnaea stagnalis. The sequence continues at coordinate 213,221 of CAXITT010000432.1, forward strand.
TATCGCAGTGTGGCCTGCCTGCTATATGGCAGTGTTTATTCTAAAAGAGTGGCCTGCCGGCCATAAGGCAGTGTTTATTCTCACAGTGTGGCCTGCCTGCTATATGGCAGTGTTTATTCTCACATTTTGTCCTTCCTGCTATATGGCAGTGTTTATTCTCACAGTTTGTCCTGCCTGCTAAATGGCAGTGCTTATTCTCACAGTTTGTCCTGCCTTCCATAAGGCAGTGTTTATTCTCACAGTTTGTCCTGCCTGCCATAAGGCAGTGTTTCTTCTCACAGTTTGTCCTGCCTGCCATAAGGCATTGTTTATTCTCACAGTTTGGCCTGCCTGCTATATGGCAGTGTTTATTCTCACAGTTTGTCCTGCCTGTCATAAAGCAGTGTTTATTCTTGCAGTTTGTCCTGCCTGCCATAAGGCAGTGTTTATTCTCACAGTTTGTCCTGCCTGCTATAAGGCAGTGTTTATTCTTGCAGTTTGTCCTGCCTGCCATAAGGCAGTGTTTATTCTTGCAGTTTGTCCTGCCTGCCATAAGGCAGTGTTTATTCTTGCAGTTTGTCCTGCCTGCTATAAGGCAGTGTTTATTCTCACAGTTTGTCCTGCCTGCCAAAAGGCATTGTTTATTCCTGCAGTTTGTCCTGCCTGCTATAAGGCAGTGTTTATTCTCACAGTTTGTCCTGCCTGCCATGAGGCAGTGTTTATTCTTGCAGTTTGTCCTGCATGTCATAAGGCAGTGTTTATTCTTGCAGTTTGTCCTGCCTGCCATAAGGCATTGTTTATTCCTGCAGTTTGTCCTGCCTGCTATAAGGCAGTGTTTATTCTTGCAGTTTGTCCTGCCTGCTATAAGGCAGTGTTTATTCTCACAGTTTGTCCTGCCTGTCATAAGGCAGTGTTTATTCTTGCAGTTTGTCCTGCCTTCCATAAGGCAGTGTTTATTCTCACAGTTTGTCCTGCCTGCTATAAGGCAGTGTTTATTCTTGCAGTTTGTCCTGCCTGCCATAAGGCAGTGTTTATTCTTGCAGTTTGTCCTGCCTGCCATAAGGCAGTGTTTATTCTTGCAGTTTGTCCTGCCTGCCATAAGGCAGTGTTTATTCTCACAGTTTGTCCTGCCTGCCATAAGGCATTGTTTTTTCTCACAGTTGGGCCTGCCTGCTATATGGCAGTGTTTATTCTCACAGTTTGTCCTGCCTGCCATAAGGCAGTGTTTATTCTTGCAGTTTGTCCTGCCTGCCATAAGGCATTGTTTATTCCTGCAGTTTGTCCTGCCTGCTATAAGGCAGTGTTTATTCTCACAGTTTGTCCTGCCTGCCATGAGGCAGTGTTTATTCTCACATGTGTCCTGCCTGCTATATAGCAGGGTTTATTCTTACATGGTGATTTTGAAAGGCTATTGACGTCTAACTTTACTTCTATTGTATAGTATGACAAAGAGAACTGTAGAGCTTTGAAACTGAATTTTACGCATGGGTTGCATAAAGTACAATGTTAAGAGAGATTTTTTTTAATATACATAGAAACATATTATTTAAAATGTAATTGACCTAGATTTAATGTAATCACTATTTTTCAAACGCCCTTTAAAGTTCCCTAGCGATCCCTGGGGTATTTACGTCTCTGTTGACGTCCCTGTTTACGTCGCCGTTTACGTCCCGCATTGGTAACACCAACCTGCTACAAGCGGTATTAAAAATACAAAGCGTCCCTCTAGGCGTTGCAAGGTTCTATGTGAAATTTGTGTACAAAGATTCATCGATGCCGTTTAAAATGGTATATATAAATTATTTTATATTTATATATATATATTGAGAGAAATATATAGATTATACAATATATATATATATATATATATATAAATATATATATATATATATATATATATATATGTATAAGTACGTGAACATCTTAAAATATCTGTGAAAATCATTGTTTCTCAGACCACTGCATGGAACCCTCTAGCATTTTTACGCTTTGTTCCGCCAATGCAGAAATTCCAAACATCTACTGACATTATAACAGTGGTAACATCTTTTCTTGTCACTTGTTAATCCCCACTTCGCGGTGTCACCATACATTGGTGAAATTAAGATGAGGAAGATGATAATAGTTCATCAACGCATCCAGTTGCAACCAATATATAATTTTTACCGGAGCAGGCCGACTGCTTGACCAGAAAACGGCACCGTAAATGTCAAGCAGTTACCACACTAGAAACAAGGCCTGGACTATTTGATTTTGATGTCTGTCGTGATCTTTCTAGTTTTCAAGAACTATAGGGTTTGTCATTCAATGGCCGGATTCTATAAATAGAACATCCGGGCATACAGACTGGCCAATCGCATTGAACGGCGGAAAGATAGCATCAAAATAGCTTGGTAATCCTTTGGGCAAATCTCCCAAAAGCTGTTCGGTACTTCTGCAGTAATGTGAAAAGGGTGCAGTGGGTCTTAACCTAGGCGAAAACGTGTTGACAACTTAACTTTACCAAAGATTTCACAAATTTTGGCTGCTATATATATATGTATATATATATATATATATATATATATATATATATATATATAATTTTTATTATAACACAGTATATATATTTTGTATTTTAGTGTTGTCAACATAACTTTACAAAAGATTTCACAAATTTTGTCTGTTATATATATATGTATATATATATATATATATATATATATATATATATATATATATATATAAGATTAATCTTAGAACACAGTCCATAAATTGTGGATTCTTCTAAGACCTTAATCCACATGTTATGGCTTAATCTTAGACCACAGTCCATAAATTGTGGATTCTTAAGACCTTAATCCACACGTTATGGACTACTCTTATGCAATGAGACATACATTATAAATGCTCTAAGACCTAAAATCCACCATTTAATGGATTATTTTTTAACTTTAATTTACCGGGTATGGATTACTCTTGGGCCACAATCCGCAAAATTTGAATTCTTTTAAGACCGTAATCCACGAATTTTCTACCGTTCTTAAACTTTAAACCACGAGGTATGGATTAATCTTAGATCACTATCCACTAACAATGGATTATCCACCTATCCCCATCCACGAACATGGTTCAATCCCATACCGGTTAACTTACCCTTAAAAAACACATCTTTAGCAGCTAAAAAAAAACTTAGTCTCCCATAGAATAAAATCTTCAGTCTTAAAAAGACATCTGTCACAGCGTCCATTGACTTCCAATAGTTTGTCTTGAAAAGAACGAAACCATTGAAAAGGTGTGGCTATAATGTTTTTATATCAGTTATTCGATGTCTGACCCCCCCTCCCCCTCCCCCCTCCCCCTGGCATAACCCTCTGTGTTGGGTCAAGTGTCTGAAAGCTGGAGCACCTACGTCATCAAGTCAGGGTTTAAAAAATGTTTCAAATGTTAAGAATACAAATATCATATCAGAGTGATTTTTTGTTGTGTTGCTCTCATTGTCTCGATAGTATCATTCAGGCACTATGTTGACAAGTTTTATATAATGTATAGGACACAATTTTACTGCATGGCCCACCTGCCCCGAATAAGTAAAATTCAACTTTATTTGCCATGCATATTTGTAACATAATATTATTATTTATTAATATTATTTTTTATATAATTATTATTAACCTTCTGCTAATTTTCTGTGACTTTCTAAGTGGTTGGCAACAGTTTTCTCACTCTGTAGGAGTCCCACTGCCATTGCCCTACTCTTTGACCCTCCTCCTCTTGATCTGTCTCTCCCCCCCCCCCACCCCCTTTTTTTTTGCTGAGTGAAGAAAGCTTAATGTTTAAAACATTTATTGGACATATATTGCACTGAAATGAAGACAGATCATCCGGTATCATATTTCTTAATCTCTAGCTCTGCTGTTGACGCAGGTATTGAGCGCTGCACATATCGATGAGCAAACCCTCACTTCAACGTCGAACAAAAATAAAATATTGTTTTTAAAAATATTAAAATGTAGTTCAGGGCTTAAGCTCAGTTCACGCCATCAAATTCCTTTCAATTTTTGGTTCATACATTTGATGAGACTTTCGTATGAAGCCTTGTCACAACTTTCAAATTACTATTTGATCGAATTCTCATTTTTGTCACAAAAAAAAAAACAACAACCAAAACAAACAAGAAACCCTTTATAAAAGTTTGACACAAATTTGAAGCTAATTTGAGAGTCATCTGAATGTGTGAACTGGCGCCACTTAATGAATACTTCACTAGAGATTAGTTGCATCTCTTATAAGGCGATTCTGGTAAATGGTTATTTTATTATTTTTAAATTCATGTTTTTTTATGTAAATGATATAAAATGAAATAATATTTTTAAAAAAAAACACACAAAAAACTAGTTTTAATGCAATTGAAACAATTTTTAAAAAAAAAAAGATTAAAAAAAAATTATTACTAAGTAATTTTATTGATAAACCACATGCTGGAAACACTAGGCTGGTCACCATTGGAGGAACGACGACGACAATCCAGGCTCTCCATGATGTACAAGATAAATAATGGGCTGGTCCACTGTTCCAGTATTAAACAGAAACTCGCCCCCCTCCCCCATGGACAGCGACTAGGCCATAACAGGCAGTTCCAGCTCATACCAGCGAGAAATTAGTATAGGAACTGCTCATTGCTGCCACAGACAATCAGGAACAGTTGAGGCGACAACACTAGACACATTTGCGTCTATTGCCTCAAGCCTTCCAATCCCCATTGCATGATTGTAATTGTAGCAGTTGTAATCATTGAATATCCTGATCAGCAGCAGGCACAGAAACATTGCAAATCCCCTCTATATGCATAGGAGCCAAATGATTAATAAATTGATCGTGTGCCCTTAAGATATATAGAAGAAAAAGTAAATTCTCGATGCTACACATCAGTGCTAAACATGTCAAAGTAATCTCCCGATCCTACACATCTGTACTAAACATGTCAAAGTAATCTCACGATCCTGCACATCTGTACATAACATGTCAAAGTAATCTCACGATCCTACACATCTGTACTAAACATGTCAAAGTAATCTCACGATCCTACACATCTGTACTAAACGTGTCAAAGTAATCTCACGAGTCTACACATCTGTACTAAACGTGTCAAAGTAATCTCACGAGCCTACACAAATCTCAAAGTAATCCTCACGAATTCCCTACAATAACAAATAACAAATACATTTCATTGACTTTCTAGAGTGAAAACAAAATTTGAAAAAATATTCAAAGAAAATAAAAGGGTCAAAATATATTTGAATTAATCCCGGTATCTTATCTTATCTTTTGTAGATGTCAGTGTTATAATTTGGTGGTGTTATAATAACAGTTGTGACGTTGTGGGTTCAAGTGCTGACTATTTTAATCCAAAGGTTAACAATAATCCAATAATCAAAATAAGAAGTAACATAATTTCACAGAAATACGATATACACTTCGAATCACTTCACTTAAATCGCAAAATTTTCACGTCTCATTTCGCTTTAAAATCTTTTAGAATAAAACCTTATTATTCAATCACAGTTTTTTAAATTGTATTTTTTCATTATGACTGCTGAACTTCAAATTCGTTGCTTCCCACGTGACCAAACCAGACCAAACGCTCTGATTGGTCAGTTTTTATAAGTTCCAATACTCTGTTTTATTTGCAAGGGTAATATTTATTATCAACCATATGAATTGTCTCCAATTAGTAGCTCTCACATTGATAATGATGTCCATGACAGTATATATAATATATATATTATCGTATATTATACGATACGATGATGCGGATGTCTTATAGCAGCAAACCCGTACTAACCTTTGGTATGCATTGTCTGAGGAGTAAGCAGACTAGCGTGCAGACTTTTAGATTATTCAACAAATTTTTTTCTTTTTTGACAAAATTTTTTTTTTTAATGTGTCCGGTTTTCCGACATGGCACCCATTTAAAACCTTTTAAATGGTGACCCGGAGCCAACCACGTCTCGTCACACTCTCCATACGCCCTTGGAGACAGTGTCAGTTTGGCTATGACTCATGCCGATTCAGCTTCAGGGTTACGATGAACACACATCTTAACACCAGCAATCATGCGCCTTTGATACCGTTACTTCCTAAAGAGTCGGATATGCACACGTCATTTCAATGTCTGGCCATTTCGGTTAAATGAAGGCCGCTGATGCCGCATTAAATTTCTAGAAATTTTAGCGGAAAAATACATACCAAAAAAATGGCAAAAATTTGGTTCGTTAACATGGATCTTAAGTACAATACTCAACCTAAACAGAAATATTTCATCATTCGATTCATTCTGAAACAAAATATAAGTTAAACTCTAAGCTGGATTGATTTTTCAATGTTATCTTTATGATCTTTTCAATGTTATCTTTGGGATTTTTTTCAATGTTAACATTATGATCTTTTAATGTTAACTTTATGATTTTTTCAATGTTAACTTTGTGAATTTTTCAATGTTAACTTTATGATTTTTTTCAATGTTAACTTTGTGATTTTTTTCAATGTTATCTTTGGGATTTTTTTCAATGTTAACTTCATGATTTTTTAATGTTAACTTTATGATTTTTTCAATGTTAACCTTATGATTTTTTCAATGTTAACTTTTTGATCATTTCAATGTTATCTTTGGGATTTTTTCAATGTTAACTTTATGATTTTTTCAATGTTAACATTATGATTTGTTTCAATGTTAACTTTATGATTTTTTTCAATGTTAACATTATGATTTTTTCAATGTTAATCTTATGATTTTTTTCAATGTTAACTTTGTGATCTTTTCAATGTTAACTTTGTGAGGTTTTTCAACTTTAAGTTTGTGATCTTTTCAATGTTAACTTTCTGATTTTTTCGATGCTAACTTAATGATTGCATTTAGTGTACGAGGCTTTGCCGGCTGCTGGCTCAAGCCAGTTTACGTACTTTTCTCACAAGAGTGCATTCTTTAACTGTGACGTGCCCTGTGGAATTCTTGGGAGGGCCTGAGTGTGCCACGCGTGAAAAACACGGAGCACTGGACGGAGCACTGGACGGAGCACTAGATTATAAAATGTCTCCCCCTCCCCCCCCCCGGGTTGCCTGCCGCCCACTTTAGAAAATATATAGCCTACCCATCAGCTTTGTTACCGCTTATCACCTTTAAAAAAATTAATTGGCTAATTTGGTTAGAAATCAGTTGTGTACCGCGTCAATAATTCAAATGCGATTATCCGACTGTCCGTAAATGAGAAGGTCAAAGTGATTTCTCTAAACTGATGGAGGGTCGGCATGTTTTTAAATTAATTTTTTTTTCTCACTTTTTATTGGATGCATTTGTATTTGTATTTAATTCCTCAACAAATTAATGACTAGCCTACTAACTGTACACTGAATTTACTTGTTTAAAGTCAAACCAATCTCCCAATTTCTAAATCGCACAGCTAAGGCTGAACAGCACTAACTAACAAAAACTGAATGCTAAAATGAGGAGACCAAATCTCCATTCGAACAAGGTTTCTTCAATAAATTTTCCGTGGACCAAATTTCTTTCAAACAAATTTCCCGATACGTTTCAGTTACGAAACACACAGCTTGTGTTTAATCAATCTATTCCAGCGTTGTGTAACATTGCCGTATAAACAATTGTGTTGATGCCATAGTAAAGGGAAACAATTTCCTTTTCCATCCATGTGTAAATATTAATATGATCATGGTTCTTGGGGGATATTAGCGTAATACAATGCTACACCTTCTAATCTAGTTTTCTCATAGGTTTTGGCAGAGATGAAATGTATGTATCTCATTATATTCTTTATAGATTACTAAAAGGGAAACAATTTTTAAAAATAAGTAAATGAAAAACAATATTTATTTTAAATTTCGGCTGGTCAGTGTAGTCAGTTTGACAGGTTAGTGTAGTCAGTTTGACTAATCAGTGTAATCAGATAAACTGGTCAGTGTAGCCAGTACGACTGGTCAGTGTAGTCAGTTCGACTCCGTAAAATACTTTTCATTTTGTTTAAATCATGGGACGCATTTTTTTCCTGAAATGTTGGATTCTCTAAAGCCCACAGATCACCGTGGAAACAGACCCTAACAATCCATGGATTAAATTTTAAATGGATACAAAGTAAGGATCAGTGGGTAGTTTTTTTTATAATCCATTTCTAGGTAAAATTTTAAACTCTATGACCTACCAGGAAGGGGGCGAATTTCTCGCGGCTGGAAATGCATGTTATGAAAAGCAACACTCTGGCTGGGTACATTCTAAGAGACACAAGCGAAACCAAACTTGAAATCCAAGTGACGCAATTGAGAAAGTGTCACCCAAAGGGAAACAAGCAAAACAATCAACACAGAATCCATTTCTATTTTCCCTTTACCCTTTCGAGCTATAAGAATTTTTTTGTTTAATATCAACTGCTTTTTTCTCAAAACATTTCGTAAAATCATAACAACTCAGAATGAATAAATATAAATATATATTTTATTATTGCTATAGCCATGTCCAATATGCGTATAAGGATAAATTGTGTATGAAATTGATTAGATCCTGTATTTGTGGTCGATCTTTAGGCTTGCCACTCAGACATTTTAAAAGTTTGTGTTGATACGCAACATAGGGACTCGTGTGCAAACTTTCAAGGACAATGTTTTTATTTAATACTGTTGGTCTACTTCTAATCTCACCCTCACATTGCCCAGCCGGACACGAGGCGCCCGATCCACCTGGACCGTGAGTAAACCGGAAGCGTTCATAGTAAACGGCGAGGTCATTACTTGAAAAATATTCCAACATGACGTATCTCAAGATCACGCACAAACTGTAAATATCAGACGTCACTGTGGTGACCTCGCCCAGGACTGCTTCCGGGGCGATGTACGAGTAGGTGTTGTAGAGGGGAGAGCCTTTCCCGTAGTACAGGCCGTCGTCCAAAGTCGAAGCCTGTCCAAGGTCGATCAGTTTAACATCAACCGATGAATTGACACGAAGAAGGTTAATTTTGGATCTCGTCTGGTTCCATTTCACGAGGATGTTCTCCCCTTTCAGGTTGTTTATCAAAACGCCACTCGCGTGTGACGTCTGGACGAGATGGGCCAGGCGAAGGGACACCCCTTCCATGATCCTCTGCCTGTACGACTTCGCCACGCAAACTGGTGACGTGATGTCTGCGACAATCGCGCGTAAAACCCTCGCGATGTTAACGTGGCATTGAGAAGCTCGGAAGTGAGACGATGCAGGTGCAAGGACATCATCGCCCTCCGGCTTGTCTAGAAGAAAATCTCTCAGTTTTCTTACATTCCACTCTTGACCTCGAGTCTCTCGGACAAACGTGGTAAGAGTTATCCCCCGGCCGTAAGACTGCTGGACAAACGCTATGTCGTGAAGGCTTCTGTAGTCAATGGTCAGTCCGATGATGGCCGGCGCCACGCCTCTCTCCCCCAGATACTTGGTCACGCAGGCCTCGAAGCGAATAACCTCAAACTCCACTTTGTAGAATTCTTTGACTATCACCGTTCTGTTATTCTCATTCAGCGTCGCCAGTCGTATCGCGTCGTTACTTTTATCGTTGGCCCGGGTGATATACCCGTCGTCTTCCGTTTCTACGAAATCATTTGCGTTCATAATGGGCAAGCGAGCTATGCAGCTCAGAAAATCGAAGTCCCTTTCCAAAGACGCTGTCAGATCCAGTTTCGGGCGCGATTTTGGAAGTTCGCAGCTCTGCGTTTGGAAAGGGTTTTCCCTGACGATGGTCGTGATAGGACGTGGTTCTTCCACATGGGTACCATTGCGGTTTTCCACGCTGTGTTGCGACCTGGCAAACCGGCTGCAGTGCGTGTTACCGCAGCTCCTGGCGGCGTAAAACAGAGTTTTCTCGTAGTAAATGTCTTCAAGTCTTGCCATGACGTAAGGCAGCGTCGGCCTGTCTTTCGGATCGACGCTCATGCACCAGTCCACCAAATGCTGAAGGTTGGGCAGTTGGATCACTTTGTTTAGTTTGAGCATCATGTAGCCCAGCGCGAACACGTCTGCAGCCTCGGTGGTGTACGTGTTATTGACCAGCTCGGGTGCGAGGTAATTATAACCTTCGATGGACTGTTTATCGCTTTTGTAGAGTTTACCTGTGCGGTAGGTGGCCAACCCAAAATCGATAATGTAGCCTTTTACCCGATCTCCCAGTTTCTGGATTAAAATATTTCTACGGTGGAAGTCGTTGAAGAGGACACCGTTCTGGTGAAGCAGGTGGAGGATGCGAGCCATGTCATGGCATATCTGAAGTGATTGGACGGTCGTGAAAGGGGTTCTTCGACTCATCCAACCATGGAGGTCATTGCTGTCGGTGACATATTCGAAGACCAATGAAATGTTTCGTGCCAGAGGTCCTGACGGTAGTAAGCCAATCAGAAGCGGTGTTACTCCGAAACGCTCGATATATCTGAACAGAAGAAAAAGTTGCATTTGATTTATTGGCAAGATGAAGAAAAAATAAATATGTGCAGATAAATAATGTGACCCCCCCCCCCAAAAAAAAAATGTGCAAATAAAAACATGTAGAAGGACAATATGGGGAATCAGTGCTACAATGGCATATCTTACCTGTGGATTCTGGCCTCATGTAGGATGTCATAAAAAGAAGAGCTTTTGAATTTTTTGATGACCACCAGCTGACCATTGACCCGCAATTCCCCCAGGGTGACGTTGGCAAACGTGCCGCTCCCCACCTCCAGGAATTCTTTGTTGGTGTCCACGTAATGAATGACGTCACGCTCGTGGAGCAGGAGTGGGTAGGGCAGATCTGAGATCATAGAAGAAAGGGACATAATCTGAGTTAAAGCAAGAAGGGGGACATCATTTTAACATGTCTAAAGATTAATGGCCAGAATCCCCCGTGACACTAATCACAATTCAAAGATTAAATTCCACCTCTTTCATCTTATATACGGCTCACCTTCAAATTATTGCGGCAAATATCCCTAAAGAACTTTATATAGATCATTCTCCTTTCATTTTATCTTTTGTTTTTGCTGATGAGGCTCTACTCGCATAGGAAAAATTCATTTTAAATGGAATCAGTCGTGCTAAAATTAAACAAGTTAACTAGCAGTTTCGACAACCTTGCTCTATTCTTAGACAAAAGATTCAGTGGTTCCCAAAATACGGGTATTGTTAGGATTTACATTTTCTTTTTTAACTTTGAAAAGAAATAACCGTCTCATTGCAAAAACTCTGAAGCCGTCTGGACTGGAACAATAAATAAATAGACAAACAAAAGGCAAACAGTAGAAAATGATACCACAAAAATATGCCACGATCCAAAGACCATTTCAGTCGGCAAAGTGTGTTTTCTGACTGTGATGTTTGGGGAAAGGAACAGTGCACCACGACGATGTAGAATGCATCGATTTGTATTGCTTTATGGAGTTGTGCACTTTATATGTATAGTTTATACATTCCGATTGGGTATACAGGAAAGCCTAATCTTTTCCAAAAAAAAGTCTTAGGAACATTACTTATCCTACAAAGCTCCAGTATCTTTGTTAAGAGAGATCCATGTCGTCATCTATCCAACTATATATATATATAGATATATCTCTATATATATATAAATATATATATATATATATATATATATATATATATATATATATATATATATATATATATATATATATATATATATATATACTATAGAGCTATCTATGCTGACCGTAATGCGAAAGTACCGAAAAGATTTAAATACGTTCGGATTCTAAATAACAATCATAGTTATTTTCTATTATTTTACGGAAATGGAATAAATTTAAATGCGAAAAAATAACATATTTACGCTTTTATTTTTGTAAAAGTTTAAGTATTATTATTATGAATTACAAATACATTTAAAGTAAAAACTAAGGAACTGTTATACGCATTTTATCCGAAATTAAAAATATGAGAAAAAATTAATGGAAAAATTATGATCTAAGAATCACATCCTTATCAAATTGATCGGGAAAACTCATTCATCAGCTGTTTTTAGTCCATTTTTATTGCGTTTTTAATATAGCGAAATACAATTTAAATTAATTTGTTCCAAATAGCACCCAAATGACGTCACAGCGCAAATCGCCTATGTTAGCCAAAACTCTTAAGTTTCTTTGATTTAATAACCGCGAGATACAAAACTGATACTGTATTTTCCCCTTCTTAAAAGTAAAGTTAATAAATATAATTGATTGCTTTCTAAATTGTTAATAAAACACACAAACATTTTAGCTTTGTGTTTTTTACATTTAATAAGTTTTTACTTTTTTAAGTTCCAAAAATATACCTTTATTTAAATTTATGACGTAATAAAAACGTAACCTTTAAGTATACTTCTAATAAGAGAACGCCGTTTAAGTCAACCAGTGCAGCGATACTCCATAGCCAAATAGCATTCACTAACCCTCTTATAACTCATACACATAAGAGCAAACCCTTTGAAATGCAATATATGTTTGTTTGGGTATGGAAGGGACATAATCCTGTGGAATATTTTATTAATTTTATTTGAATCTGGACAAGGGGGGTTTGTGGTCATTTTGCCCCAGGCAGCACCAGTTAAGTCTCTAAATAAAGGAATGAAGTGAAGATATAATTGACCTTCTTGAGTACATACATATCCGAGGTAGGAATTAGGATGTGTACATTTTTACGTGGATGGATACATATTTAAATCCTATGACATTAAATTTGGGAAAAAGAGATGTTACCTTCTCTTTCTACACATAATATGTTTACTAATTGAGGAAATCAACGGCGTTAACAAAACGTGGTTATAATTATATAAGTAAACCCATGAATATCGAAACATAATCATTTAACACACTTGAAAATTTAATTTTGAAAAATGGAGATGGGAAATATGTTATTTTAAAAAAAAGTTAAAATATATTTTTGTTTTTACTTTGCGAAAATGAAAGTGGGTTTGTATTTTTATGAGATTAACCATTTTGAAACAAAAGGAGACACTGAATTCTGTTATAGACGTGAAAAATGGTTGTGAGCTTTGTTCTTTAGATAAAATAATTTTTTGTTTTACGATTTCTGATAATGTATAATTAAAAAAACAACAAAAAAAAACAAGGCAAAAGTGTGTTCACATTTTTGATGAAAATATCATGATATCAAATTCCACTATTTTTATTTCATCTATAGAGTTCTTGTTGTAAATTGAAGATTTTGTATTTTAACAATTTTTAGAGAAAAAAAGTTGTAATTCAATCACAGGAAAAGGGGTAAAGCTAAAATATTTCCTTAGCGTAGTTATCGTCCCTCAATTAACTTCTTTAGTGACAAAAGTGATATATTTGGATTTATTATTTTGAGGTCATGCTTGGGGGGAAAATGGAGTTCAGGGGGTGTGAAAGTGAGTAGGGTGGGCGTATAATATAAAACTTAATGATGTTAGAAACGTAAATATCATTACATAGATACTTCTTTTTAAAGATAAGAATTGTGATTTGTTTTTGCAATAGCAGGTAGCAGTTATCGCAAAGGGCCTACCATTATTATCCCGATAACATCGGGTTATTTATTCTAGTGTTACATAAAGATTACCCATGAACTACATTTCTTTTCTGATAAATCGTAGAGATAATGAATTTTATATAGGCGACACCTATCAGGGTTTTCATCACTAAGACCGGAAAACATCACATCACATTACGTAATGTTACTATTTTTAGATAATGTCTTCATAAGACATAGCTGCTAACAATTTATATAGCCGTAATAATTTGTTTGTAAATTTGTGCTAGTTTATTTTAGTTAAACTGAAGAATTAAGTTTACAAACATAGAGTCCATTCAATTATCTTTCATTTTTGATACCTCATTATGTCTTATAAACCAAACAATAATATTTTTAATAATTTTTTTATCCCAATCTCTCACTTCTTGTACCCGGGTGCCAAAAGCAACTTCGATACTTCAATTCGATCCCTATATATAAAAACTAAACCCCCCTTTTTGTTTAACTTCCCCATCAGACTTCGCAGTGGTCAGGTTTAAAAAATCAGAGTTATGAAAAAAACTAGATTAGAAGGTATAGCATCGTATTAAGCTAATATCCCCAAGAACCATGATCATATTAATATTTACACATGGATGGAAACTGAATTTGTTTCCCTTTACTATGGCATCAACACAATTGTTATACGGCAATGTTACACAAAGATGTAATAGATTGATTAAAGTTAAGCTATGTGTTTCGTAAGTGAAAGAAATTTGGTCCACGGAAAATTGATCGACGAAACCTTGGTCGAATGGAGATTTGATCTCTTTATTTTGGTATTCAGTTTTTGTTAGTTAGTGCTGTTCAGCCTTAGCTGTGCGACTTAGAAAGTGGGAGATTAGTTTGACTTAAAACAAATAAATTCAGTGTACAGTAAGTAGGCTAGTCATTTAATTGTTGAGGAATTAAATACAAATAGAAATGCATCCAATAAAAAGTGAAATAAAAATTAATTTAAAAACATGCCGACCCTCCATCAGTTTAGAAATCACTTTGACCTTCTCATTTACGGACAGTCGGATAATCACATTTGAATTTTTGACGAGGTACACAACTGATTTCTAACCAAATTAGCCAATTAATTTTCTTAAAGGTGATTAGCGGTAACAAAGCCGACGTTAGGCTTTGTATAATAATAAAATGCCTCCTCGTCTTATATGAACTTTGTTTAAAAAATATTTAGAAAAAAAAATATATCATTTTTTTTTAAATTTATGAAATCTAGGAGTTGATGGCTCCATTTACATGAAGACAGAGAGCAGCGAGACGATACAGTTTATTGGTAATGTTAAAACTTCTAATTTATAGGAACTATTTCTGATTGGTTAATATAAAAAAATATAAAAAAATTATAAAAAAAACTTGCCAGAAGTGTATTCAATGAACAAAGGACTGACTGTCAATGAACTAATGACTGACTGTCAATGAACAAAGGACTGACTGTCAATGAACAAAGGACTGACTGTCAATGAACAAAGGACTGACTGTCAATGAACAAAGGACTGACTTTCAATGAACAAAGGACTGACTGTCAATGAACTAATGACTGACTGCCAATGAACAAAGGACTGACTGTCAATGAACAAAGGACTGACTGTCAATGAACAAAGGACTGACTGTCAATGAACAAAGGACTGACTGTCAATGAACAAAGGACTGACTGTCAATGAACAAAGGACTGACTGTCAATGAACAAAGGACTGACTGTCAATGAACAAAGGACTGACTGTCAATGAACAAAGGACTGACTGTC
>CAXITT010000432.1:228664-252084 GCA_964033795.1 Lymnaea stagnalis
AAAAAAAAAAAAAAAAAAAAAAAAAAAAAAAAAAAAAAAAAAAACCCCCCCAAAAAAAAAAACCCCCCCCCCCCCAACAACAAACAAACAAAAACACAGCATAAAAACGGTTGTAGCCCGAACTCTTGTCAGAACGGGTCTCAAATTGTCCCTGGCTTTGCCACTGTTTATAAATACAATTGCTTAACGTTCGATTTCAAAATAAAAATGAATCAAGTTGAAAATTGAATTTAATTCACTCTTTGTTGTGCTCTAAGTCAAACAGGTGAGATTTCATCATAAATTGTTTGTATTATTGGCAGGGTGGCTGTGTAGATTTGTGTGCTTCTGGTAGCGCCTAATTACCGCTCCCTTCTCAATGGTTGTTAGTAATGTTACTTACCTATTACCACTAACGTTGAGATCAGCTTTAGCAGAGTGGATTATTTACCTTAAAGTTTTCTACATGATTATAATAGTCTAGCATTCAGATTAACATGCACAGTGGATTTCCGGCATGTCAGCTTGGTTAAAAAAAAATAATCTTTTGTTCTCTGAACTTAATCATAAGAGAAACCAACATTAAATATGATGATATTATGACTAGGATAATCTAATAAAATGTATGCGTCAGACTAATTACAAATTAAACCAATAAAAACATTTTTTTTTTAAAGAACCGTTGAACTGTAAAGCAAAGAGAGTCATTGGTGCTTGAAATAATAATGTGTCATATGGTTCATTCCTTTCTTTTCATTGAATCAACAAACTGAATTGCGTGAAAATAGTTTTTGATCTGCTATCGATAAATATGAAGGTATCATTTTTCATATGGTGGGACAATTAATCTGATATTTGACAGTTCAAGAAAGATGATTAAATGCATGGCAGGTAAATGAAAGAGTTGTTCTAAATGATTGAGTAATCCAGATATTACCTTTAGGCCGGGGTGGGACAAAATATGGGTCGCCTTCATCATCGGCGTAGCAGTGAACTAAAATGTAAATAGATAAAACAGAGGCTACAGTTACAGTCAGTGTAATGATTATAGTTAGGGTTAGAGTTAGTGTAAGGGTTAGAGTTAGTGTAAGGGTTAGATTTAGTGTAAGGGTTAGAGTTAGTGTAAGGGTTAGCGTTAGTGTAAGGGTTAGAGTTAATGTAAGGGTTAGAGTAAGTGTAAGGGTTAATTGTTGAATTAACGTTATAATAAGCTTAGATTATGTCAAAACACTTTGAGATTGCTTTCAGCTTTAATGTAATACGGTACTCATATTCTAAGAATTACATCAAACATTTCTAAATGTAATAGTTTATGTTTTGATTCTTATTTTACTTAATAAGAATGATACACACAATAATTTTTTCATTGCATGCTATACATCTTCCCCCATTTTTCAAAGACTTTCATTTGACCCTGACCACTTACATGCAGAGATCTTGCTTGCCATCATTCAGAGACTTTTATTTAACTCTGACGACCTATACACATAATATCTTATTTGATAAGGTCCACTTTCCAACTAGTAATAACATGTTTATTTTTTTTTTAAAATAGATACAAATACCATATTGCTATAACCCAAGTGAGTTATCGTATTGAAGAGTTATCCCCTTACCGGAGTAGCTGATCGCTACAGTCAAGCGTATCACCACCCCCTCCCCCATCCCCCCCCCCAACCTCCAGTGTCCAATCTTGAGGGAACAGATTAACATAACAAACACTGCCAGGGAAGATGAAGAGACTTATCGCGTGCTTGGCGACTTAAGACGTTTCATAGAAGGTGCAACGATCGAATGTGCGTAACATGACGTAGACTTTGATCTACAGAAGCGACCCATCTGTACAGCAATGTTAATGGCGTTGTTTGATGGGTTTTTGCTTTAAAGCTACTAAAACGTTATTCATATACAAGTTCATGCGGTTGATACCAAAGACGTAATTCAGAAATCAACTTACCAGAAACCAGCAGTTGTGTGGTCATCAGAGCCACTCCTAGCAAACACATGCTCACACAAGTAACGCGTCTTGAAGTTTTCCTTTCCATGCTTGGTTGGCTTTAGCAGATGTGAATATTTGTAATGTTCCTATAGTTTCTTTAAGCGATCTATAGAATTCACGCTTTGAAAAAAACTTGCTTCTTTTTCTTCCTTAAAATTGTTTCCTTCACTAAAACTACACATACCATTTCAACTTGTATACCTTGCGTTTACATGTAAATCAAAAAGGTAAACATGTGTAGCTCTGACACCGGTGTGGAAAAAAAAAAAGAGAGCGAGTTTCTTCTTCAAAAGTTTACTCAAAAATATCCTTTAAACCGCAACAGCTGTGGGTGTGTGTTGGCCCGTGCGATCAATTCTGTCACGTCTGGGCGACATTGTTTTGGGGGCCGTATACCACTACCAACCAGGGTCTCGCCGACAACTAACAAAGAAAATAAGACTTCAAGAAATTCTTATTGTCTTGCCTCTGTACAGCCGAGTCTGGCACGGACAAGTGGAGATAACTAGAAGAGTAAATGGTATCGCATGTCACTGTCCCTCGAGCCGTGCCGAGAGAAGAGAAAACGGACCAACACATTACGGTACTTATACATGTGGGCAAACTTACTCACGTCCAGGGCGAGGACTTGTTATCTCGCTCGCTCATGTGGACCGTGTAATAATTAGGTCGGTATGGATTAGCTCTCATGCATTGTGGAGTCGCAGTGATAGGATTAGGATTGAACTAGTATAATAACTGCGGGGAGTCGCTGGGGGGGGGGGTGGGGGGGGGGGGGGGGAGATATTGACACTGAACCAGAGACCGGACATGTTTGTGTGTTTGTGTGTGTGTGATTGTGTGTTTCTGTTTTTGGGTGCGTGCGTTTATTTTTTTTTATTTTTTGCAATGTGGGGTAAAGTTCACAATGCAGGATTAAACTTTCTAAACGATTGAACACGAGTGATAGGGCGGGGTTTAATATTTGATTGACATCTGATTATTTAATATATTTTTCTAAAGTGGGCGGCAGGTGACGTGGCGGGGGAGGGAAGGGGAGATATTACATTTTATAATCTAGTGCTCCATCCTGTGCTGCGTCCGGTGCTCCGTCCAGTGCTCCGTCCAGTGCTCCGTGTTTTTCACGCGTGGCACACTCAGACCCTCCCCAGAATTCCACGGGGCACGTCACAGTTAGAGCATGCACTCTTGTGTGAAAAGTACGTAAACTTGCTTGAGTCAGCAGCCAGCAAAACCTCGTAGACTAAATGTAATCATCAAGTTAGCATCGAAAAGATCACAAAGTTAACATTGAAAAGATCCGAAAGTTAACGTTGAAAAAATCATAAAGTTAACATTGAAAAAAATCCCAAAGATAACATTGAAAAGATCAAAACGTTCGCATTGAAAATTTCGCAAACATAAAAAATTATCTTGTTTAAAAAATCCTATATATTTATATTTGGTTCATCATCTGAGCAGCTACTACACGTTCACACGACGGCATTTAAACAACAGCAACAACAAAATGAAAACCAGAAATAAAACACCTGTTTCCACGTGACTCGTGGAGCGCCACGACAGTGCACTCTCGTTGGAGTTTCGAGGATAATCTCCCTTGCCTTAAACCCAGAGAACATCTGATGGAACATTTGGGGAAGGAATTTAATTCTAGCGTCCCGTCAATCCTAAAATTTAGACATTTCTCTTTAACATGAAAGGGGAGTTGATCTTATGGGGAATTAAGCTTGTCGGGCAAAAAACTCTATCGGATAACTTTGTATTGCTCCTTTATGTAACTGACAGTGCAGAAAAATTTCGGTTGTACGGTAACACATTTCCCCACCAGTGTCCCGCCTTATACAGTTATTGCTAGATCAGGATCTATGAGGCACTCACTATGACCCTTTGTTTTCAATCGTTTTCGAAGCCGTTCTACGGTATCAAATGGCATGTCAGCCGTAAACGAAATTATTCTGTGTGTTCAAAATTAATTGTCCATGAACCGACGGAACGCTTTCCGAACATCCTGACCTGAAATTAATTTTATGGCAACTAGATTCTCATGAAAACATGAATTAGTTTATGGTACCTAACTTTCCAAACTTCCGGACATGAAGTAATTTTATGGTACTTACCTTCCCGAACATCCTGACATGAAGTACTTTTATGGTACTTACCTTCCCGAACATCCTGACATGAAGTACTTTTATGGTACTTACCGTCCCAAACATCCTGACATGAAGTACTTTTATGGTACTTACCTTCCCAAACATCCTGACATGAAGTAATTTTATGGTACTTACCGTCCCAAACATCTTGACATGAAGTACTTTCATGGTACTTACCTTCCCGAACATCCTGACATGAAGTACTTTTATGGTACTTACCGTCCCAAACATCCTGGCATGAAGTACTTTTATGGTACTTACCTTCCCGAACATCCTGACATGAAGTACTTTTATGGTACTTACCTTCCCAAACATCCTGACATGAAGTACTTTTATGGTACTTACCTTCCCAAACATCCTGACATGAAGTAATTTTATGGTACTTACCTTCCCGAACATCCGGCTATGAAGTTATTTTATGGTACTTACCTTCCCAAACATCAGGACATGAAGTAATATATGGTATTTTCCTTCCCAAACATCAGGACATGAAGTAATTTTATGGTACTTACCTTCCCAAACATCAGGACATGAAGTAATATATGGTACTTTCCTTCCCAAACATCCAGACATGAAGTAATTTTATGGTACTTTCCTTCCCAAACATCCAGACATGAAGTAATTTTATGGTACTTACCTTGCCAAACATCCTGACATGCTCGCTTCTGTGAAGTTCACCAAAACACATCTTAGAAAAACTACGAAAGGTTCAAAACTCATCTGCTAGGCTAATTCTAAAGGCAAAAAATAATTAATCACGTCACACCTCTCCT
This sequence comes from Lymnaea stagnalis, assembly GCA_964033795.1. Classification (NCBI taxonomy): domain Eukaryota; kingdom Metazoa; phylum Mollusca; class Gastropoda; family Lymnaeidae; genus Lymnaea; species Lymnaea stagnalis. The sequence goes on from CAXITT010000432.1 coordinate 233,566, forward strand.
TCATTCACTTCATTGGCTACCTGTACAAGCACCGATTGACTACAAGATCTCTGTTCTATGCAATACTTTTTCTCGAATTTCTGCCTTCCTATCTTACCGAACTTCTTTCTGTCTATTCACCGCTTCGACAGCCTCTCGCCTCCGCAGACGCGCGTATTCCTTCTGTCCCCAAGACTCGCACAAAAACATACGGTGAACGATCGTTCTCTTTCTGTTCCCCCAAACAATGGAATTCTCTTCCATTATACATCCGCAATATACCGACCATCACAGCGTTCAAAACTGCATTCAAAACACATCTTTTAAAATGCTACTATCCTGACTGATTCCCACCTCTGACCGACAAAACGATGCTGCTGGGTGTCGTCCATGGTTTGGCATGTCATTATGTTTGTTAAATTGTATGTGCAGCGTGGTGAGCACAGCCTTAGGCTGGGGTATCACGCTATATAAAACAACTTAAAATAATAATAATAATATAATGAATAACATAATATAGTTGACAGTCTTAATTCTGTCACAATGCAGTCAGAATGCAGTCATAATGCAATCACAATGCAGTCTCAATGCAGTCTCAATGCAGTCAAAATGCAATCATAATGCAGTCACAATGAAGTGATATAGCGTGTAGTTCTAAACGCCATTAGACAACACTGTACCGCTTTAATTTGATTGGCCAGCATAATTAAACACAATTCTGTTGGCGCAGTTGTTTTGTTTTCTTTTTGTCATCTTGCTAATGGGCTTGACAAAGTGCCTCGTGTCAGCGGCACGGCCTTGTCATACCTCCGCTCCTACATATTTTTACAAAATAAACTGTGCTTCTCCTTCCTCTGGAGGAATTTTGTGCGGCACACCTGGCATCATCTCGCGGCACACCAGTTTCGGAGCTCGGCACTCGATCCAGCCTTGGTTATTGTTTCTCCCCGTAACCCGAACAGTCTCAGTCGCATAGTCTCCCGGTAAGAGCGTCTGTATTATCTGGTACGTGAATTGTTGAAGGTCACTGAAACGTGGGCTGATTACCGCACGGGTGTAGGGCAGGGGTTTTAAACCAGGGGGTGCCCACACCCCCACCCCTGAGGTTGTGGCAGGCGGTGTCAAGGGGATGCGCTGAGAACTAAAACTAATATTTGATCGTGGGGGTGCAGGAAATGTTTTGACATCAAGAGGGAGTGTGACTCTGCGAAAGGTTTGAGAACCGCAGATGTAAGGGTTGGTTATTATGGGTTGGCTGTGGGTTGGTGTAGATGTGAGGGGGAGTGGTCTATGTTGGTTTTGGGGGTGTCGCTTTGCTGTAAAAAAAAAGGGGGGGGGGGTCTTTGGACTTTTCCAATCAGAATAGCCTTTTAAAAATTGATTATTTCGAAATGATCACAAAGGGAAAACTTCGTTCAACTGGTTTTTTTTTAAAGCTCTTAAGCCAAGTCTTGAAACAAGAAGGGCGCGGGGGTGGGGGGTGGCGGGGGGATTTCCCCAGCAAACACAGAAAACAGACCATTCTTGAAATATCCTTTGTCTGATGTAAGAAATAAAAGTACAAAAGTATTATTTGGTTTCATGTTCATATCACATCGGTCCGGCCCTCTCCCGTATGTCACACTTTAAAGGTCACAGCATCCAGCTCAGTGACTAACCTATATTTTGTTTCAGAACGAATCGAATTATGAAATATTCTTTTTAGGTTGAGTATTGTACTTAAGATCCATGTTAACGAGCCGAATTTTTGCCTTTTTTTTTGGTATGTATTTTTCCGCTAAAATTACCAGCAAGCAATTTAATGCGGCATCAACGGCCTTCATTTAACCGAAATGGCCAGACATTGAAATGACGTGTGCATATCCCACCCTGTACGAAGTAACGGTATCAAAGACGCATGATTGCTGGTGTTAAGATGGGTGTTCATCGTAACCCTGAAGCTGAATCGGCCCGAGCCGTACCTAAACTGACAATGTCTCCAGGAGGCGTATCGGAAGTGTGGCAAGACGTGGCTGACACTGTGGTCACCATTTAAAAGGCTGGATTTGACGCAGTGTCGGAAAACCGGACACATTTAAAAAAAAAAAAAAAAAAAAGTCCAATAATCTAAGAGTCAGCACGCTGGTCTGCTTACTCCTCAGACAATGCATACCAAAGGTTAGTACGGGTTTGCTGCTATAAGACATCCGCATCGTCGTACCGGCTTAGCTGAATTACTTTGAGAAACTGCTGTACATGACTGATATATAAAGATTAATATACTCTTGATTTTATATGTATATACATATATATATATATTTATACTGTCATGGATATCATTATCAATGTGAGAGCTACTAATTGGAGACAATTCATGCAGTTGATATTAAATATTCCCCTTTTAATAAAACAGAGTATTGGAACTTATAACAACTGATCAATCAGAGCGTTTGGTTTGGTTTGGTGACGTGGGAAGCAACAAATTTGAAGTTCAGCAGTCAAAATGAAAACATAAATTTAAAAAACTGTGATTAAATAATAAGATTTCGTTATAAAAAAATTTAGAGCGAAATGAGACGTGAAAATTTTGCGATTTAAGTGAAGTGATTCGAAGTGTATATTGTATTTCTGTGAAATTATGTTACTTCTTATTTTGATTATTGGATTATTGTTAACCTTCGGATTAAAATAGTCACCACTTGAACCCACAACGTCACAACTGTTATTATAACACCACCAAATTATAACACTGACATCTACAAAAGATAAGATAAGATACCGGGATTAATTCAAATATATTTGGACCCTTTTTTTTTCTTTGAATATTTTTTCAAATTTTGTTTTCACTCTAGAAAGTCAATGAAATGTAATTGTTATTTGTTATTGTAGAGAATTCGTTTTAATTACTTTGAGATTTGTGTAGGCTCTTGAGTTTACTTTGACATGTTTAGTACAGTTGTGTAGGCTCGTGAGATTACTTTGACATGTTTAGTATAGATGTCTAGGCTCGTGAGTTTACTTTGACATGTTTACTACAGCTGTGTAGGTTCGTGAGTTTAATTTGACATGTTTAGCAGTGATGTGTAGGCTCGTGAACTTACTTTGACATGTTTAGTACAGATTTGTAGGCTCGTGAATTTACTTTGACATGTTTAGCACTGATGTGTAGGTTCGTGAGTTTACTTTGACATGTTTAGCACTGATGTGTAGGCTCGTGAGTTTACTTTGACATGTTTAGCACTGATATGTAGGCTCGTGAGTTTACTTTGACATGTTTAACACTGATGTGTAGCCTCGAGAATTAAATTTTTCTTCTATATATATATTAAGGGCACACGATCAATTTATTGATCATTTCGGCTCCTATGCATATAGAGAGGATTTGCAATGTTTCTGTGCCTGGTGTTGATGAGGATACTTCAATGGTTACAAGTGCTACTTTGTGAAGGAATCATGCAATCGGGTTTGGAAGGCTTGAGGCAATAGACACAAATGTGTCAAGTGTTGTCGTCTCAACTGTTCCTTTTGAAAGCTTGTGCCAGTTCCTGATTATCTTGGGCAGGAATGAGCTGTTCCTATACTGGCGTCTCGCTGGTATGAGCCGGAACTGCCTGTTTAATGCTAGGGCAGTGGACCAGCCCATTATTTATCTTGTACATCATGGAGAGCCTGGATTGTCGTCGTCGTTCCTCCAATGGTGACCAGCCCAGTGTTTCCAGCATGTGGTTTATCAATAAAATTACTTAGTAATATTTTTTTTAATCGTTTTGTTTTAAACAAAATCGTTTCAATTGCTTTAAAACTATTTTTTGTGTGTGTTTTTTAAAATAGTATTTCATTTTATATTATTTACATAAAAATCCATGAATTAAAAATTTAAAAAAAAAATAAACATTTACAAGAATCGCCTTCAAACAGGTGCAACTAATCTCTAGTAAACTATCCATTAACTGGCGTCAGTTCAGCCATCCAGAAGCCTCTCAAGTCAGCTTCAAATTCGTGTCAAACTTTTGTAAGTGATTTCTTGTTTTTTTTGTGTGTGTTGTTTTTTTGTTGTTGACGAAAATGAGAATTCGATCAAATATTAAATTTGAAGTTGTGACAAGGCTTCATACGAAAGTCGCATCAAATGTATGAACCAAAAATTGAAAGGATTTTGATGGCGTGAACTGAGCTTAAGCCCCGAACTACATTTTAATATTTTTAAAAACAATATTTTATTTTTGTTCGACGTTGAAGTGAGGGTTAACTCATCGATATGTGCAGCGCTCAATACCTGCGTCAACAGCAGAGCTAGAGATTAAGAAATATGATACCGGATCATCTGTCTTCATTTCAGTGCAATATATGTCCAATAAATGTTTTATTAAAAACATTAAGCTTTCTTCACACAGCAAAAAAGGGTGGGGGGGGGGAGATCAAGGAGGAGGAGGGTCAAAGAGGATGGCAATGGCGGTGGGACTCCTACAGAGTGAGAAAACTGTTGTCAACCACTTAGAAAGTCACAGAAAATTAGCAGAAGGTTAATAATAATTATATAAAAAATAATATTAATAAATAATAATATTATGTTATAAATATGCATGGCAAATAAAGTTGAATTTTACTTATTCGGGGCAGGTGGGCCATGCAGTAAAATTGTGTCCTATACATTATATAAAACTTGTCAACATAGTGCCTGAATGATACTATCGAGACATAGAGAGCAACACAACAAAAAATCACTCTGATATGATATTTGTATTCCTAACATTTGAAACATTTTTTAAACCCTGACTTGATGACGTAGGTGCTCCAGCTTTCAGACACTTGACCCAACACAGAGGGTTATGCCAGGGGGAGGGGGAGGGGGAGGGGGGGTCAGACATCGAATAACTGATATAAAAACATTATAGCCACACCTTTTCAATGGTTTCGTTCTTTTCAAGACAAACTATTGGAAGTCAATGGACGCTGTGACAGATGTCTTTTTAAGACTGAAGATTTTATTCTATGGGAGACTAAGTTTTTTTTTAGCTGCTAAAGATGTGTTTTTTAAGGGTAAGTTAACCGGTATGGGATTGAACCATGTTCGTGGATGGGGATCGGTGGATAATCCACTATTCGTGGATCGTGATCCAAGATTAATCCATACCTCGTGATTTAAAGTTTAAGAACAAAATTGTTGGATTACGGTCTTAGAAGATTTTGCGGATTGTGGCCCAAGAGTAATCCATACCCGGTGGATTACAGTTAAAAAATAATCCATAAAATGGTGGATTTTAGGTCTTCGAGCATTTTACAATAATGTCTCATTGCATAAGAGTAATCCATAACGTGTGGGTTAAGGTCTTAGAAGAATCCACAATATATGGACTGTGGTATAAGATTAATCCATCACATGTGGATTAGAGTCTCAGAGAAATCCGTAATCCAGACATGTAAAAATTGATGGACTATGGTCTAAAAATACTTTCTAATTGGTGGAAAATGGTCTAAGCATAGGTCGTAAATGGTGGGTTTCCCACAGGTAAAAGCATAGGGGCAGAGCCACCACGTGACTGTTTGAGACCACGCCCTATTCTTCGGGTTTGTGCGCCCTGCATTCAAAGTGGATTGTTTTACTGAAATAAAATTTCTGCATCAAAAATGTGGACCCCTATAAATATCCAACCGCCCGCCCCTCTTCGTCGCAGATTTTACAGGGACCAGGCGACGGCCCTACATAGGGATCAAAATTGTCAATAAATTATTTACGATTGTTGGACATCGGCCCAGTGTACATACCGATTAACCAAGATTCATTCATAAAAATTGAACCCCCCCCCTTGCCCCCCACCAGCCCACCCCTAAGTCATGAGACGCACTACTGCATCACCCTTGCACTGTATCATTGCAATCGATAGCAAATTAAAATTGAGATGGGATTAGTGAAGCCAATGTCAATGCCGAGCGATAATCTCCTCGGCGTTATGGAATGTATTGGAAGTCGGTCGACCTTTGCCCCGGGAGACACGCCCCGCTTTGACCCCGGATTTCGCAGACGTTAATACACGCCCACAAGTATTTCAAGTGATTCATTATCATTATTCAGTGTTTTGTATTAATTTTCTTAAATGTATTTTTTTTTTTTTTTTTTGGGGGGGGGGGTTTTTTTTTTTACCCCCCCCCCCGGCCCCCCCCCCCCCCGCACTTTTCGCCAACACCATAGGTTCTTAAGCTACAAACCCCCTTGTCATTCAGATGAAAGCCACGGACCCCTTAACTTATTAAAATAAAATTTTAAAAAGAAACATTAAAAATTTAAAACACTGTTATAAAGGAGATGCAGTTCGCGGGGATTCTGAAACTTTGTTAGAGGGTCCCAAGTACTGAAATGTATATTGAAATGTCACCGGGGCTTACTAAACTATATTTTTATTCTTTTATAAGTTATTACATGCTACTTATTACATTTATTTATCAACTTTAACACATATTTATTTTTATTTTGCGAAAGCAAATTTGTGATTTATTGCAAATGATCATAATTTGAAATCCCTTGGTGCAATTTGTAGATGTTACAGCCTGAGTGTTGATGTAGTTCTTTGCTCACCCTGCGTGGTGTGGTGTCGTGGCATGCATGTCCTACGTCCCACTTTGTTTTTGTTACTGACGTCAACAATTAACTTTGCTGACTCGTGGTGCTGCCCCAAGTCTCCCCCACCGTCCTATCGTCATTGATTATGAAAGTTTGTTTTCGATTTCCGGAAGGTCTACGCAGAGGTAAGAAATACTCGCTGACGATTGATTTTTTAGAATTTCTGCTCTGGGGGTTCTGACTCCCTCACTACAAGTATGACGGTCGACTGTGACCGGTAGACTTACAAGACTTACCACACTTACAAGAGCCCCATAAGACTAACACGACTTTTTTTCAATATGTGTGTGTGTGATGATTAATATTTGTACCATTTCTAGTATTATACTATTTTCATTTGCTGTAAGTTCATTTTTTAAAAAAATGTATGTCTATTCTATTTTTTATTTTATTTCAACTTAACAGTATACTTAGATTTAGTATTATTAATATCAATATCTTTGGCATCACTTTTCTTTGTATTTTTGTTTTCTGTACTTTGCTACTTATTGTTCCTTTAACAAGTCACATCTTAAAACATATACAATTTGTACAGTCATATAACGGTTCGTGATAGCTGAAGGATTTTAAACATTTTAAATTTGACATGAGTTTTATTTATTTACTTTTACAAGAAATTTGATGTGATTTTTTCCCAAGTATTTTATTAGGTGTTCAACAAGAAGAAAACTATAAAGGAAGACCTGTCAATATTTGGTGTCAGAAGTTTCTTTCAAGTATATGCTGTTACTGAGTATCTAATACTTTTTTCAATGTACTACTTTGGACTCTATACATTTAAGAATAGTGGTTTGTGATTGGTTCCCGTCTTACTCTCTCAGTCTACAAACTCTGACTAGCGATGCTGCAGCTGGTTCAATGATGTCTGTGACTGGTTCCCGTCTTACTCTCTCGGTCTACAAACTCTGACTAGCGATGCTGCAGCTGGTTCAACGGTGTCTTCATTAAGAAGCACTCTTCAGTTATAAGTATTATTATTATTCATTTTTAATATTGCATCATGTAACTTGAAATGTAAGGGCTTAAATGTAAAAAAATGTTGTTGCCACCTTTATGGATCACCTTGGGCATGCCTACCTATATGGGGCACTGTTTGCATGCATCCTATATGGAGCACTGTGTGCATGCATAACTATATGGGGCACTGTGTGCATGCATAACTATATGGGGCACTGTGTGCATGCCTACCAATATGAAGCTCATATGTGTATTTTCATCCACTTCAGAGTTAACTTTTTCAATTATGTTTATAATAATCGATTGTTGATAAATCAGTCAACAACTGCACCTTGAAGAATAACTTCTTTAAAAATAAAAGTTTTTTTTTATTCGGTCGGCTGGGTCACTGTTTTCTTGCATGCCCTACTTTGCATATTGAGAGAACCATATGGAAATGAGACTTTTGATAATAACAGCTTGCCACGATTAAAATTGTCGTTCTTGGTTATTCATGAAAATATTTGGTGTCCGTCTCAAAAATAATTTATTTGTTTACTCTCGACACCCAAAGACGATACGTTTTTTTTTTAAATTACTATATATATTTGTTTTTAAATCAATGTTTTTAGTTTCTGATCACGTTCTCGTCACAGCAGATGTCTCAATAAATGGCGTACACACTTTCGAATGTAGAGCATGCTTCATCTTGCAGAGATGCATCACATTTGATAGAACCGAGAAAATTTAACCATAGGGATAGAAGTACTACGGATAGGGATAGAAGTACTAGGGATAATGAAACCAAGTATCCTTAGGATTTATTTATTTAATTATTTTTTCGTGTGTTTCTTAAAACAGCGTTTCTCAAACTGTTAAGTTTCACGGACCGGTGGACAAGTTTCGAAACTGCACCAGGGACCGGTGGACAAGTTTCGAAACTGCACCAGGGACCGGTGGACAAGTCTCGAAACTGCACCAGGGACCGGTGGACAAGTCTCGAAACTGCACCAGGGACCGGTGGACAAGTTTCGAAACTGCACCAGGGACCGGTACCAGGTTTATCTATTACCTTTTCTTTCTATGTAAGCATCAATATTCATGCTGTCAGACAAGTTTCGAAACTGCACCAGGAACCGGTGGACAAGTTTCGAAACTGCACCAGGGACCGGTGGACAAGTCTCGAAACTGCACCAGGGACCGGTGGACATGTCTCGAAACTGCACCAGGGACCGGTGGACAAGTTTCGAAACTGCACCAGGGACCGGTGGACAAGTCTCGAAACTGCACCAGGGACCGGTGGACAAGTCTCGAAACTGCACCAGGGATCGGTGGACAAGTTTCGAAACTGCACCAGGGACCGGTACCAGGTTTATCTATTACATTTTCTTTCTATGTAAGCATCAATATTCATGCTGTCCGGACCGGTAACGTAAGGCTTGCTGACCGGTGCCGGTCCACGGACCACCGTTTGGGGAACGCTAGCGTAAAACACGTCTGTTACAAAGACGTATATGGGGTTTGTCATTTCTAGGACCGGAAAACGTCACATCGCATTATGTCGTGTTACTAATTTTAGACAAAGTTTTTCGTAAAAGATAGCTTCTAACAATGTTCTTTCGCATATATATATATATATATATATATATATATATATATATATATATATATATATATATATATATATATATATATATATATATATCAGTGACAATTCCTAAAATATTTCGTAAATGTTGTAATTACGTTTTCGTCTAGGATAAGGCTCATATTAACGTAGAAGTACCGAGCAGCTGTTGAGAGATTGGCCAAATAGAATACCAGGATGTGTCTATTAATATCTTGATGGTCAGAATTTATTACCGGACGTTCTATTAATAGATTTCCGCCATTAAAAGACCAAACCTATTGGAACCCATAATTTTGGCATATTGTCAGCTAACGCTTTGGGTAAGGTGTTAAATAGTAAATTTGTATGCACTTAGAGAGTAATTTAGCATTTTCTTTGAGAGTAGGTACAGTGTGTACGCTGATGTCATTTAGAAAGTCCGTTGCCATTTCACTAGTGAAAACTTCGTGAACATATATGGCGTCTGAATTTATCGTAAGCATCTGTGATCTGAAAGTGTCGTTATCTTATATGAATTCTGAAAATGTCAAAAACATATATGACTTTTGAAAATGTCATGGATGTGACACGAGCTACGTTACATGGAATTTTCAGTTTTTGCTACACTACGTATTTAACTGAGCACACTTTTGGCTTGAATTATATAAGACAAACATTTAGTGCTAAGATGTTGATGGGGTATTTATTACCAATTTGTATAAAGATTTGATGGGGCATTTATTGCCCATTTGGTTTAAAGATTTGATGCAGTATTTATTGCCCATTTAGTATAAAGATTTGATGGGGTATATGTTTTCCATTTGGTATAAAGATTTGATGGGGAATTTATTGCCCATTTGGTATAAAGATTTGATGGGGCATTTATTGCCCATTTGGTATAAGGATTTGAAGCAGTATTTATTGCCCATTTAGTATAAAGATTTGATGGGGTATCTGTTGCCCATTTGGTATAAAGATTTGATGGGGTATTTATTACGCATTTGGTATAAAGATTTGATGGGGTACTTATTGCCCATTTGGTATAAAGATTTGATGGGGTATCTGTTGCCCATTTGGTATAAATATTTGATGAGGTATTTATTTTCCATTTTGGTATAAAATTTGATGGGGTATTTATTGCCCATTTCTTATAAATATTTGATGGGGTATTTATTGCCCATTAGGTATAAAGGTTTGATTGTGTATTTATTACGCATTTGGTATAAAGATTTGATGGGGTATTTATTGCCCATTTTGTTATAAAGATTTGATGGGGTATTTATTGCCCATTTTGGTATAAAGATTTGATGGAATATTTATTGCCCATTAGGTATGACGATGTTCATGGAGTACTTAATGCCCATCGCATAAAAACATGTAAAGGTGGGTGTTCATACCGCTGTTGGTACGAAGATGATGAGAACGCACACTGATCACCGCTGTCATGGTCTCTGCCAAACTAACTAACGCACATATTCTGGTGAAGGTCTGAGATTACTCTCTTATGACCCCGGCTAGTAAATTGGCTATCAACTCCATCTGTTGAGCTGAGCCATACAACATTTCCCTCACAAAGGATCCTCCAACCGCCCTGGCTTCCCCCGGGAGATCTAGTGCGGGACACTCCGTCAACAGATGTTCTAAGGTCTCTGGGGCCAGGCTGCAATGCCGGCAGGTAGGATCTCTGTTGTTGTCCAACGTCCAGAAATATGTGCGCAGGGGGCAGTGCTCGGTGCGCATCTGCGTTACTAGACTCTGCACTCTACGACCTAACCCCCACCATGGGTCTTGTTTGCTAGGAGTAGGCAAGTTCGAATAGACGCCTCTGGCGGTCGTGTTGTCAGCCCATTGCCTGTACCACTTCTGCCTGAAGTGGTCCGCCAGCCAGTTTTTGACTCCCAAGAAAGTCATTGGTACTTCTGGCTGAGGCTGGGCAGCCCCGGTTTTTGCCAGAGTGTCAGCTATCTCATTGCCACTGATGTTGACGTGCCCTGGTATCCATTGCATTTCAACCTTGCACCCTATTTCACCAAGTCTGCATATGTCGTTGTGAATGACGTCGACCAAGCTTGTGGTACCCTGTCTCTTCTCCAAGATCTCAAGAGCGGATCTTGAGTCTGAGAAGACGACAATATCGAGCCCCGCATGCTCCGTCCCTTCCAGAGTGACACGGACTCTCTCCAAGGCCTTGTGCATAGCTATAAGCTCCGCGTCAAAATTTGACGCTGTAGTCCCACAAGGCCCGGAGAGTTTTTCATTAGGTGGTCCACCTACTGGGTACTGAATAAGCGCACCGTACCCAGCAGTTCTTTTCCTAAAGTCGGCAGAGCCGTCCGTGAACACTTTCACAGGTATGTGCGTGAACACATCCATGGTCTCAAGGGCAGCCACTCTCTGTACATGTTCAGGGCTTCGCTTCGTCACTGCTGCATCTGTCAAGGCCAAATGTATGGAGGGGCGTGAGGGTTCCGCATAAGGCGGATTAACTGGGATTTGGGTCAGACGTTCTCTATTTGGGGGCAGGGGAACTGTCCTCTCCAGCTCCACGACCTGGTGCATGAAAGAGGACCTCTTTAGTCTCCTGCCACCCACCCAGTTATTTTGCATTTGAAAGGCTGGTTCATTTTCACCGAGCCGTCGGTACCTCTCTACGGTATTTAAGATGGATTTTTCCCTCCTAATTTGTAGCGGTTCTACATTGGCCAAGACTTCTACAGCAGCTGTGGGAGTAGTCCTGTATGCGCCACAGATGAATCTCAGTGCCTGATTCTGGATTCGGCCCAGTTTTTCCAATGCGGTCTTGCTTGCAAAGGATTGGACCGGCATACTGTAGTCCATCACCGACCTTACACTGCTTAGAAAGAGAGCTCTAAGCGTACTTGCGTTCGCGCCCCAACTTGTGCAAGCCAATTTTTTCACCAGGTTGAGCTTGGCGGTCGCCTGGGAGCAGAGGTCCTGTACAAAATTGTGCATTTGTACCTTTTGGTCCAGCTTAACTCCCAAGTAGACCGGTTGTTTGTCCCACTTTAGCGCTACATTGCCCACCTTGAGCTCGATCTCCTGTTTGAGAATGGTCCGCCCATTAGTGAAGAGTGAGTAGACCGTCTTCTCGGTGTTAATTTCCTGGTGCCACCGCCGCATGTACCTGTTGATAGCAGAGAGGTCCTGCTGTAATAGCGTTTGCAGGCGGTGGACATCCTTCCCGGTGCTCCAAATTACCAAATCGTCCACATACATGGCAGAGCTAGTCGTTAGCACCTGTGGCAGGTCATTGATGTAGGCAAGGAAGAGGGTGCAACTGAGGGCAGACCCTTGCGGGAGTCCTTCCTCAAGTGTCCTCTTCCTGGAGGTTTCACCGCCGAATTTCGTGTTTATCGTCCGGTTTGTGAGGAAACCGGAGATCCACCTGTACATGTTCGCGGTTACTCCCAACTCCTGCAGTTTCAACAATAGACCGGACCTCCAAACTCGGTCGTAGGCTTGTTTGAGGTCGAAAAATACTGCCACTGTATGGGATTTCTTTTGGAGCCCATCTGTGATGGACTGGAGAAGACGGAGCACTTGGTCCACTGGCTGCATTCCCTTGCGGAAGCCCGCCTGTATTGGGCTAAGACTCTTAGTGCTCTCCAAGTGCCAGTAGAGTCTCTGGTTGACCATTCTCTCGGCCACCTTCCCTAACATCGATGTTAGGGAGATCGGCCTGTATCCATCAGGTTTATCGAGTTTCTTCCCTTCTTTGGGAATAGGGACAATGGTAGCGCTTAGCCAAGCTTTGGGTAGGATTCCCATTACCCATGTTCTGTTGATAATTTCCAATAGCGTTGTCCTTGCTATTGGGCCAAGGTTTTTAATCATTTCATTGCAGATTTTGTCCTGACCTGGTGCCTTGGCGGCGTCGCACTTGTTAATGGCGGTTTGCAATTCGGCCAAAGTGAAAGGTGCGGTGAAAACCTCTCTGCCAAACTAAACGACCCAGCTAACTGGACAATTCATGACAGAGGCGTGTCTTCGTCACCTAAATAGGATGTGTAGCAACACACAACCGTTGCAATATCTAGATAAGAAAGACACAAACTGTTCAAAGACGAATGATGAGTTTATTGGTCAAACGGTGAAAAAGAAAAGTGAAATGAAAGGACGAAGTCGCTTGATGAACAATGCATTTTGTTGTTACGCATCCGATGAGAACCGAACAGCGCAGTATCCAATCGAAAGCAATGAACTTATTTTTGTAATCTTTAAAATAATATGAATGAAAATATTTTACTTGTTTTTTTGTTTTTTTTAAATTCTCTTAGGCATTTTAATAAAATAATATTTATTATTTTTAGTGTATTTTTTTTTTTTATATTGAATCAAAGTCAAGATAAGATGGTAGTATTTACTCAAAGTCAAGATAATATGGTAGTATTTACTCAAAGTCAAAATAAGATGGTAGTATTTACTCAAAGTCAAGATGGCAGTTCTACCTGGATATCTCACGCTGTACATATATTATGTCATAAACCTGTAACGTGATCACCCAGCTAAAAATGTAACGCATGAAGGGATTCACAAAGCGGCCAATCTAAGCGTCCGTTCACACAATCAAATTAGCTTCAAATTTCGCGGCAAATGTGTGTATGTACGCACTATTTTGTACGTAGTTTCTTTTTTAAGACTAAAGTGGGAATTCGATCAAGTAGTAATTTGAAAGTCGTGACAAGGCTTCATACAAAAATCGCATCGAATGTATGATCGAACATTTGATCGTTTGAACTGACGCTTAATGCTGTGCTGTTTTCTTTCTTCCTCCTATGGCAGGCTGTTTTGAAGTGCAGCATTTTTTTTTAAAACCCAGGGCTGTCCAAATCACGCAACCCGGCTGTTGTTGGACTGAAACAAAATAATATAAACGATCAGTTCGACAGCTTTCTATATTATGCTAGGATCAAAATATATCTGGATGTACGCTATCTGTTAGATCATTCGTTCTCAACCTGTGGGTTGCGACACTTACAAATGGGTCGCCTAAGACCATCAGTTTAGAAAACATATATTTATAAAGTAGCTACGAAAATAATTTAATGGTTTTCGGGGGGGGGGGGTCGGGGGTCACAACAACATGACGAGGAACTGTATTACATGATCGCGGGATTAGTAACGTTGAGAACCAGTGGGTGTTAGAGAGCAGTTCATTTACGAAATATAATTCCATCCGCATCCGTGCTTTTTTTTTTTTTTTTTTCTTTTACTAAGACCATCAGTTTAGAAAACATATATTTATAAAGTAGCTACGAAAATAATTTAATGGTTTTCGGGGGGGGGGGGGTCGGGGGTCACAACAACATGACGAGGAACTGTATTACATGATCGCGGGATTAGTAACGTTGAGAACCAGTGTGTGTTAGAGAGCAGTTCATTTACGAAATATAATTCCATCCGCATCTGTGCTTTTTTTTTTTTTTATTGCTTTTTTAGCTTTAGAAATAGTTTTTTAAGTTTTCTGAAGTTCTCTTTGGAATCAAGGAACAGTGAATGCGTTAATTTTTAAATGGGCCGTTATAATTTTGTTTTTATCGATACAAAACATATAAAACAACAGCATTGAAATAGATTTAGTAACATATTATCTTCCGATAATTTGTAACTTAATGATCCTCCATCTTGAAAAAAAATAGTGAGATTAAAATAACAATGAACTTGAAAGAAAATGTGCACTTATTTCGTTAATGCCGGGCTGGGGGTGGGGGGAGCTTTAATCTTTGGTCCCTCAATAAAGAAATTCTAGCATGCACTCAGTATGTCACACGACCTACGGTAATCTGCACTCACTGTGTCACATGACCTGCAGTTGCCTACACTCATTAAGTCGCATGGGCTAAAGATGTCTGCTTAGTATGTAACAAGACCTGAAATAGCCTACACTCAGTATGCCAGATGATCTACAGTAGCCTACAAGCATTATGTAACGTGTCCTGCAGTAATCTTCTCTCATTATGCCTAATGACCTAAAGTAGCCTACTCTCAATATATCTATTGACCTTAAGTAGCCCACATTAAAAAAAAATCGAATGCCCAATATGTTCTTTGGGAGAAAAATAATCCACCGTAGGTCAGGTTAATTTCGCCCCTCAGACTCTACACCTTTCATACGTCATTTACTGGTGTCGGAGTCGATAAACCCGAAGTCATAAATTCACCGTGTAATCGATCGTAAACCAAGCGGTGGTCTGGTAACTAATTAAAACGGGACCAGTCCGAGAATGTGATTAGTAGATGGGGATGCTAATCTGCGAACACTTCGATTTTTTAAATCATTTGATAATTGGGTATAAAATGTGTGATAGCTCCGTCTCTTAACAAACATTATAATTGTTTAAAATTTAGTCTTACGATCGAACACTTTGATATTGAAAGCAGAAGCTTGTCTCATATTATTTTTTAAACTGTTGTTATGATAAAATATAGCACACAGTGGTGTTATAATAGTCTGTTCCGAAATATTGACATACTTATGTTACACGTTTAAGAATGTGTAACTGCCTACTCGAAAGAACCTGTCAGTGGCACATTCTGTCACACTGCAGGTTCTAAAAGGTGATATTAATATTCAATTAATCGACAGTTTTCCTATATGATAGTTAATTGTTACAAGATCATGTTGTATTGTTACAACATCATGTTATATTGATACAGCATCGTTATATTGTTACAGAATCATGTTATATTGTTACAGAATCATGTTATATTTTTACATTATGTTATTTTGTTACAACATCATGTTATATTGTTATAACATCATGTTATATTGTTGTAGCATCATGTTACATTGTTGCAGCATAATGTTATATTGTTACAAATCATGTAATGCTCTTTAAGCCATATGTTAAATAATTAAGACTCAATAGTACCCTTTAAGATGACCCAATATTGGCTGTTCTGGACCTGATATTATAACGAATTAAAATATTATAAAAAGCTAATCTTATATAGAGCTAATCTATCAACTAGCTAATCTTATAGTAAGATAAAAGTATTATAAGCGAAAATTATAATCAGGCTATCCATATAATATAAACAGCTACTATTATATAGACCGTATTTGATATACTGAGCTAATCTTATATAGAGCTTTATTTGTAGAAAGAGCCTAGCTAAAAAATGCTTATCTTATAAAAAAAGCTAATTTTATAAAGAGCTAATCTTATAATTGGGCTACCAAAGTTATTGTGGAGCTCTGTAAGCTGGCCAGCCGACTGCCGTTCATGTTGGTGTTCTCACTCCACAATCTCAGCCTTCTGTCCATCTTGGCCAGGGCAATCTCAGACATGTCCTCGGGGGGCAACTCTGCGGCACTTTATATGCAAGAAAAAATAAATCAAGTTACCGCCCTTACAAAAAAATTCTAAAGGATAAAACGATTCGTTTCTTTTTTTTGTTTTTTTTTAAATAGAGAATAGAGACATGCGTTAAATATTTCTATTTGTTAAAAAGAATATCCACTAACATTAACTTTAGATGCAGAAATATCTTTGAAATGCAAAGGAGTTGTCAAAACATGTCTTTTCTTTTGATGCATTTTTTAAATAAGTGTTGTTGTTTTTTTACTAATCAAGAGAGATGAAAAGGTAATATTTAAAAAGGGTAAATTTACACATGTTTTCTCAGTTAAAACGGTTAGATTCTCTTTAAATATTCGTTCATATATTTGGTGCGAGTATTGCATTAGGCCTAGTCACAACTTTCAAAATTACTATTTGATCAAATTTTGAACAAAATCTTTAAAAAAAAACAAAAAAAAACACACAAAATATTGCGTTCAAACACAAATTTGACGCTGATTCGATCGTGTGAGGTGAGCATTAGACAAGTACAAAAATGGGAAGGATCGGGAATACTATTTTTGTTCACAGAAGAAATGGTTTACTGTAGAGCAGTGTCGATGTTCTATGAAAGTAAGGAAAGATCGCTAAGCATTGACTCATCAACTGTTTCATAATTATTGTAAGGATGCGACTTCACGAGACCTCTTTGTTCTCGTTAGTTTAGTGTACGATGATAGAGGCTGTGTGAGCTGTCTATAAATATGTCACTTATATAAACTGTCTGTGATTATATAGCAAGTCTGACCTGTCTGTTACTATGAGGCTTATCTGCCAACCTGTCTTTAAATTTGTTAGTTAATCTGACCTGTCTATGACAATGAAGTTACTCTGACATGTCTGTAACTAAGTAGCTAGGCAGAACTGTCTATAACTATGTAACTCATCTAATATGTCTGTAACTATGGAACTTATCTGACCTGTCTGTAACTATGCAACTCATCTGATATGTTTGTAACTATATAACTCATCTGATATTTCTGTAACTATGTAACTCATCTGATGTCTGTAACTATGTAACTCATCTGATATGTCTGTAACTATGTAACTCATCTGATGTCTGTAACTATGTAACTCATCTGATGTCTGTAACTATGTAACTCATCTGATATGTCTGTAACGATATAACTTATCTGATATGTCTGTAACTATGTAACTCATCTGATGTCTGTAACTATGCAACTCATCTGATATGTCTGTAACTATGTAAATCATCTGATATGTCTGTAACTATGCAACTCATCTGATATGTCTGTAACTATGTAACTCATCTGATATGTCTGTAACTATGTAACTCATCTGATATGTCTGTAACTATGTAACTCATCTGATATGTATGTAACTATATAACTCATCTGATATGTCTGTAACTATGTAACTCATCTGATATGTCTGTAACTATGTAACTCATCTGATATGTCTGTAACTATGTAACTCATCTGATGTCTGTAACTATGTAACTCATCTGATATGTCTGTAACTATGTAACTCATCTGATATGTCTGTAACTATGTAACTCATCTGATATGTCTGTAACTATGTAACTCATCTGACGTCTGTAACTATGCAGCTCATCTGATATTATGTAGCTTATCTGACCTGTCTGTGTTCATGTGCAGCCGTTTCATCAAATTTCTAACGTCTTTTGCCTCAACTCCTCTTGTGACCCTCTCTGCGCCAATGTTGATGCCCTGCCTCGCCTTGGCGTGCTTGTTTCGCTTGACCTGGACAGACAATAACTTTGTTTCACAACCATTCTTTTTGCGTTTTGTTTCTATCAGGTGGATTTCCCTTTTTGTTATTTGTGTTAACGTTCTTCAAACGATTGGTGGGTGGTGCCTTATTAAATCCTTTATATTAACGTCACTTATATGTGTATTTGCTTTTTTTTTTTTTGGCTGAATAGCAAAACCTTTGGAAGGCTAACTGACCCACTTCCTGACAACCGGTCGAACTGAAACTTGGCATGTAGACTCGTTGCCAAAGACAACACATGCTCTCAAATTTTCAGCCACCCCCCCCCCCCCCCCCCC
>CAXITT010000432.1:252260-266675 GCA_964033795.1 Lymnaea stagnalis
GGTGGGTGGGGGGGGGGGGGGGTGGAAGTCAATCATTGGGATTTTTAAAAAGTGCCTTTCTTGTTTGCATGCTTTGTCAAATTTGCAGCCCCCCCCCCCTCCCTTCCCCAAATTGATCGATATTACATTTTATAAAGAATTTACTACGAACCACTTTCCATTTAGGGGGTTGTTAAATTTTATATTTTAGGAGCTTCCTTATTGTTAAAAATATTGTTACAGTGTATAGTCACATACTAAAAATGCTAATTTCTTTTCCTTAATTTTGCACCTCGGAACATATGGCTTAGGGGCTTTTGTTGCAATTGGGTGGGATTGGCTGTTATGTCAAACACGTTTAGCGGTTAACCCTCATGCAAAATGTAAAGGTTAACAAACTTGTGAGTCCGTGTTCCCCCACCTCTTGCAGAATGACAAAGTCCATCAACTTGATGTTGAGAAACTTGAGGAAGGCCACGGTGCTGGGATCCGACTGGTAGATGTACAGGCAGAGCTTGTTGGCCAGGGCCTCCTTCAGCTTGTCCAGTGTTGCCAGGGCGTACTTCCTCTTGAACATCTTCTCGAACTGCGACCTCTTCAGGTACAGCAGCTCACAGTCCCCAGGGGCCGTTGCGTTCTCTATGTACGTGTCCAGGCCTAGGATTATTTCCAGGGAACCTTGAGATGAAAAAGTTGTGCAATCCATGTAAATTTATGTTAGTTACTATCCTAATGTTCAAGACATGTCAAATAAGTTGTAGTTGTTCGAAGGATCATTCATGATTCCATAATGATAATTTAGAATATATGCTAGGAAGAGCGTTGGTTATTGTAACGATCGCGTAATGATAACAATGTTACTTGTAATTATAGCTGTAGTGTTAATTATCGACGTTCACAAAGCACGAGGCGGAATCGATGAATTTAGCATCACAGCAAATTTATTAGATAGAAATTACACTACATGAAATACGTCTCGGGAATCGGAGGAAATATAACTCATATTGTCTATTTACTTCACATGTGACTTTCACACAGATCTATTGAATAAGTAACTCAATGCAATGAGATTTATGGCAAGCGCCGATATCTTCTATATTCAACCTCCGTCTTACGTCCATGAGAGTCGTGTTTGATTCTGCTCATGACATGTAATAATAAACTTCCTATTCCTTTTGACTTATAAAAAAAAACAATATATTATCCGAAACAAAATTATTATTTTTATAAAATCAATATTTGATCCGTGACAGTTATATGTTTCAAGTAATCATGTAAGATCTCTATCTTAATGTCTGCGACTGTTTGGTTTGCATGCTTCCATGTCATCGTATGTTGCTTCATATGGTCCTCCGGTTAAACTAAAAGTTACATACTTTGCTTCATATGGTCCTCCGGTTAAACTAAAAGTTACATATTTTGCTTCATATGGTCCTTCCGTTTATTTAAAAGTTACATATCTTGCTTCCTTCATATAGTCCCGCGGTTAAACTAAAAATTACATATTTTGTTCCATATGGTCCATTGGTTAAATTAAAATTTACATATTTTGCTTCATACGGTCCTTCGGTTAAACTGAAATTTACATATTTTGCTTCATACGGTCCTTCAGTTAAGCTAAAAGTTAAATATTTTGCATACTTTTGTTAAAGTAAAATTCACATAATTTGTTCTGAAAAGGCAAATCTCATAAACTGTTCAAGAATCAAGTCTTTATTTCCAATTGTGCTGCAGTGAAGTCAAATAATACTTTTGGTCCCCATTCAAGTCATATATTACCTATTCAAGTCACATATTACCTATTAAAGTCATATATTACCTATTGTTTCATTTTCACCAAGTAAACAGATCCTCTGGGGTTTCTGCCTTGCCATTCTCTCTTTTCTCAGTAAGTGTGGAGCTTGGGGTATTGGTCTGGGACTAAAGGGAATAAATAGTTTATTTCAGTAAGTGTGGAGCTTGGGGTATTGGCCTGGGACTAAAGGGAATAAATAGTTTATTTCAGTAAGTGTGGAGCTTGGGGTATTGGTCTGGGACTAAAGGGAATAAATAGTTTGTTTCAGTAAGTGTGGAGCTTGGGGTATTGGTCTGGGACTAAAGGGAGTAAACAGTTTATTTCAGTAATTGTGGAGCTTGGGGTATTGGCCTGGGACTAAAGGGAATAAATAGTTTGTTTCAGTAAGTGTGGAGCTTGGGGTATTGGCCTGGGACTAAAGGGAATAAATAGTTTATTTCAGTAAGTGTGGAGCTTGGGGTATTGGCCTGGGACTAAAGGGAATAAATAGTTTATTTCAGTAAGTGTGGAGCTTGGGGTATTGGTCTGGGACTAAAGGGAATAAATAGTTTATTTCAGTAAGTGTGGAGCTTGGGGTATTGGTCTGGGACTAAAGGGAATAAATAGTTTATTTCAGTAAGTGTTGAGCTTGGGGTATTGGTCTGGGACTAAAGGGAATAAATAGTTTATTTCACTAAGTGTGGAGCTTGGGGTATTGGTCTGGGGCTAAATAGTTTATTTCAGTAAATGTGGAGCTTGGGGTATTGGTCTGGGACTAAAGGGAATAAATAGTTTGTCTCAGTAAGTGTGGAGCTTGGGGTATTGGTCTGGGACTAAAGGGAATAAATAGTTTATTTCAGTAAGTGTGGAGCTTGGGGTATTGGTCTGGGACTAAAGGGAATAAATAGTTTGTTTCAGTAAGTGTGGAGCTTGGGGTATTGGTCTGGGACTAAAGGGAATAAATAGTTTATTTCAGTAAGTATGGAGCTTGGGGTATTGGTCTGGGACTAAAGTGAGTAAATAGTTTGTTTCAGTAAGTGTGGAGCTTGGGGTATTGGCCTGGGACTAAAGGGAATAAATAGTTTATTTCAGTAAGTGTGGAGCTTGGGGTATTGGTCTGGGACTAAAGGGAATAAATAGTTTATTTCAGTAAGTGTGGAGCTTGGGGTATTGGTCTGGGACTAAAGAGAATAAATAGTTTATTTCGGTAAGTGTGGAGCTTGGGGTATTGGTCTAGGACTAGAGACAATACCTAGTTTATTTCACTAAGTGGGCTTGTTCTTGAGATTAAATCACATGTATTTAAAATATTATTAAAAAAATTATCTCGTCTTTAACTGTCATCACTGAAAGGAATAAGATTTTCTGTCGAGCAAAATTTTAAACACCCATATAACTGAACATAACTGTGATCTTTATGAGAAAACATATGTGTAACTGAAAATTACTGCTCCACTTATGAAAAAACACATACTAATTATGTAACAGACGAAGTTAACAATGATTATTCACCCGACACTAATTTATATTCTCACGGCACGATAGTGTAGTGTTTTGATGATGATAGAGTAAAACACGTGAAAAAAAAGGGGGGGGGGGGCTAGTTTTTATAGCGTAGGGAGAATTCATGTTTTTAAGTAGAACGGGACAAAACGAAATATCTTGAATGTGAGTAGACATGTTGAATTTTCTAATGGATTATTGAATTAATATTTGATGAAGTATTATTGGAATTTTGTATATATATATATATATATTCTTTGCATTGCAACTATGATTGTTCCTGATATCAGGGAATTATTTGACTTATTTAGCATAAGTAATTAAGGGCTGTGTATGCTATTCATTTGGACATTGATTGCTTCTTAAGAGAGAGAAAAAGACAGTTTTTGAGGAGTGGAAACGATTTATTTAATTAGTAGCGGCAAGCCATAGCTTGCATTGAACTCAGAGTATTAGCTAACATTATATGAGTAACCTCATTGAATCACCAGCGTCACTATCCATAAGAAGGTTACTATACACAATTGTTACAACACATTAAACTGAATTTAATTGTGGTATTTATGAGAAAACACATACATGTACAAGAAATAGATCAGATACTTACTCTTTGATCAGCTCTGGTAATAGTTTTTTCATCTCCGTGTAAAGGTTCTGGTATTGTCTCTCGTACAGTTTGCTGTCAATTTGAATCTCCATGTCACCTCTAGTGTGTGTGTTGGTGGGAGAAAAAGAACAAGATCCTTTTAAATGGAGTCATCATGTTGGTCGACGAACTTTCGAGACATTTTCCGATGAAAAAAAAACAACAAAATAATAATTATAGGGTCATCTAAGCTAAAAAAAAATGATTTTTGAAACCGTTTTAGTTGAGCTGACATATCTTAAGGCTTATGGGTCTACTGGACGAAAGTCTGAGGACACAAAATTTTAACTTCTTAAACTCATGCCAAAAATAATATTATGACTAAATGTTGTAATACAGCAGATGCCAATTCTGGGTAGTGTTGATCGCCTGTGGGACAGTAAAGATGTATTTTTGTGACTGTCAAGATATAGAGTTGAGACTGTCAAGATATAAGGTTGGACTATGAAGATATAGGGTTGGGAATGTCAAGATATATGGTTGGGACTGTCAAGATATAAGGTTGGACTGTGAAGATATATGGTTGGGACTGTCAAGATATAAGGTTGGACTGTGAAGATATATGGTTGGGACTCTCAAGATATAGGGTTGGGACTGTGAAGATATAGGGTTGGTACTCTCAAGATATAGGGTCGGGATTGTCAAGATATAGGGTTGGGACTGTGAAGATATAAGGTTGGGACTGTCAAGATATAAGGTTGGGACTGTCAAGATATAGGGATGGAACTGTCAAGATATAGGGTTGGGACTGTCAAGATATAGGGTTGGGACTGTCAAGATATAGGGTTGAGACTGTCAAGATATAGGGCTGGGACTGTCAAGATATAGGGTTGGGACTGTCAAGATATAGGGTTGGGACTGTCAAGATATAGGGTTGGGACTGTCAAGATATAGGGTTGGGACTGTGAAGATATATGGCTGGGATTGTTGGGTAAAGGGTTTGGGTAAGAGATTAGGATAAAGGGTTGTGGGTTAGGCTTACGTTTAGGGTGGACAAGTCAGGGTTAAGGCAAGAGTACACCATGCTAAGACATACAGGTCAATGAAACACATGAGATTTTACTTGTAGATGAAGTAAATGTTGTCCACCTCCTGCCCTTGTCTGGCCAGTTTTTCCCCAAAGCCAATTCTAAGCTTCTTCATGCTGATTACAAGCTGATTCCTCTGGCGCGGCGTCCAGGATCTGAAAATAGCATACGAGTAGTAATCTTACGTTACACATTTCAAATAATTCTATTTAACTAGATCATTGTTTCCATTTCAGCCGTTGCTTGGCAAACACAGACCTTGGACGAAATAAAGCTAAGACCTTTTTATACTTACTTTAAGAATATTTTCAATGCAAGTAATTTGTAAGTAACTGTTGTGATGACAGATTTTGTTTCGCTTCCTTGTTTTGTCATCGACCCATATAGATATTCCTAACTTTGAAACTGAAGTCGTGGTACTAACAACATTGGCTAAAACGTGACTGTCAAAGCTGTAATATTTCCACAACGGGTTTCTAAAGGGATGATTCACCAAGCCCTTGACTCTCCAGCCCCTTACCTAAACAAAGGATTTCTCTCGGGATGATTCACCAAGCCCTTGAATCTCCGCCCCTTACCTAAACAAAGGATTTCTCTCGGGATGATTCACCAAGCCCTTGACTCTCCGGCCCCTTACCTAAACAAAGGATTTCTCTCGGGATGACTCACCAAGTCCTTGACTCTCCGGCCCCTTACCTAAACAAAGGGTTTCTCTCGGGATGACTCACCAAGCCCTTGACTCTCCAGCCCCTTACCTAAACAAAGGATTTCTCTCGGGATGACTCACCAAGCCCTTGACTCTCCGACCCCTTACCTAAACAAAGGATTTCTCTCGGGATGACTCACCAAGTCCTTGACTCTCCGGCCCCTTACCTAAACAAAGGGTTTCTCTCGGGATGACTCACCAAGCCCTTGACTCTCCAGCCCCTTACCTAAACAAAGGGTTTCTCTCCACAAAGTTCGTCTTGTCTTGGAACTCCTGCTCGATGACCTCCTTGACGGACACGCTGTACAAGGCCCGGTCTATGACGATGAAGTCACACACCGTCAGGGCGAAGCAGCTGGCCGTCCTCATGCAGTTCTCGTTGACCAAGGCCACCTCACCGATACACGCCCCCGTCGCTGTCAGACGATGCAAAGCAGTGGGGTTAAACATAGCACGGACGACGTTACAGATGAGATTTCGTTAAGTTTGGCTGGAGTCATTAGACCTTTATGGACACATGATTTACATTGTCAAGCCCCTCACCTAAACAACGGGTTTCTCTCGGGATGACTGAACAAGCCATACCTTTGTCGGGGTCAAGTAACCTGAGAAATTGTGTAATTTGACCCCTAAATCCTTTTTTTTTTTCGAAACAGTCAATGATTTGCTGTTGGCTCAAGCAAAATATAGTTACGAAAATTCAAACATACAAGAGACGCAATAAAACATAAAAATTAAAACATAAAAATTAAAACATAAATTTCTTTTTTTTAAAATATAAATTAATGCCACACATAAATACAAGCGCCCCCACCCCCTTTCCCCTCCCCCCCCCCAAAAAAAAAAAAAAAAAAACCCCCCCCCCCCCCCCAAAAAAAAAAAAAAAAGCTAACAGCACATATATACAATCAACAACATACATTCAAGTAACCCTCTCGTACTGCAGCCAGTACGTAGATTGATTTGGTTTAATCAGAACAATTGTTCAACATAGGATGCATGGCTGGGGTTTAGACATTCCATCACGTTTGTCTTATAAGGGGAAACCAACCCACTAAGCATACAGTTGTTCTTCTTTGCCCTCCCTTGTTCTGTGACGTGACCATGCTGTGAAATACCAGTCAATAAATAACGATAGATGTAGTGGTGTAGGAATAAGGCTGTGGAGGGGGGAAGGGGTGGTCCGCTCCGGGCGTTATTTTTTTTTAAGAAGGGGCGGCATTTCGGCAAAATGCAGAAATTTTTCTAGTAAAAGGGAGGAGACGGCAAAAAATCTTGGTTCCCCCTGGTGGCACTAACCCTGGCTACGCCACTGGATAGATGACAACCAAACAAGTGGTAAATTTCTGGAGAGACCCGACTCTTAAAAATAGCAATTGGATGTCAAGGAGGATGGTAAAGAATGACATAGAAGTGGATCTTCAATAAGTAATATTTAAAAAGAAATAATCTTCAGGAAGAAATAATCTTCAAGAAAGGATCTTAAAGAAAAAAGATCTTCACGAAGAGGGGATCTTCAAAAAGAAATGATCTTCAAGAAAGGATCTTCAACAAATGAACTTCACTAAAGGATCTTCAATAAAAAGGATCTTCACGAAGAGGGGATCTTCAAGAAGAAGTGATCTTCGAGAGAGGATCTTCAAGAAATGATCTTTAAGAAAGTATTGTCAATAAAAAGGATCTTCGCGAAGAAAGATCTTCAAGAAGAAATGATCTTCAAGAAAAGATCTTCAAGAAAGGATCTTAAACCAATTCTACGCAGTTATTTAACAGCAGCCCACAAAGGATTCAACGGAGCTAATACAGAAGCGACCTGATGAAGGGCTTTGAGAAGACCATTAGCCCCATGGGCGGGGTTGATACAAGATGATACTGGTGACAACAGTATGCACAGGGTAATGTCTTCTTTACATACCAAGCAATTGCACGAACCCGCGTAAATCTCATACTTTGATACAGCGTCGTAACATCAAAATGAATTTTTACAAAACAAATTAGAGGCTTAAGACTGTCAAGAGTTGGCAACTGACTTGATGTGGCCACCTCACTCCCAAAATCGTTTTTGCTGAACTTCTTCTTGCTCATGGCCGCCTCCACCCTATTGAGACATTCTCGTTCGTTCTCGTGTTCGAAGATCACGTGGACGGCGACGTCACCTCTCAAGATGGCGTACATGCTGAGGATTTGTTAAAAACAAGTACAATATATAAGCAGCTGAATTTGGGAGAGATATGTGTTAAATAACTTCTAATTATTGCTCACCTTCAGCAAATTAATTAAGGAAAATAATGATGATTGAATCGAGATTATTATGTAATAAAAATCTTGTTTTAGTTAAAGTTGGAATCTTGATTCAGGACATAATTGTCTCAAGAAGATGGTTGTCTCAAGAATAGGGTTGGAGCAAGAACATGGGTTCCTCCAAAAGGTCGTTGACTCCAGAAAATAGTCGAATCCAGAAGGTCGCTGACTCCAGAAGACAGTCAACCCCAGAAGGTCGTTGACTCCAGAAGATAGTCGAGTCCAGAAGGTCGTTGACTGCAGAAGATAGTCAACTCCAGAAGGTCGTTGACTCCAGGAGATAGTCAACTCCAGAAGGTCATTGACTCCGGAAGATAGTCGACTTCAGAAGACAGTCGACTCCAGAAGACAGTCGACTCCAGGAGGTCGTTGACTCCAGAAGATAGTCGACTTCAGAAGACAGTCGACTCAAGAAGACAGTCGACTCCAGAAGATAGTCGACTCAAGAAGGTCGTTGACTCCAGAAAATCGTTGATTCCAGAACTTCGTTAACCCTAAATCGGGGTGACTCCAAAAAAGGATTGACTCCAGAATGTTATTGAATCCAAAAAAGTTATGAATCCTAAAAAGGATTGAATTCAGAAAGTGATTGAATCCAGAAAGTGATTTAATCAAAAAAAGTGATTGAATCATGAACTTGATTGGCTCTAGAAAACGGTTGACTTCAGAACATGGTTAACTCCAAATTTAGTTGACAGAGTCAGAGTATTGCAATAGAAAAATACCTACGGTAATATACATATGCACTTATATTAATTTCATAAAACCATCTTCATTACCTGTCTCCAATGTCTCCTTGCTTGATAAATATTGTATCAGGATACACTCGAAGAAATTTGCACCTTTTGATAATTTCTTGTATCTGACCTGCAAAAAAAAAGGGGGGGGGGAGAGAGTTATACATTGAAGGAAATAAGTCATTTTGAACATGTAACATCTCACACATATGGCCCAAATTTGCGTCCAAATGTGCGGCCGATTTACGGCCAAATGTATGGCCAAGTGGGGAACAATGTGTGACCAAATGTGTGGCCCAATGTGTGGCCTCGTGTGTGGCCTAATGTGTTACGAAAGTATGTAAATCCTTTAAGAACTATATTTTTCGATGTTTCATTCTGGAAATACAAAAAGAAAAGCATTTTTAAAAAAATACAAATGCTGAGAAACCCTTTTATCAGCTCAAAATCGACGGCAAATCACAACCCTTATTTTTACGCTCACAATTTTTTTAATCTCCCCAAAGCCCAATCTTCATATTGTTAGGATATGAACGTGACACAAAAGAAATGTTCTAAATTTATTAATTTACATCTTTCTGTACGTGTGTGTTGTTGTTAACTTTAGTTGTCCAGCATTGAACAGCGTGTGATGAAATGATTTGCCTTGAGCAAGAGATAATAAATGTTCACTTCTGGAACCTGACAAAATATCTGCAGAACTTCTGCAACTAGACCGATAATAATAATAATAATAATAAGAGGTCTTATATAGCGCGGTACCCCAGCCTAGGGCTGGGCTCACCCCACTGTACATAAAAATTTTATCAAAAAAGTCATGACATTAAAATAAAATACATTTAAGAAATAAAGAACAGCAATGTATATTCACCCACCCCACCCACATAACTTTTACAAGACAAACCATGGACGGCAGCCAGCAAGATCATTTATCGGTCAGAGGAGGGGAATCACTCAGGGTAGTATAATTTAAAAAGTTGATTGATTTTTTATTATTTTTTTTTAAATTTAATGTAAGTGGTGGATTTGTTTTCCATTGTATATTTGTTTTTTCACCTATGACCTATGCAATAAAACTATTTCAAAAATATTTATAGGGGGGGGGGGGGAGGGAAAGGCATCGAAAAAAGTTTGCAAAAAAAAAAAAAAGAGGAAAAAAAAAAAAAAAATGGACGACAAAAAAAAAAAAAAAAAAAAAAANTGAGAGTCCTTGTTTTAAAGAATGAATGCTTTCAATGGACGTACGGCGCGAGTAGAGGGCCTGACTCGTTACGCCAAGGAGTCCTTCAATGGAGTATTTCACGGCTAGTTGGTCGTACACGGTGACGGTTCAATCCACTTGAGCGTTTATGGCTGTTTAAGATTGTTGACACTTCATGTGTAATCTACTATGAGGGTGTTACGTCTCTGTAACTTCACAGCAGGTCTGCTGCCTTGAACGGGCTGGTAGGCAGTGGCGGAGCTAGGCATCTGCTCGCTTGCACGGGTTGGCAGGCAGTGGCGAAGAAAGGCAGCTACTACCTTGTACGGGTTGGTAGTCAGTGGTGGCATCTGCTCGCTTGCAGGGGTTGGCAGGCAGTGGCGGAGCAAGGCATCTGCTCGCTTGCACGGGTTGGCAGGCAGTGGCGGAGCAAGGGATCTGCGCGCTTGCACAGGTTGGGAGGCAGTGGCGAAGAAAGGCAGCTGCAACCTTGCACGGGTTGGCAGGCAGTGGCGAAGAAAGGCAGCTGCTACCTGCACGGGTTGGCAGGCAGTGGTGGAGCGAGGCATCTGCTCGCTTGCACGGGTTGGCAGACAGTGGCGAAGAAAGGCACCTGCTACCTTGTACTTGTTGGCAGACAGTGGCGAAGAAAGGCACCTGCTACCTTGTACTTGTTGGCAGGCAGTGGCGAAGAAAGGCAGCTGCTACCTTGCACGGGTTGGCAGGCAGTGGCGAAGAAGGGCAGCTGCTACCTTGTACGGGTTGGCAGGCAGTGGCGAAGAAAGGCTGCTGCTACCTTGCACGGGTTGGCAGGCAGTGGCGAAGAAAGGCAGCTGCTACCTTGCACGGGTTGGCAGGCAGTGGCGAAGAAAGGGTTATTGCCTCCCGTAGAGGGCCAAGATTTTTTGACCGTGCCTCTATTCCACGAAAAAATCCCAGCAGTTTTCCAAAAACAAAACAAAGAGCCGCCCCTCAATATAAAGAAAACGCGGGCAGCCCCCCTCCCCCCCCCTTTTCCGACGCCACTGCAGGTGATATATTAGTGAAGACATTTCGACTACTGATATAACTGCAATGCGTGTCAAAGTAGGCTTTCTTGACTCACATAACATGGTCATGGCGGACGTAAACCGTTGTATCACTTCTGCGGCATAATTTAAGGCAAGGACATTCAAGTGAACGAACTATACAAATTGAAATACAGCTCGAACGTGATTTATTAAAAATGGGAAAACTGTTTAATGTGTTTTGGGTAGGGAGAAAAAAAGGTGGTTTGGGATAAATAAAGGAGGTTTGGGATCAATAAAGGAGGTTTGGGATCAATAAAGGAGGTTTGGGATAAATAAAGGAGGTTTGGGATAAATAAAGGAGGTCTTGGGTTCAAATCTTGTGTTGTTGTCCTTCGCACGAGAAAATGACTGAGGCAGTTGACCTTGACGTTGTTTAAAGTGGGAGAAAGTTGCTCAATTCGTCAGGCTCACTCTCTCTTCCTGACCTATTTGATCCATTGGCAAGACTTTGTCAAATACATTAAAAATAGGTCTATAAGATCATATGAACTTAAACAAACAAAAAATTGTATTTATTCCTTATATTGCAATCCACTGGTTCTCCTTTTTTTTCAACTTATGCAAAGTTGAGGTCTCTGCTCCACAATTTGACCAATGCCCCTACTGCCCTCAAATAAAAAATGTATTTTAATTTAACAAAATTTGATTTAACATGTCTTGTTTCACCAGTTGATCATTGTACCACGCCTAAAGTCTTGTTTCACAAGTTAATCATTATACCACGCCTAAAGTCTTGTTTCATAAGTTAATCATTGTACCACACGTAATGCCTTGTTTCACAGGTTAATCATTGTACCACGCCTAAAGTCTTGTTTCACAAGTTAATCATTATACCACGCCTAAAGTCTTGTTTCATAAGTTAATCATTGTACCACACGTACTGTCTTGTTTCATATGTTAATCATTGTACCACACGTAATGTCTTGTTGCAAATGTTAATCATTGTACCACATACATATAATGACAACTAAATTGTTTAGAACCATTGAACCGATTCCAAATGAGTTCATTTTCTATGAAACTAGAAACTGCATACACATTGAGTCTTTTTAAAGGGTAAAAAGGGGGGGGGTGAGGGGAGGGGCACTAGCTCCACCCAGCTCCTCTTAGTCCCGTGCTCCATAACAGATACAAAGTCTGTAGTGCATTTATATGGCGGTAAACGTCAGATGTTGACAAAAATATCGCAGTCACTACTGCCATGTGTGTTGTGAGAAAGGTGTAGTTGGGGTTGGGGGGGGGGTGTTGTTAAATTACAATTTCAGAACCCTCGATGAGACTGAGACCGTTTTTGATGTATAGGTAAAAACAAATATTTTTAAAAAAATACATATCTCATAGTAAAAAGGTTCCCCAAAAAAATATCGCAGTCACTACTGCCATGTGTGTTGTGAGAAAGGTGTAGTTGGGGTTGGGGGGGGGGGTGTTGTTAAATTACAATTTCAGAACCCTCGATGAGACTGAGACCGTTTTTGATGTATAGGTAAAAACAAATATTTTTAAAAAAATACATATCTCATAGTAAAAAGGTTCCCCACCTGGACTGAGACTGTTGAACCACAGAATGTGTTTCTTTAGGAAGTGGACGAACTCGTGGCACTCGAAGTCAGTTCTCATTTGGGGCTCCTTCTGGATCAGGGTGACCAGCTTGTCCAAGTTAGATTGCTTCCCCTGTGCAATGCAACAAGGAACAAAATTATTAAGTACAAATTAAATACCGTATGAAAGAAAAGTCAGAGTTTATGAGATCGACTTTAGAATTTGAAACATACAATTAAATCATCAACTGAATGATATTCTGAACATAACGCACGCAGTGTTTGATGTATGTAAATAATAATATCGATTTTCTTATATCCCAGATCACTGTTTTTTAATTGATTATTTTTGTGGCGCACAATTATTAACTCGAGGTTTATCATTCAATTAGTGCGGTCATAAATTCATCGCGGGACTGAGGGATCAACTTTGAGATCCATGGAGTCAGATAACGGGCAGAGCTGAATACTCTGGTGGTCTGGACTTTGTAAGACACAAAGATGGCCAATGTGGTAGTCTGGACTTTGTAAGACACAAAGGTGGCCACTGTGGTAGTCTGGACTTTGTAAGACACAAAGGTGGCCACTGTGGTAGTCTGGACTTTGTAAGACACAAAGATGGCCACTGTGGCAGTCTGAACTTTGTAAGACACAAATATGGCCACTGTTGTAGTCTGGACTTTGTAAGACACAAAGATGGCCACTGTGGTAGTCTGGACCTTGTAAGACACAAAGATGGCCACTGTGGTAGTCTGGACTTTTTAAGATACAAAGATGGCCACTGTGGTAGTCTGAACTTTGTAAGACACAAAGATGACCACTGTGGTATTCTGGACTTTGTAAGACACAGAACTGGCCACTGTGGTAGTCTGGACTTTGTAAGACACAGAACTGGCCACTGTGGTAGTCTGGACTTTGTAAGACACAAAGATGGCCAATGTGGTAGTCTGGACTTTGTAAGACACAAAGATGGCCACTGTGGGGTTATGGACTTTGTAAGACACGTGACATTCTACAAAAGGTACTTGATGAGACATGCACTCTAGTAACGCACTTTGCTTCCCACCTATTGAACACAGCACCACAGCCCTACATATATACTTAGACAATTATTATCGGTGATTAATTTATCCGATTCAGTTCAAGGCCTGTCTTCTGAACTGAGACGACTTAGAAGTCACACGGTACCAAGAAAAGACCAAGACTCACACGAGAGAGGGGATGAGAGGCAGAGGGGAAGAGAATGAAGAAAATTTGAGCTGAACTGTCAAAGATAGCCTCGGACAAGGAAAAATGGAGAAAAAATGTGGGTTTCCTGTGCTGGGTGGGAAGTGTAAAAAGCCAAGAAGAAGAAAATTAAATACTTCTGGTATTTAATTCATTGTCACTGTTGCCGTGTTAGAAATCGATTTTTATTTTTTAATTACCAAAAAAAAAACAACAACAACAAATAAACAAAACAAAACAAAGATTTTTTAGAATCAAGTTTAAATCTGCGACAGGAGCTTACCTCGGAATCTGGTATCTTTAATGGTTGTGTGTCAGTCGTAAGCGTGTCAAAGGTCAGTGTTTGTGGAGGGGGCGTATTGGCGTCATCTCTTGATTCCTCGTCCATCCTTAAGTTGTGAGTCCACGGGATAGTGTCTATATCCTTTCGCCGGTCAGATTATGCCAGGTGAAAGAGAGGACAAGTCATGGATGTGATATCCTGCTGTGCCCTTGAGTGTGTCAGCACGTGTCAAGTAAGAAATTGTGTGTCCCTAGTAACGGTTTCAGCGACACCAAGTACTGGAGACCTGTGGTATAAAAACATTAGATGAGCTCAGTTAAAAATCTTCCGTATGTATGCGTGTATGTATACCCTCCCCTGCACTAATATGCATATATATATATATATATTTATATATATATATATATATATATGTGTGTGTG
>CAXITT010000432.1:268138-295981 GCA_964033795.1 Lymnaea stagnalis
TAGATAGATAGATAGATAGATAGATAGATAGATAGATAGATAGATAGATAGATAGATAGATAGATAGATAGATAGATAGATAGATAGATAGATAGATAGATAGATAGATAGATAGATAGACAGACAGATAGATAGACAGACAGATAGACAGACAGACAGACAGACAGACAGACAGACAGACAGACAGACAGACAGACAGACAGACAGATAGATAGACAGATAGATGAAATGTTATTCTTTTTTCATTTTTAGCTTTAGAAAATACGAACCAATAGTTTTTTGTTGTTTTTTTTACCAAAAACACATCAGTCCTTATCAACTCTAAGTCCCTCTATTTTGCCTTGCTTTCTTAGCTCTAACGCCCTCTATTTTCCCTTGCTTTCTTGGCTCTAACTTCCGTTTTTCGTCTTACAAAACAAAGCCTTAGATTGGGTTTATTACAGAACACACTTATCCCTAGATCACTTTATCCCATTTTATCGCCGGCTCCACTTGTGGTTAATTTTCCGCATGACCAGCTACCCGCACAGGTGAGTCACAGAGGCTCGTTCACCTGAGTCCTGATAAAATATGACTTCATCAAGCTGGGATGCCAGAATCTACTCCTCGCGCCGTCTTCAACGTTTTTCTGTTGACCAAAGGAAAAAGACCAGCCGGCTAATCTATAGTCGCCCGAGTGGTCTCCCGATAATCGTGGATTAATTTCAAATCTTACCCAGGTGCAAATCGCTTCGTGTTGGTATTGATGGATTCTGAAATAAAAGAAGGAAAAGAAAATTTGGTTTTATGTTATAGCTCGTGGTAAATGTTAGCAAGTGTTGCACTGTGAGTGAGTGTGTGGGTGCTGCACTATGTACCCCGCTGCACTACGAGAGACGATAAGTGCTACACTCAAGAACTTAACATCCATAGCATTTCTTGTGCAAGAAGACCAACCAAAAAAAAAGTGATCTTAAAAAAAATTAACAAATAAATGTAGCTTTAAATATCCTAAATGATTTTATATTTCGGCCGTGATTGGTGACATGTGAGTCCACTACCATGGCCGCTGCCACTACAACTGCCAATACAACTGCCATTTCCCCTGCCACTACCATAGCCACTACCACTACGACTGACACTTCTATTGCAATTACAATTTCCACTACTTATGCCACTGCCACTGTCACCACAAGTTTCATAACTTCTCACATTTAATTTCAATGTTTCATTATATCAGCAATCATTTTTTTTTTTAATAACTGTGCTTAAGAATTCATCTATTCGTCTTTCGAAGCTGGAATTCCTTCACAACTTATAGTGGTCTGTGGACCAGCAAAGGAAAAAGAAAATAATGTTAAACCAATATTCCGTGGCCCACCAATATACAAGAAATTCACACCACCCCCTTTTCCGTGTTTCCCTGGTGGACAAGCAATTCTCAGCCTAAAAGTCTGAGGAGCTAGCAATTCGATAGACGCAAGAAGAAAATAGAACTATAACTAAACAGTCAATATAAGTTGTTTTTTTTATTTATTTTTTTATCTTTCAGGTTTTTCCCTTATTCTCATACTGCAATAACCTGAACGCAGTACACCTCAGTAAACACAACTTCGCTGACAACAACAGCATCAGTTTTATTGACATCAGCACACACGAAACATTAGATAAAAAACATCGCTATCAACAACAATAAAAACAGCTACAAAATGAACAACTACAAAATGAACACCTAAAAATGAACACCTAAAATGAACACCTACAGAAGGGAGACCTACAAAATGAACATCTGCAGAATGAACACCTACAAAATGAACACCTAGAAAATGAACATCTACAGAATGAACTTAAATAAATTAAGAGAAAGACCATGGAGCACAACAGTTTATCGAATTAAAATTTAAAAAAAATACAACAAAAGAATGCCACTGCTACTAATACTACTATACTGCTACTATTACTATAGCTACCACTACTGCATCCACAACTTCAGCGTTAGCAGCAAGGCCTTCCCCCCAAACAAACATCTTCAACTGTTACGATATATTGTGTGATTCATCATCCTAACAGCACGATATAAATAATGTACAAACGAACACAAACTAAACAAAAAATCCATTAAGTTTAAAACATGCAAAATATCTTCATCCTTCGTTTGCACAACATTTGATCAATTTCATTATTGAAACACACACAAGTATGGACAACAAAGAATGTAATAATCTGAGAATTAAAATATTATATTTCTAATGGAATTTTCTTTTCTTTTTTTTTCCTGCGTGGTGAAAAAAAAAAAAAAAAAAAAAAAAAAGAAACTGATCTGCATAATCCCTGAACCCCGTGATCCTACAAAGTCAAGACTTGAGCAAACATGCCCCCCCCACCCCCCCCCCCCCACACACACACAACTTTTATCTTGTTCAACTTTGTAAGTCTAAGCAATCTCAAGTTAAAAAAAAAATAATAATAATAATAAAAAAACACCTTCTCCCTTGCATGCGTTGTTTGGTTTATGTTATGTCATTGTCATATTCAGAGATAAAAATCTCATATGAAACAAGTTTTAGCCATGGCTTCCGCGAAGACTTACCGGCTATTCAAACAATGCTTGGCTGTTTTTGAGGAGAGAGAGAGCGAGAGAAAAGAATGGGAAATACTATTAAAGAATGCATAATTTTGTTTGTAGTGTCAGCCGGCAATCTATCAAATAAGAGACAGGAATCTGGACAAAAGAAACGTCATGCGGGAAAAAAAAAGGGGGGGGGGGTAGTTGAATGGTCGAGGGTGACATATTGAGTGGGTCGTACTCGGAGGTGACTGGTCGTGGGTGATATAGTGAGTGGGTCGTACTTGGAGTTGACTGGTCGTGGGATATATTGTCAGTGGGTCATACTAGGAGGTGACTGGTCGTGGAAGATATTGTCAGTGGGTCGTACTACGAGGTGACTGGTCGTGGGTGATATTGTGTCAGTGGGTCGTACTGGGGGGTGACTGGTCGTGGGTGATATTGTCAGTGGGTCGTACTGGGAGGTGACTGGTCGTGGATGATATTGTCAGTGGGTCGTACTGGGAGGTGACTGGTCGTGGGTGATATTGTCAGTGGGTCGTACTGGGGGTGACTGGTCGTGGGTGATATTGTCAGTGGGTCGTACTGGGAGGTGACTGGTCGTGGATGATATTGTCAGTGGGTCGTACTTGGAGGTGATTGGTCGTGGGGGATATTGTCAGCGGGTCGTACTTTGAGTTGACTGGTCGTGGGAGATATTTTCAGTGGGTTGTACTGGGAGGTGACTGGCCGTGGGTGATATAGTCAGTGGGTCGTACGGGGGGTGACTGGTCGTGGGTGATATTGTCAGTGGGTCGTACTGAGAGGTGACTGGTCGAGGGTGATATTGTCAGTGGGACGTACTGGGAGGTGACTGGTCGTGGGTGATATAGTCAGTGGGTCGTACTTGGAGGTGACAGGTCGTGGGTGATATTGTCAGTGGGTCGTACTGGGGGTGACTGGTCGTGGGTGATATTGTCAGTGGGTCGTACTGGGAGGTGACTGGTCGTGGATGATATTGTCAGTGGGTCGTACTTGGAGGTGATTGGTCGTGGGGGATATTGTCAGCGGGTCGTACTTTGAGTTGACTGGTCGTGGGAGATATTTTCAGTGGGTTGTACTGGGAGGTGACTGGCCGTGGGTGATATAGTCAGTGGGTCGTACGGGGGGTGACTGGTCGTGGGTGATATTGTCAGTGGGTCGTACTGGGAGGTGACTGGTCGAGGGTGATATTGTCAGTGGGACGTACTGGGAGGTGACTGGTCGTGGGTGATATAGTCAGTGGGTCGTACTTGGAGGTGACAGGTCGTGGGAGATATTGTCAGTGGGTCG
Organism: Lymnaea stagnalis; assembly: GCA_964033795.1. NCBI lineage: Eukaryota > Metazoa > Mollusca > Gastropoda > Lymnaeidae > Lymnaea > Lymnaea stagnalis. The sequence continues at coordinate 271,995 of CAXITT010000432.1, forward strand.
TATTGGGAGGTGACTGGTCGTGGGTGATATAGTAAGTGGGTCGTACTTGGAGTTGACTGGTCGTGGGAGATATTGTCAGTGGGTCGTACTGGGGGTGACTGGTCGTGGGTGATATTGTCAGTGTTTCGTACTGGGGGGTGACTGGTCGTGGTTGATATAGTAAGTGGGTCGTACTGGGAGGTGACTGGTCGTGGGTGATATTGTCAGTGTGTCGTACTGGGAGGTTACTGGTCGTGGGTGATATAGTAAGTGGGTCGTACTGGGAGGTGACTGGTCGTGGGTGATATTGTCAGTGTGTCGTATTAGGGGGTGACTGGTCGTGGGTGATATTTCAGTAGGGGAATTATAGAACGTGTGTAGCAATGATATTGAGTGTGTGTAGCAATGATATTGAGTGTGTGTAGCAATGCTATTGAGTGTGTGTAGCAATGCTATTGAGTGTGTGTAGCAATGCTATTGAGAGTGTGTAGCAATGGTATTGAGTGTGTGTAGCAATGCTATTGAGTGTGTGCAGCAGTGATATTAAGTGTGTGTTGCAATGCTATTGAGTGTGTGTAGCAATGCTATTGAGTGTGTGTAGCAATGCTATTGAGTGTGTGCAGCAATGATATTGAGTGTGTGCAGCAATGCTATTGAGTGTGTGTAGCAATGCTATTGAGTGTGTGCAGCAATGCTATTGAGTGTGTGTAGCACTGATATTGAGTGTGTGCAGCAATGCTATTGAGTGTGTGTAGCAATGCTATTGAGTGTGTGTAGCAATGCTATTGAGTGTGTGTAGCAATGCTATTGAGTGTGTGTAGCAATGCTATTGAGTGTGTGTAGCAATGATATTGAGTGTGTGTAGCAATGCTATTGAGTGTGTGTAGCAATGCTATTGAGTGTGTGTAGCAATGCTATTGAGTGTGTGTAGCAATGATATTGAGTGTGTGTAGCAATGCTATTGAGTGTGTGTAGCAATGCTATTGAGTGTGTGTAGCAATGCTATTGAGTGTGTGTAGTAATGCTATTGAGTGTGTGTAGCAATGCTATTGAGTGTGTGTAGCAATGCTATTGAGTGTGTGTAGCAATGGTATTGAGTGTGTGTAGCAATGCTATTGAGTGTGTGTAGCAATGGTATTGAGTGTGTGTTGCAATGCTATTGAGTGTGTGTAGCAATGATATTGAGTGTGTGTAGCAATGCTATTGAGTGTGTGTAGCAATGATATTGAGTGTGTGTAGCAATGCTATTGAGTGTGTGTAGCAATGCTATTGAGTGTGTGTAGCAATGCTATTGAGTGTGTGTAGTAATGGTATTGAGTGTGTGTAGCAATGCTATTGAGTGTGTGTAGCAATGATATTGAGTGTGTGTAGCAATGCTATTGAGTGTGTGTAGCAATGATATTGAGTGTGTGTAGCAATGCTATTGAGTGTGTGTAGCAATGCTATTGAGTGTGTGTAGCAATGCTATTGAGTGTGTGTAGCAATGCTATTGAGTGTGTGTAGCAATGATATTGAGTGTGTGTAGCAATGCTATTGAGTGTGTGTAGCAATGCTATTGAGTGTGTGTAGCAATGTTATTGAGTGTGTGTAGCAATGCTATTGAGTGTGTGTAGCAATGCTATTGAGTGTGTATAGCAATGCTATTGAGTGTGTGTAGCAATGATATTGAGTGTGTGTAGCATGCTATTGAGTTTGTGTAGCAATGATATTGAGTGTGTGCTGCAATGCTATTGAGTGTGTGTAACAATGATATTGAGTGTGTGCAGCAATGCTATTGAGTGTGTGTAGCAATGCTATTGAGTGTGTGTAGTAATGGTATTGAGTGTGTGTAGCAATGCTATTGAGTGTGTGTAGCAATGATATTGATTGTGTGTTGCAATGCTATTGAGTGTGTGTTGCAATGCTATTGAGTGTGTGCAGCAATTCTATTGAGTGTGTGTAGCAATGCTATTGAGTGTGTGTAGCAATGATATTGAGTGTGTGTAGCAATGCTATTGAGTGTGTGTAGCAATGCTATTGAGTGTGTGTAGCAATGCTATTGAGTGTGTGCAGCAATGATATTGAGTGTGTGCAGCAATGCTATTTAGTGTGTGTAGCAATGCTATTGAGTGTGTGCAGCAATGCTATTGAGTGTGTGTAGCACTGATATTGAGTGTGTGCAGCAATGCTATTGAGTGTGTGTAGCAATGCTATTGAGTGTGTGTAGCAATGCTATTGAGTGTGTGTAGCAATGCTATTGAGTGTGTGTAGCAATGCTATTGAGTGTGTGTTGCAATGCTATTGAGTCTGTGTTGGGAAAATACTCTTGAGGTCGTGTTTTTTCCCCCAACAAATAATGTAAATATTTTCAATTTTCCCGTCAGTGTTATTGCGCTATCAGTGTTCAGCCCCGCTCCCTTCAACGCCTTGACGAAACGTAGACAGTAACGGAATAATGGACACCAACTCTGCGTGTCATTTATTTAAAAAAAGATTTCCCATCTTCAATGAACTGGCTTGATGTCGTGCCAACGCATTGCGTCATCATCGTTCAGAGCTATTACACGCTAACCAGGCTATGAGGTGGTAGTGATGGGGAATCAGGCCAAACACGAACTGAACACAAATCGACAACAAACCAAACACGAGCCGAACACACCGAAATCGAACCCTGCTGACGAAATTAACAATCCATTTTGTAAAAAAAAATTAGAAATTGGAAGTACTGTTAGATTTAAATAGAAATTGGAAATAATGTTAGATTTAAATAGAAAATTAAAAAAAAAAAAGTCAAATTTAAATAGAACTTATAAGTAATGTTAGATTTAAATAGAAATTGGAAGTAATGTTAGATTTAAATAGAAATGGGTAGTAATGTTAGATTTAAATAGAAATTGGAATAATGTTAGATTTAAACAGAAAATTTAAAAAAAAATGTCAAATTTAAATAGAACTTATAAGTAATGTTAGATTTAATTTTTTGTAAAATAGAAGAAATTATAGATTTAAATAGAAATTAGTTTGGTTAAATTAAATTTATTTAAAATCTCAGAAATAAAGTTTAGGCTAGGACATTTACCAAAAAGATTGACTCGGGATAATCTAGTTAATCCTATTCACAATGTATTAGTTTGAGTGTGGCGTAAGACGAAGATGATTGTCAATATACTTCGCCTATAATCAGCGGATTTTCCCACTGCAATCAAGAAAATAAATCCACTATTGGGTACATCTATTATCTATGTAAGAAAAAGTATTTATTTTCGGGGAGAAAATAGCAAAATGACTTCGTCCATAACGTATCCGCCCTTCATATCCTTTGTGGATGTCAAGTTTTGGCTAAGTAAACATTGTTTGTATGAGGATACCGTGAATTGAAGGGGGACAATGAATTAGTTTAAAGGTATACATTTTTTAAATATATATATTTATAAAAGTATGTCTGTTTTAATCAGCCCTACCCAAATTACTGGAACCAAGTTTAAAAAACAACAAATATTATTTTTGTAACCAAGCCAAATTGAAAAAAAAAATTGTTTGTATCGTCCACGGGCAAGCTACTCTTTTTTACGAAAATGTGGACGTACCCAATTATTTCCCATAAAGAAAAACAAATTCACATCAAGTTTATTATGCTCTCTCATCAAAGAATTTGACAAATTATGTATAGCTCGCAAACAGAACACTTTTACAAATTCGAACTTTTGACATTCTCTATACACTAAGCTTGATTTCACATCTCCAGTGTTTTTTTTTTTTAAATTATGTATCCCATTTAGAAAATCCAGTACTTTAACTCTCGCCATTTCTAAATGTCCAAAGAAGTCAGTAAACTCGAAGCAACCATTATTTGATGTCATGGGAAATAACTTGAAAGTTCCAGAAAATTTCTCACGCCTCCATTCAAGAGTTTCCCAACATTTGAAGAATCGAACCGCAAAATTTAAGAGTCGCTCGTCGTGTCTGTATGAATTCAATTTTCAAAGACCGATTATCCTTTTTTTTTTAATACAACCAGCAGGTTGTAAAGTGGTCAGTTCAGTTGGAAAGGGGGCCACTTGTAGACTCTCCACAGCCTTTGCTTTAAATCCCCCCCCCCCCAAATTTCGCCGGCATATAATAATTGTGTTCTAAGCCACTCGCATAACGGACCGCTATATAAAAAAAAAAAAGAGCTTAGTTTCGTTAATAGGTTTTGAAATTTATTCACACTTTTTATTTACTTGCGAGAGTTAAGCTTTTTAATCTCTCGACACGCACGCTACGCTTTGATTCCTTTCAGTGGTCGTATCCTATTTACGCGGGTGGAACCTCTCTTAAGCGGCGGTTACCATCTCAAGAGAGACCCATTCAAATACATACACGTTTATTTATTTATTTTTTTAAAGTTTCTTTTAGAAATACGTTTATACCAGGGATTCTCAAAACATTTTGTAGGTCTTTATAATTATTGCTGAATTTTTAGTGGCCGTGCTTAAAGTGACGTCTGTGACTTGTTCGTTGACGAAGGCTTCCTGTCGAACCATTCGTGGCTTTGTTGCGTTGCTTTTTTAGGTTTTCACAAACTTTGTTTTACTCATTTCTTTTTTTTTTTTTTTGCTAACCTGATCGCAGTCTCTCCCCCTAATTACATATGTGACTTCCGTAACATTGAGACTTGATACTTCTTCTTGTCATCGGTATAACACAATTGTGACACAATTCTTCTTCTTTCAATCAGCAGAAATTTGAAACTTAAGAATTCTTCTTGTAATTAGAATAAAATTGAAAATTAAGACTTTTTCATATCATAAGCCTAACTTGGGACTTTTTCTTGTCATTAGCGTAACATTGAGACTTGAGATTTCTTCTTGTTATTAGCATAACGTTGAGACCTGGGACTTCTTGTCATCAACATAACATTGAGACTTGAGACTTATTCTTTTCATTAGCCTAGCATTGAGAATTGGGACTTCTTTTCATCAGCATAAAATTTTCATATTCTTTATCAAGAACAAAACTGTGTACTGGTGTTTTGGAGACTGAGACTCGCTGGTTAAGATTTTTTCGGGGAAAAACACTCTCTCTTGTCTGTGAGTGTCGTACCTTGACTAAATGCCACCAATAAATGCCACCCATAAATACCACCCATAAATACCACCCATAAATACCACTCATAAATACCATCCACAAATACCAACCAAAAATACCACCCATAAATACCATCCATAAATACCACCTATAAAAAACACACATAAATACCAACCATATATACCACCAATAAATGCCACCCATAAATACCAACCATAAATACAACCCATAAATACCATCCATAACTACCAGTCATAACTACCAGCCATAAATACCACCCATAACTGCCACCCATAAACATCGCCGATAAATGCCACCCATAAATGCCACCCATAAATGCCACCCATAAATACCACCCATAAATACCACCTATAAATAACACACATAAATAACAACCATAAATACCACCCATAAATGCCACCCATAAATACCACCCATAACTACCAGTCATAAATACCACCCATAACTGCCAGCCATAAATACCACCCATAACTACCAGCCATAAATACCACACATAACTGCCACCCATAAACATCGCCGATAAATGCCACCCATAAATGCCACCCATAAATGCCATAGCTCCATGCATAAACACCCACAATGTCACGTAAATGATACAATACAAATGATAGGCTTAACAAAGTCTCGCCCCCAGTGAAGCTGTGAAATCACCAGCGTCTCTACGAATTACAGTTTTGAATTAAAACTCCTCTCTTTAACGTGTGCCTTTCCTCCACAATGGTTTTGAGTGGTCGGAAATTTACATGATCGTTCAATTGTTTCTTATGGGCACCACAATTATATTTATACATATGCAATGAAAATATTAGTTTTTGTAGGTCTTTTCTTTAAAAAAAAAACTCTGAATGCTGCATTACGGTAAATATAATAACAGGGTTGACGTTCTTATGATTGCAGGAAGCCTTCGGCTAAAATGTTTTTGAGAACCTCTTGTGCACAGGACATTATACCAAGCACAAAAAGACCTTTGTTCGACTCGCCCTCGCCACAGTCTCGGGCGTATAGCGGAATATGCCAATTAAATGAACACCAAACTACCGATGACACTGAGCGACACGTTTATAGAGAGACTTGGCTTATTAGGCCCTAACACGCACCACTTCGATGACTTTCACGCATGGCTGAACAACAAGTAACCTTCTAAAGTAGAGATTTCCCATTTTCATTCCGATATACGTCTGTTCTTCGATGTTAATATGTCGCAGTTCACCGTGTTAAGTTTTCTCATTGATTCTGACTCTAAAAGAATGTGCCAGTATGTATTTATCTTTTTATTAGCTTAAAATTAATCATTGAAGTCATTAGTGTAATTCACAGAGAAACTCCAGCGTCCGTCCGAGCCATGCGACTCCTCTGATACGTGACCCCAGGCCGGCGGTGTTGATCTCGCGACTTTATGGGCCAACGGCTAATGGAGGAGACACACGTGCCAAGGTATTGATTGACACATACACCAAGAAGGCGCGCTTTGTTCTAGGTTTGTTATTGGGGCTTGGGCAGAATGCCTTGTCGACACGCACCCCCATGGGCGGATACGGAGGGGAGATCCAGAAGCGGGTGTATCAAGATGACAACATGGGGGTTTTATAAAGACACTTACTTTTTAATGTTCTTTTTGGTTTGGGGAGGGGGCTGGGGGTCACCCTCTTGTTGGACGTATATTTGAAATGTGAGGGTGTGAATAGTGTTCGTCCGTCAAAGATCGACGATGACCGTCGAATCGTTTGGTGACTGATGACTTGCGCGGGTGACTTTTGTTTAAAGCGAGGAAGAGTTGCGTAGCGTCCACCTCACTCCAGTGGCAAGACTCTACGTCAAGACGACCAGGGATGGGTACGGCAGCAGGAATTGTCATTGTATGCGCCTTACGAGACTCCAACTCCGGGTTTGAATTCAGAATTTCCTTCTCTTAGATGAGTTGCCGACCAAGGTTAAAGAGTCTCATCCATCCGGGTGATGTTTTCGCTTGACTGGCCTTAGGCTCGTTTGCTCAGTTTAGACCATTCGGCCACCCAGTGTGAATAATAAAGGGGGGGGGGGGGTATGCAAAAATGAGGTCATAAACTTTTTGCCGATTTGTCCCCTCCACCAAGGTTAAAGAGTCTCATCCCTCCGGGTGATGTTTTCGCTTTACTGGCCTTAGGCTCGTTTGCTCAGTTTAGACCATTCGGCCACCCAGTGTGAATAATAAAGGGGGGGGGGGTATGCAAAAATGACGTCATGAACTTTTTGCCGATTTGTCCCCTCCTACTTCGCCACAAATGGTCACACATATTTGGGATCACACCCTCTTTTCTCTCTTTCCAGAAACAATTTCCCAAGACCATTTACTAAGAACACACTTTTCCCCGAAAACATATTTGTCATTGTGTCCTAGCCCGAGTTTCCAGACTCCCGTGGACGCCAGCGTCCTTCTGTTTCGAGACACTTTATTCTCCCTTTATGTCAGATCAATTAGAATTAGTTTGCCTCTGACCTCTAGCCGTTATTAGTGAATAAACTTGATATCCTCACGCGTTTAACGTCACTAACTAACACACATATTCTGGTGAGGGTTTGAGATTACTCTCTTATGACCCCGGCTAGTAAATTGGCTATCAACTCCATCTGTTAAGCTGAGCCATACAACATTTTCCTCACAAGGGGTCCTCCAACCGCCCTGGCTTCCCCCGGGAGATCTAGTGAGGGACACTCGGTCAACAGATGCTCTAGGGTCTCCGGGGCCAGGCTGCAATGCCGGCAGGTAGGATCTCTGTTGTTATCCAGCCGCAAGAAATATGTGCGCAAGGGACAGTGCTCGGTGCGCATCTGCGTCACTACGCTTTGCTGTCTGCGGCCTAATCCCCACCATTGGTCTTGTTTGATAGGAGTGGGCAAGTTTGAATTGTCTCCTCCGGCGGCCGTGTTGTCTGCCTATTGCCTATACCACTTCTGCCTGAAATGGTCCGCCAGCCAGTTTTTAATTCCCAAGAAAGTCATTGGTACTTCTGGCTGAGGCTGGGCAGCCCCGGTTTAGCGCTAGAGTGTCCGCTCTCTCGTTGCCACTGATGTTTAACGTCACTACTAACGTCACTACTAACGTCACTACTAACGTCACTACTAACGTCACTACTAACGTCACTACTAACGTCACTACTAACGTCACTACTAACGTCACTACTAACGTTACTACTAACGTCACTACTAACGTCACTACGTTTACGGAGTCGGTGTCCCTAATGGTTTCCTCACTAAGCCGGACTTCTTATGTGAGAGTAGCCATCTATCATGACGAGTTATAAGGGGCAGTTTTAGCCCAATAAGAGTTCGAGATATTCAGACTATGAACGCTTGAGGTAATATAGGTCTAAAACTTGGGAGAGGGAAATCTACGGTACTGAATATGATAATGATAGGTGAAAAATTCGGACTAATCAAGAAATATACAAGGAGAATTCGAGAGGGTGAAAGATAACAGAGAAACAAAAGTGGTTTACAAACAGAAACCAAGACAGCTCACGGGTTGACCAAGACGGCTCACTGGTCGACCAAGACAGCTCTCGGGTCGACCAAGAGAGCTCACGGGTCGACCAATACGGCTCACGGGTTGACCAAGACAGTTCACTGGTTGACCAAGACAGTTCTCGGGTCGACCAAGACAGCTCACCGGTCGACCAAGATGGCTCACCGGTCGACCAAGAGAGCTCACGGGTCGACCAATACGGCTCACGGGTCGACCAAGACAGTTCACGGGTTAACCAAGACAGTGCTCGGGTCGACCAAGACAGCTCGTCGGTCGACCAAGACGGCTCACCAGTCGACCAAGACTGAGCTGACTTGATGGGGGTGGAGAAGGACTTACATCAGGTAGGGGTCCACTTATGGAGAGGAAAAAGCCCTAGATCGGTCTGAACGGAGGGATGTGGTGGAACAGGCCGGAATCCCTATATGGGCTGCGGTTCCATTGGTGATGATTGAAACGTGAAGCAAGACTTGACGATGGACTGAAAGATTTCATCAGTGAATAGAGCAATTCAACTAACTGCCCTCCAACAATAACAGAAGCTACCTGTCCTCCCTAGCAACCATATCTACGCCCCGCAACCAAACAACAAACCAACAAACCAACATGCCAAAGATGGATGATACAACCCAAGAGCTATCAATTCCTACACCGCCAAAGTAACACCGCGTCTTTCATCAACACTATATCGCAATGGGCATAAGGAAATAAAAAACAACATTGTAATTCCTAAGACACTCCAGCGACCTGTCCATTTCGGTCATGACCTTCGTTAAGGGATTAACTGGCTTCTGGCTGATTAACCTCGTCCGTCTGTATCCAAACGGAAGTTATTTTCTGCGCGTGAAAACACCGGAAGCGACATCACGGAGCCAATGAAAATCAATTATTTCTTTTCATTACATTTTTTTATTGAAGTCTTATTGTGAAAACAGAAGGAAAATGTTTGAACCGAGGAGATCTCAATTAAACTCATCATGACCCTGAAAAATAATTGAGCAGATAGAGAAGATGTGATTAGACTTGAAAAGAAAAAGGAAAGGACAACTGAATGGATGTTTCGGCAAGATGCCCTCTTCGGAAGACAAAACAAAAAACTAGAACCAACAGATACTTAAATTTGAAAAGAAATTGAAAAAGAAACGTATATTTCCGTCAATGTCAATACAGTCAGAGCAGGTCAAAGTTCGGAACAGGAAGCCATCTATGTTATTTTTAGAAACCAAAGATGTAAAGACGCTGAGAAGGATGAATGGAAAATGCCACTACTTTGAATCTATAAAAAAAAATTTTGTCAAAGGTCTTTTCGAAAAGCACAGGCCTGCTTTACTGCAGCCTTCTATTCAGAGTGATCTTAACGTAATGGGATCGTTGGTTACTTTCATACTATTGTTACGTAGCGCTATAATGTGTTGAGAATTTAATCTCTTATTTTACTCTATGGCTCGTGACAAACAGTACACAACAAAGGACGATACCATTAATTAACTACAACAATAAAGAACGTTACCCCAACTAGGGCTTATTGCAAATACTAGATTTTTATGTTAATTTTAAAACTACAAAATTAAATAGAATAAAGCTAAGGCTATTGACTTACAGTACAGAAATGAACTGGTACCGGTACATTGTTGAAAAAGTGCACACACACACACACAGACAGTAAATATAATGTAAAAACCAACAATCAGTACAGTATGTCAGTCTATTACTCTCGCTTTCGACTCGTATCATAATAGCAATCACTGTTTCTCTCTTTGTCTCACAGTCTCCATCTAGCTCTCTGTCGATCGGCTTCTTTATAGTCTTTCATAGAGACTTTTCAAGAAGAGGGTTACTTATTTTTATCTGCACCTCGGCTTGCCTCGTAACTTCTACAGAATTCGAATTTGACTACATACTAACTTTTCATGTAATAATAATAATATTAATAAAAATAGAGTTAATTTTAAAAAAAAACACGCTTCATCCGTAATTAAGGCTTGAAGCACGTTACAAAGTCAACCATATGACAATTTATATATTCCACATTAAAATACGAAACGAAAAACTACAAACATCGACATACAAGCCAATATGCATCGAGCAATATGAGCAGGCTGGATACAAGGATGTAGACTACATCGGCCCCAGCATGTGGTTGCGCAGAAGATTGTTTTTAACTCAGTTTTGAAAGACTGTAGTGTCTGGCTGTTTCTGAGAGCGACAGGAAGGGCGTTTCAGATTATTCTGCAGGCAAAAGCGAAAATGTGCCTTCCGTAGGTCTCAAGGCGGACTAGCAATATCGAGAGTTGCCAAACTTGGGGGTCACCCAGAGTTCATGCACGAGGTGCCGGAGAAAACATGACGTGAACACGGTGTAAACAAGGCCAACTTGTACCGTAACACTATTTTATGGTTTCGGAAATCATCCAAGGTTTAAGAACCTCCGATCCCAAAACCTCCCAGGCTCAAATGCTCACCAGTCCCTGTTACAGCCTGTGTGCTGACCTAGTTTTTTGTTCACCCTGCGTGGTGTGGTGCCGTGGCAGAGCCTTGCGTGTCTCTGTTTTTTTTTTACAGTCAGTCTTTTGTAACGTATTATTCAGCTAAAGAGACAAATCTTAAAACCGATTACATTTGTACAACCGTATAACAGGACCTAGCACTCCTATTGTCCCGTTGTACAACCGTATAACAGGACCTAGCACTGCTATTGTCCCGTTGTACAACCGTATAACAGGACCTAGCACTGCTATTGTCCCGTTGTACAACCGTATATTAGGACCTAGCACTCCTATTGTCCCGTTGTACAACCGTATAACAGGACCTAGCACTGCTATTGTCCCGTTGTACAACCGTATATTAGGACCTAGCACTCCTATTGTCACGTTGTACAACCGTATAACAGGACCTAGCACTGCTATTGTCCCGTTGTACAACCGTATAACAGGACCTAGCACTCCTATTGTCCCGTTGTACAACCATATAACAGGACCTAGCACTCCTATTGTCCCGTTGTACAACCATATAACAGGACCTAGCACTCCTATTGTCCCGTTGTACAACCGTATAACAGGACCTAGCACTGCTATTGTCCCGTTGTACAACCGTATATTAGGACCTAGCACTCCTATTGTCCCGTTGTACAACCGTATAAGAGGACCTAGCACTCCTATTGTCCCGTTGTACAACCGTATAACAGAACCTAGCACTCATATTGTCCCGTTGTACAACCGTATAACAGGACCTAGCATTGCTATTGTCCCGTTGTACAAGCGTATAACAGGACCTAGCACTGCTATTGTCCCGTTGTACAACCGTATAACAGGACCTAGCACTCCTATTGTCCCGTTGTACAACCGTATAACAGGACCTAGCACTGCTATTGTCCCGTTGTACAACCGTATAACAGGACCTAGCACTGCTATTGTCCCGTTGTACAACCGTATAACAGGACCTAGCACTGCTATTGTCCCGTTGTACAACCGTATAACAGGACCTAGCACTCCTATTGTCCCGTTGTACAACCGTATAACAGGACCTAGCACTGCTATTGTCCCGTTGTACAACCGTATAACAGGACCTAGCACTGCTATTGTCCCGTTGTACAACCGTATAACAGGACCTAGCACTGCTATTGTCCCGTTGTACAACCGTATAACAGGACCTAGCACTCCTATTGTCCCGTTTTACAACCGTATAACAGGACCTAGCACTGCTATTGTCCCGTTGTACAACCGTTTAAGAGGACCTAGCACTCCTATTGTCCCGTTATACAACCGTATAACAGAACCTAGCACTCATATTGTCCCGTTGTACAACCGTATAACAGGACCTAGCATTGCTATTGTCCCGTTGTACAAGCGTATAACAGGACCTAGCACTGCTATTGTCCCGTTGTACAACCGTATAACAGGACCTAGCACTCCTAATGTCCCGTTGTACAACCGTATAACAGGACCTAGCACTGCTATTGTCCCGTTGTACAACCGTATAACAGGACCTAGCACTGCTATTGTCCCGTTGTGCAACCGTATAACCGGACCTAGCACTCCTATTGTCCCGTTGTACAACCGTATAACAGGACCTAGCACTCCTATTGTCCCGTTGTACAACCGTATAACATGACCTAGCACTGCTATTGTCCCGTTGTACAACCGTATAAAAGGACCTAGCACTGCTATTGTCCCGTTGTACAACCGTATAACAGGACCTAGCACTGCTATTTTCCCAACAAGCACCCCCCAAAGAAAACCTCTTCCACATACAAAAAAAACATATAGCTATGTAGAAGACAACGTCAGCTATGTGAACAGGGTTCCCATATGTAGAAGACAACGTCAGCTATGTGAACAGGGTTCCCATATGTAGAAGACAACGTCAGCTATGTGAACAGGGTTCCCATATGTAGAAGACAACGTCAGCTATGTGAACAGGGTTCCCGATGCTGTAGGCGCCCGGGGCGTTACAAATTTGATTAAATTCCGTTTAGAGTAACTTTGTTGTTTTTTTTTTGCACTGACCAGAGTGCATAAAAAATCGAAAAACCAGATGCCAGGGCTACACAATCTTATGTCAGTGTTGAAAATCTCCATGTCAGTTTTCAAACAAACCCCATGCCATGTTTGACCTGCCAAGATTTATTTTCTCTTAAATTCGTGGCTGTAGCCGCGCTTGCGAACACAACGATGGCCACCAGGTGTTAACAGCGGTTTTGGCGAGCCTGGACAGCTTCAAGTGAGACAGTACGAGCCTGGACAGCTTCAAGTGAGACAGTAGTTAGACAGACACACTCGTTAATGTCGAAAATGTTGCATTTTGTATCCATGAAGCATCTTAATTCAACATTCCAGTGGAGTGTACATCAAATTTTTTTTTTTTAAACTTTATTTCTTTCATTATTTTATTTTATTTTTGTGGAGGAGGTGGGAATTAGGAGGGTAATTCTTTGTGGCAGTCCAACAAAGCAAAAGGGAAACATCATGTACCCAAATTTTTGTTACACATTTGTGTGTGTTGTATTTGTGTGTACATGTAGCCAAAAAGACGAAGTTTCCGACGGCTGAAAGATGTTGGATTAAATGGAATGTTTACGTCACGGCTGAAAGATATTAGATTAACTAGAATGTTATCCGCGCGGCTGAAAGATGTTGGCGTTACTAGAATGTTGTCCACAAAACTGAAAGATATTGTCGCTACTAGAATGTTGTCCACACAGCTGAAAACTTTGGCGTCACTAGAATGTTGTCCACAAGACTGAAAGTCATTGCAATTACTAGAATGTTGCCCACACAGCTGAACAATTTTGGCGTTACACGGAGAGCGTGTCGGGAAACTGGGCTTCGAAAACGTGAATAAGTTTATTGATTCTGTTTATACGACATTTCAACAATATTTCGATGTGTCGAGCTGATTTTTTAAATCTACGGGCGTAAACTAAGAGTGGTTTCGAACCACACCTCACCCTGGAACTAAGCTTTACAGTGGGAATTCGCTATGACCTTACAGCGCCCCCACGGCCTGACAGGTCACATAGCAGACGATAAGGAGCGGATGAGACACGTGAATGAATCGCCCTGTCTTAGTGCCACGGCCTTCTACCACGGCAGGGTATCGATCTTCGTCCATCCGACACTTCTATTGTCAATACGTCATTGGGGTATTAAGGCTTTGACATTTGATATCAGTAGCGTTAGGGTCAGATTTTAACCAATCAACAAGTGCGATCGTCTGATGTTTAGGCGTTTGAGGAAAGGAAATAAATTGTGCTGTATTTTGTAAAAAAAAAAAAAAAAAAAAAAAAATAAAAAAAAAAATATTATTATTAAAAAAAAAAAAAAAAAAAAAAAAAAAAATACAACAAAAAGAAAAAAAATTGTAAAAATTAAATCTTGATCAGAAAAAGTTAATATGTAGACAAGATCTTAAAAAGCAAAGATTTTCACAATTATAAACTCTTTTTAGATTCAATAAAATGTTTTTTTCTTGTCTTTTTATTGATTGTAACCTCTGGCTAATATCACTCAAAAATTTGATATAACGTTGGTGTTAGATGGCAGATACAGTGAGTTATTTAAAGTTGGTGTTAGATTGCATCCAGGAGCGAGCTAAAAAGTCGGAATGCACTGGGCATACCACAGAGCCAGCTAAAAAGTCGGAATGGACCGGTCATACCACAGAGCCAGTAAAAGTCGGAAAGGACTGCTCATACCACAGAGCCAGCTAAAAAGTCGGAATGGACCGGTCATACCACACAGCCATCTATAAAGTCGGAATGGACTGGTCATACCATAGAGCCAGCTAAAAAGTCGGAATTGACTGGTCATACCACAGAGCCAGCTAAAAAGTTGGAATGGATTGGTCATACCATAGAGCCATCTAAAAAGTTGGAATGGACTGGTCATACCCCAGAGCCAACAAAAAAGTCGGAATCGACTGGTCATACCACAGAGCCAACTAAAAAGTCGGAGTGGACTGGTCATACCACATAGCCAGCTTATGAGTCGGAAGCGACTGGTCATACTACAGAGCCAACTAAAAAGTCGCAATGGACTGGTCATACCACAGAGCCAACTAAAAAGTCGGAATGGACTGGTCATACCACAGAGCCATGTAAAAAGTCGGAATGGACTGGTCATACCACAGAGCAAACTAAAAGGTCGGAATGGACTGGTCATACCACAGAGCCATGTAAAAAGTTGGAATGGACTGGTCATACCACAGAGCAAACTAAAAAGTCGGAATGGACTGGTAATACCACAGAGCAAACTAAAAGGTCGGAATGGACTGGTCATACCACAGAGGAAACTAAAAAGTCGGAATGGACTGGTCATACCAAAGAGCCATGTAAAAAGTTGGAATGGACTGGTCATACCACAGAGCCAGCTAAAAAGTCGGAATGGACTGGTCATACCACAGAGCCATGTAAAAAGTCGGAATGGACTGGTCATACCATAGAGCCAACTAAAAAGTCGGAACTGACTGGTCATACCACAGAGCCAGCTAAAAAGTTGGAATTGACTGGTCATACCACAGAGCCAGCTTAAAAAGTCGGAATTGACTGGTCATACCACAGAGCCAGCTTAAAAAGTCGGAATGGACTGGTCATACCACAGAGCCAAAGGGACATGGTATGTGAAAATCTGAATTGCGACGAACGACAAATAAAACGACGCCGTCACTGCAGGCCCCCATCAGCGAACACAACAATGAAAAGCTTTAAGAAAATAAAAAGACAGCTGAGTGAGGTAAACACTCGGAAGCAATGCGACGACACAAACTACACAACGGTGAAGTGACGGGAGAAACGCGACATGGGACAATTGCAAAACTTTGCTGTGTGTGCGCCCAAATGGATGTGGTCTTCTATGATGTGTTTCATTTGCCTTAATTTATTTATAAGGAAGGGACAAATAATGTGTAACTCAAATGCCGTCTAGTCATATGAGTGGGCATGTTCTTTAAGTGATTCTTTTTCGTTCTTTCTTTCTTTCCTTTTTTCTTTAGTCCTTTTTTTCAAGTAATACAAACTGCCTGATATTGAAAATGTTCATTTTTCTCACTCTTCTTCTACCCCCCCCCCATCCACTTTTTACACACTCATTTTTTTCTCACTTTTTCACCAGAAAGACAGGTGTGCATTTATGAATATGATTTAACATACACAAAGAAAGATATAACAATTCTTTCTTTCTTTCCTTTTTTCTTTAGTCCTTTTTTTCAAGTAATACAAACTGCCTGATATTGAAAATGTTCATTTTTCTCACTCTTCTTCTACCCCCCCCCCCCATCCACTTTTTACACACTCATTTTTTTCTCACTTTTTCACCAGAAAGACAGGTGTGCATTTATGAATATGATTTAACATACACAAAGAAAGATATAACATAAACAGTATTTAAATCTGATCTGTATATATATAAATATATATTTATATATATATATAAATCTGCCAGTCTCTATATATATTTATACATAACTTCTATCACAAATCTTCAATAAATCTGATATATGATTAAACATAGATGTATATCCCCCCCCCCCAACTGAAGTGTGGTTCGATCTTGATCGATATCAAACTTTTACCAAATTGAATAATGTTCAATAATTATCTTGGCTTGATCGGTATAAATCAATAATTTCAATGTAATAATTATTCCCAGAAATCGATATGCCAATAGTTCCTAAAGGGTTTGAGTTTACCTCCTGACACACTTTAAGACACAAGAGTAAGTAGCTATCTGGAAGTGGAACTAATCGGGTCATTTGAACTATTGGGATATCTTCAACAACAACATAAAAGTAGGGGCTAGACGGGAATGTGAGGATATCAAAGAATGTCATAGAATGTCATAGAATGTCATACAATATCATAGAATATCATAGAATGTCACTGAATATCAAACAAGGTCATAGAGTATCATAGAATATCATAGAATGTCATACAATATCATAGAATGTTATAGGATTTCCTAGAATGTCTTAGAATATCGTAGAATTTCATAATATATAGTTTTCTTGGTCTTTTTTGCCTTCAGGGATTGTGAAGATGGAGTGTACGTCATACCAGATCTGATGGTAGGCTTTTAAATATCGCCCGCCTTCGTGCAAAGACCAAGGTAAAAAAAGGTGCTGATTCGTGAACTGCTGTTCGCTGACGATGCCGCCTTAACATCTCACACAGAAGAAAGTCTTCAGGGGCTGGTTAATCGTCTATCACATGCTTGTAAAGAGTTTGAATTGTCCATTAGTCTACATAAAACACATGTCAGGATGCAAGAAGCACCGTTCCCTCTAATCATATCAATTGAGGGCCATAATCTTTCGGTATTTGAGCATTTCACATACCTTGGGTCCATTATTTCTAGTTCTCTCTCCGTTGATGAAGAGATAAATATCAGGATCGCAAGAGCAGCAGCAACTGTGGCTAAACTGAATAAGCGGGTGTGGAATAATCTCAATCTAATTGATGAAACAAAACTATGTGTCTATCAGGCATGTGTGCTTAGCACGCTCCTTTATGGAAGTGAAATGTAGACTACAGGGGCCAGTCTTGAGCGGAAGCTCAACAGCTTCCATCAAAGATGTCTGCGTCGCATTTTACGCATTCGATGGCAGGACAAGGTGCCTAACGCAGAGGTCTTGGAACGCGCCAAAAATGTTTAGCACATTCTCCGCTCTTAGCAAGAGGCGCCCTAGCTGGTTAGGTCGTGTGAGGAGAATGGAGGAAGGCCGTATCCCAAAGATGCTGCTGTATGGAGAATTGGCAGAAGGGACGAGACTTATTGGACGGCCACGCCTGAGATTTATGGACGTTTGCAAAAGTAGCATGAGAGAAGCCAACATTGAAAACAGTGAATGGGAGATCATCGCCGAACGACGTTGCAGCTGGCAAACATCAGTGTATGAAAGAGTAAAAAAAAAAGGCAGAAGATAAGCGAAACGAAGCCCTTTCAACAAAAATGAACAAGACGGAAGGCCAAATCTAACCAGGAATCAAGATTCTCCTGCGAGAATTGCAATCGAAATTGCCTTTCCAGGATCGGCCTAGTGTACATAGCTACTCACTCCATCGTCTCGCAAAGACAGAATGATCCCGTATATTTATATATATTTATATATATATGTCAATTGGTCTATATGTAGGCCTATATGTCAATTTTTTTACCATTTACCGCTTTCGCCAAGTTCGATGCATAGCACACACACTAAACAGAATGATGATCATACTTAAAGATCAATACCCATGGTACAACATTATGTTACAGACAGGGCCGTTTGCACTTGTATGGTGGGGGGGGGGGGAGAGCTCGCAAAAGGCTTGGCTCAGCCGCCATCGCCACAGGTCACAAAAATCGTACTTTCCATTACAATTTTTAATTAAAATATATATTTTGGTGGAAGAGGTCAAGTAACTACAAGCTTCCGATTGCCTCGGTCTGGTTGCAAGTCTAAAGTTCTTGTATATTTTATATATTAGATGACATTGTTGTAATCCCAAAGCTGCGCCGTGTTAAAACAGCACTGGTTAGAACAACGGACAAGGACAAAATCTAACTTTAACAGCACTGGTTAGAACAACGGACAAGGACAAAATCTAACTTTAACAGCACTGGTTAGAACAACCGACAAGGACAAAATCTAACTTTAACAGCACTGGTTAGAACAACGGACAAGGACAAAATCTAACTTTAACAGCACTGGTTAGAACAACAGACAAGGACAAAATCTAACTTTAACAGCACTGGTTAGAACAACGGACAAGGACAAAATCTAAATTTAACAGCACTGGCTAGAACAATGGACAAGAATAGAAACTATTCTTCACAGCACTGGTTAGAACAATGGACAAGAACAGAAATATAACTTTAGTCATTGTTCTTTTATCATTTCCCACAGGGCCGAAAGGTGTCTCGTATTTCATATATGATTACAGAGCCTGACTTAGCAGTCAGGCGTAGGGCATTATCTTACACCGTGGGGGGCTAACCGTACGGCGCTAGACTTCTTGAAACCAGATATCAAAGTATTTTATTTATGACGTTTAAAAGATTCGGCTACGCCTAAAATAAAAGACTTTGGGATTAACGATGTATTTTACGGAGTTGTTAAGATTATTGCTGATTTCTGTGTTGTGGAGATTATTTATAGACAGAAGTAATGCGACAGTTTCAAGGTTGAATTATCGGTAAATAATATAACACTTAAATAACTCAATCCTGACTGGTCATACCATAGAGCCAGCTAAAAAGTCGGAATTAATAATTAGAAAATTACACTCATGTTTCACAATGGGATGGGGCAGTGGAGATGGGGGGAGTTGAGATGGGGGAGTGGAGATGGGGGAGTGGAGATGGGGGAGTGGAGATGGGGGAGTGGAGATGGGGGAGTGGTGTTGGGGGAGGGGAGGGGGGGGAGGGGAGATGGGGGAGTGGAGGTGGAATCGGGGAGTGGAGATGGTGGTGTGGAGATGGGGGAGTGGAGATGGGGGAGTGGCGATGGGGGAGTGGAGAAGGGGGAGTTGAGATGGTCGAGTGGAGATGGGGGAGTGGAGATGAGGGGTGTATAGGGGGGGGAGCTGTGGTTGAGCGATGATAACATATAACGCCCACGATTACGTTTGTCCGCGTTATTTTAGTTCCATTGAGTCAGTTGTCAAAGCGGAGCACAACGGAAATAAGGGGCAATGTGAAAACATAACTGGAATATAGAACTTGCATGTAAACTGTTTTCTATTTGGGCGTAAGCAGGTGTAAGCAGATGTAGGCAGATGTAGATTATGGGAAGAAGTAACATGTAAGCAGATGTAGATCCTGTGAAGAAATTACATGTACACAGATTATCTGTAGATCATGGGAAGAACTTACATATAAGCAAATGAAGATTATGGGAATAATATATATGTACGCAGGTGTAAGCCGATGTAGATCAAGGGAAGAAATTACATGAAAGTGTTCATCATGGGAATTACTCAAATTTGAACATCTAACATAGAACTTGCCATAGTAAAAGAAGTGTGGTGTCTAAGAAATTCCTGAGATTTGATCATTGCCATCTAAAGGAAAAGGTTTGTATAAACATCTATTATAGCACAAATCTGTCCATACAATGTACACTCTAACTTTATAGTATAGATTAGTATATTATCTGCAGCCATCACCTCCAGTGAAAGACTCAGAATAAAAATGACAAGAATGCCACAAATCCTCAAACGAAAAATAATACAAATAATATAAATCTTTTATATGCATTTATCTTTTGCATTTATGTTGATTGATGATCTATGTTGATTGATGATTTATGTTGATTGATCATTTATGTTGATTGATCATTTATGTTGATTGATCATTTATGTTGATTGATCATTTATGTTGATTGATCATTTATGTGATTGATCATTTATGTTGATTGATCATTTATGTGATTGATCATTTATGTTGGTTGATCATTTATGTTGATTGATCATTTATGTTGATTGATCATTTATGTTGATTGATCATTTATGTTGATTGATCATTTATGTTGATTGATCATTTATGTGATTGATCATTTATGTTGATTGATCATTTATGTAATTGATCATTTATGTTGATTGATAATTTCTGTGATTGATCATTTATGGATTTAAACTCAAATTAAATACGTCACAAAAGCAAAGCTCATGGCAACTGGCATACAATCCCCACAGCGAAACACGCAACCATTGTCCAAATTTTTAACTTCTCCACCCCTGAATAACAGAAAACAAATTTTTTGGGGGGAGTTAGGGGGTGAGACTTAAAATTTAATCGAAGGTGTTGTCATGGGCAGCGAGTCTATGTGTTAAGGTTCAGCTGGATAGGATGATGGAAAGTGGGTCAGTTAGCCTTCCGAAGAATTTACCGCCACAAAGAAAAATATACAATCAAATTTAGTAAAAAGGATATAACTAAAAAACCCTAATAACAAAGTTTTTCGTTTAAATGCTTTATAAAAAGTAATATCGCGCGTTGTAAGGGCTAGGGCTCAATATGTCACAAAACATGCATTCAAATAACGCACTTTATAAAAATCATACTTATTGCATTTTTTCTTAATGCCCCTGAACTATATATTAATATTCCAATGACCCACCCACTTTTGCACCGCAGATTCATTTCACCAACTGTTTCTGTAAAGCAAAAGAAAATAATACGCACCGTGCGCACCATGCACCATACAAACCTGAAGCGATATTCCGCAGTAAATTATGTTGTTATCTAATTTTATTATCGCCTACCTCGTACTGTATCGGCGCAGCTCAGCTATCTTCAAATGTATCCAACCGATAAATGAGTCTTCCTTGACATCACGTTCCTTAAATCTGCAATATTTCTTCGGTGAGTGTCACCACTGTCAAAAAAGGCATGCGATGTTCCTTGTTCCCTGTCACATAGGCAATCGTTTGTAACACTCGCTTGTTATATTGGGCACTAGATTATGATATGTGTTCAACGCAGGTACTTAGCTATTCCCGTCGTGTTGCTTATAGATCAGTCCATTTCGGTTGTAACATCATGCGCTTTTGAGGTTGGCCTAAATAAATACATTCAATATATTTTAAGACTAATCCCTTGTTTCTCCATCAACATATTCAAAGACTAATCCCTTATATATCTATCAACACAGTCAAAGACTAATCCCTTGTTTCTCCATCAACATAGTAACAGACTAATCCCTTGTTTATCCATCAACATAGTCAAAGACTAATCCCTTATTTCTCTATCAACATAGTCAAAGACTAATCCATTGCGTCTCTATCAACAAAGACCATTCCATTGTGTCTCTTTCAACAAAGACTAATCCATTGTGTCTCTTTCAACAAAGAGTAATCCCTTGTGTCTCTGCCAACAAAGACTAATCCCTTGTGTCTCTATCAACAAAGACTAATCCCTTGTGTATCTGTCAACAAAGAGTAATCCCTTGTGTCTCTGTCAACAAAGACTAATCCCTTGTTTCTCTGTCAACAAAGACTAATCCCTTGTGTCTCTTTCAACAAAGACTAATCCCTTGTTTCTCTGTCAACAAAGACCAATCCATTGTGTCTCTGTCAACAAAGACTAATCCCTTGTGTCTCTGTCAACAAAGAGTAATCCTTTGTGTCTCTGTCAACAAAGACTAATCCCTTGTGTCTCTGTCAACAAAGAGTAATCCTTTGTGTCTCTGTCAACAAAGACTAATCCCTTGTGTCTCTGTCATCAAAGACTAATCCCTCATGTCTCTGTCAACAAAGACTAATCCCTTGTGTCTCTGTCAACAAAGACTAATCCATTGTTTCTCTGTCAACAAAGACTAACCCTTTGTGTCTCTGTCAACAAAGACTAATCCCGTGTTTCTCTCTCAACAAAAACGTCCAATTTGAACAGAGAATACTAAAGTATTGACAATTCAGATCTGTGAGCAAGCTCATCGGAACTATCTCCAGAAAATGAACGTCATCAAGATGTGAATATGAACTCTCGCCTATGGACGCTAGACACGGCATACATCTCACATTGACCAATCTATCTCATGGACATATTGGCATAACACAAATATGAGGGTAGTATATACAACAAAAACAATCTGACAGAAACCAAACCAAAATACACTGAGTACCATTATGTGAGCCACTTAAAATAAGTTAAGTACACTCAGATGAAAGACATCACCCCTTAATTGGAACTAGAAGTCATGTTGTAGATCTTAATTCAAAACTAGGACTAAATTCTTCAGATGTATCCGCGACTCGCCATACGAAGGTTTTACAACACAGATCTCACACCCGGCTTAACAATGCCAACAATGATCACACTTACACACATGGAAAATGACCGCTCAAGGAAAATGATAAACTGGAATGCATTTGGCAACTGGCACAAAAATGTAAAATTTAAAATGAAGAAAGGAAGATAGTGTACATGGTAAACGGACGTCCTGCCACTGCAATGAACTATAATATTTATATTAGGCAGTTTAACCCTAGGACATTAACTACAGGACAGTTATTTAAAGGATAATTACCTACGGGACAGTTATTTGATTAAAATATTAGTTCAAGTAGCCAACAATTGCTGGGCACACTGCAAGAATCACGCGAATTCCGTTTTTTTTTAAAAATAATTTAAATATCCCAAACGGATTTCCAGAACTGTAAATTGTTTTACACTTTGATGTGCTTAAAAAATATTATTTTAAATAGTTGCCAAGAAACTAACCACAACAAACAGCTACTAGTGAAAAAAAAAATAGCAATACGTTTTTGTACAACAAAAATCAAAATATGACAAAGCATGTATAAGATGTTATATCTCACACTACCAAAAACTTTCTTAACTAACCGGGCACACCGCACAAATAACCAGGCACACCGCACAAATAACCAGGCACACAACACAAATAACCGGGTACCAGCACAAATAACCGGGCACTTAGCACAAAACCAGAAATACATGCACCACCGTACTGTTGTCTGTGAAGGATACTCCTGAGAGTTGTGTCCCCTTAAGTTGGTCTGCGCTAGTTAAGTCCCCTGCAGGTGGTGTCCGCCGCTGAACCCTGCCACTCCACATAGTGACGATAGAATCAATGGAAGCCGAGTAACGTCGCGAATGGTTCTGCTGGTTGACAAACAGAATGGGATCATGCTGGAACTTAAGACCGGGGCTAAGGCGACTTAAGAGAGGGCGGACAGAGTAGGGGAGGGGTTGGGCAGGATTGGGGGTTGACTGGATAGTGGTTGACTGGATAGTGGTTGACTGGATAGTGGTTGACTGGATAGTGGTGGGCGCACGGGATAAAGTTGGGTGGAAGGGATAAAGATGGGGAAGACAGGATAGGGTGACGTTGACACGATAGGGGTGGGGTGTACAGGATAGGGGTGGGGTGTACAGGATAGGGGTGGGGTGTACAGGATAGGGGTGGTGTACAGGGTAGGGGGGGGGGGGACAGGATAGGG
>CAXITT010000432.1:303811-351177 GCA_964033795.1 Lymnaea stagnalis
GGGGGGATGAAGTTGAGGGACAAATGCCCCACCCTGCACTACACAAATGTCATCCCTGCTTTGATTTTCGCTACCTGAAACTGGTTTTGGATTCACTTTTCTTTTTTAGATCAAAACATGTCAGCTTAAATTAAAGTACAAGCAAACTTTCTGGTATGTCTTGTAATGGTCGTAGTCACTCACCACGCAAACTTTTTGGTATGTCTTGTAAGGGTCGTAGTAACTCAGCAAGCAAACTCTGTGGTATGTCTTGTAACGGTCGTAGTCACTCACCAAGCGAACTTTGTGGTATGCCTTGTAACGGTCGTAGTCACTCACCATCAAACTTTGTGGTATGTCTTGTATTGGTCGTAGTCACTCACCAAGCAAACTCTGTGGTATGTCTTGTAATGGTCGTAGTCACTCACCAAGCAAACTTGGTAGTATGTCTTGTAATGGTCGCAGTCACCAACCAAACTTTGTGGTATGTCTTGTATTGGTCGTAGTCCCTCACCAAGAAAACTTTTGTGGTATGTCTTGTAATGGTCGCAGTCACCAATCAAGCTTTCAAAAGAGTTGGGGATTTCTTCTCGTTTTCATTTTCATTGGTTGCCCCCCCTCTCCCCTACCCCCATTTGAGATAACTAAATTAGTAGGCGAAATCGGGGAACATTATTTTATCATCACAAGTGAAAGTTAACTTGCTGTTTAATTTTGAGTCATAAAACTGGCAGTAGTGTCACTTTCGTCATTACTGCCTGCAATATCAGTAGTTTTATGTAGTGTCAGTGGCGTCAGTAGTGTCATTAGGGTATGTAGTGTCAGCAGTGGCTCTAGTGTCCGTAGTGACAGTAGTGACAGTAGTGTCATAAGTGCCAGTAGTGTCAATATTGTCAGTGGTATCAGTACTGTCAGTAGCGTCAGTAGAGTCATTAGTGTCTGTGTTGTCAACATTGTCAGAAAATTTTACTGCAACAAATCGTACCGATTCTCTATTTCCTGATGACATTATCATTTTAAGTTATAAGTTATAGTCATCAACCGATGCCAGCCACTGCCCAATCACTGCCCAATTACTGCGCAATCACTGCTCAATCACTTCGTAATCAATGACTAATCACTGCCCAATCACTGCTCAATCACTGCCCAATCACTGCCAAATCACTGCCCAATTAGTGCCAAATCATTGCGCAACTCTGCACAATCACCGCCCTATCACTGTCGATTCACTGCGCAATCACTGCCCAATCACTGCCCAATCACTGCCCAATCACTGCGCAATCAATGCCCAATCACTGCCCAATCATTGCGCAGCTCTGCCCAATCACCGCCCTATCACTGCCCAATTACTGCCCAATCACAGCGCAATCACTTCCCCATCACTACCCAATCACCGCGTAATCACTGCCCAGTCACTGCCCAATCACTGCCCAACCACTGCCCAATCACTGCCCAATCACTTCCCAATCACTGCCCAATCACTTCCCAATCAATGCCCAATCACTTCCCAATCATTACGCAACTCTGCCCAATCACCGTCCTATCACTGCCCAATTACTGCCCAATCACAGCGCAATCACTTCCCCATCACTACCCAATCACCGCGTAATCACTGCCCAGTCACTGCCCAATCACTGCCCAATCACTGCCCAATCACTGCCCAATCACTGCGCAATCACTTCCCCATCACTGCCCAATCACCGCCCAATCACTGCCCAATCACTGCCCAATCACTGCCCAATCACTGCCCAACCACTGCCCAATCACTGCCCAATCACTGCCCAATCACTGCCCAATCACTGCCCAACCACTGCCCAATCACTGCCCAATCACTTCCCAATCACTGCCCAATCACTTCCCAATCACTTCCCAATCACTGCCCTATCACTTCCCAATCACTGCCCAATCACTGCCCAATCACTACTAAAATTAAAAAACCTGAACTTCTAAACGGAGGTCTCGTGGTTAGCTAACTTTTAACTACACACCAGCCTAGAAGTGGCGCTACACATCAGCCTGGCAGTGGCAATACGCACCAGCCTGGTATTGGAACTACACATCAGCCTGGCAATGGCAGTACAAACAAGCATTGTCGTAGCAATACAAACCAGCCTTGTAGTGGCAATACAAACTAGCCTTTTAAGGGCTGGGAGAAAGTATTGGAGTCATAGACTCTGACATTGTGTTTTTTTATGACGCAATGCAAAGAGGATCTGCTCCCAGACGACCTTTCATCCGCCATACACAAACAAGAACAAACCAGTGTATTGTTGTTGTTGGGGTTTTTTTTTGTATTTTTTTTAAAGAATGCCCTCTCCACCCCCCTCCCCCCCCACTATCCCACCCCCATTTCCCCACCTCGGAGTCATTTTTTTTTCAGGGACCACGCGGCATTGTGATTTATTAAGGGAAGTAACTAATGATTTATAGATTCAAATCGCAAACGTGTTGTTATTGCCCTTCAAAACACACTTTCATGTAATGGCGTTGCTTGATTTTTTTTTTTTAACTAAAGCAAAATCGTATACATTTTTTTTATATTGGGTAGTCTAACACAATTTTTTTTTTCACAAATATGTTCTTAGTTGTTGTTTCTTTTTAAAATATCTATACAATAGGTGTCAATCATAGCGGAGAACTCCGCCCATTGGACAAATCATTCCTAAATCCTTCAAGGAAATCTATTTCTGAAGCATCTTAGAGCTATTTTAAAAGGTGGGGCAAAAAAAAGATTTTTGTTAAAGAGACATTGGTGAAAATTAATGTTAATTTATTAAGAAGTATAATTATATAATGGTACTTAATGTTTTTAATTATTTTTTTTTAAAATTATGATTATTTTTTTTTTTTAAATAACGCCACGAATTGATGTGTTTGGTCTGCCAATCATTTGCTAGTCGCATATGGCAGCTTCGTCGCGTGAGTCATAAGAAATGCACACAGAGACGAGTACATGATTAATACCCACATGCCATCACACACATACACCCACACAACCACATTCATACACCTAAGCTGTGCTAAAATCCACACAACCGCACCCGGAGACGGCCACACACCCACTCAGCCGCACACAAACCCACACACACCCACCCACACACACAACATCCCACACCCGCACACAGAAACACTACCCCACCAACTCAACCACACACAAACCCAAACACACAAATAAACATAAATCAAAACCGAAACAAGAGCTTAGCCATCGTTCATGCATTTTATACAAGTTCAAACCCAAGACTAAAATCAGGTAGGTGTGTGTGGGGGTGTGTGTGTGTGTGGGTGTGTGTGTCTGTATGTGTGTGCTAGAATTCTAGAACATCCGAAAAAATAATTACGACAGAGCATCCATTGGATTATCCACTTATTATCATTCCCTTATCGCCATCATCCATTAAAACTTCATTTCAAGGAAACTCTATCCCCAAACCGTAACCCCTCCCACGAGCCCTAAAAGAAAGAAAAAAAAGAAAGAAAGAAAATGCTCATCACAACTTGGTCCTCCCAATGGCACGCGCCACGAACGCAACACCTTCATCCTTTTCCCTCTCCCATGCACTCACCTTTTTTTCCCCCCCCCCCCCACCCTCTCGCGCGCGGGAGTCGAATTCTCGCGTTAGATTAACTCTTCATCGCACGGGGCAATAGTGCTGTCGGGTGACTGGTCTCCGCTTCCACAGACAGAAGACCGCTGTTCGGGGTTTTCCTCTCTAGCTCTCCTTACTACTGATTGTTGAGTGCGTCAAAATCCAATCTCGATAGTTTGCATTTTTTCCCGAACGTCTCCAGAGAGACTGCTGTGTGTAAGGTTGTTGTATCATCAGAGATTAAGCGCGCTGTATCGCCGAGACGGTGACTTTCAATTGAAGGCGCTTCTGTTTGTGTTACCGCTTGAAGGTGAGAGGAAGAGGCAAGGTGTCATTTTTTGTGCTGGGGTGCTCATCAGGGACGACAGTGAAGGTGAGTACGCTAATATGAGATCACTCTTCGTGTCTCACTCGATCTTCCTTTCTCTGTGTCTCTCCCCCTCTTTTTATCTTTCTTTCTCTCTCTCTCTCTCTCTCTCTCTCTCTCTCTTTATCCCCCTCTGTGATTATTTTTACTGCCACTGAGATCCTTTCACTCTTTTGATCTCTGTCTCCCTTCCTCACTTGCAATTTTGTCTATCTCCTTCTGTCTCCTCTTTCTCACTTTCTCTGTTAACCTCCCCCCCCCCTCTCTCTCTCTCTATCTCTCTCTCTCTCTCTCTCTCTCTCTCTCTCTCTCTCTCTCTCTCTCTCTCTCTCTCTCTCTCTCTCTCTCTCTCTCTCTCTCTCTCTCTCTCTCTCTCTCTCTCTCTCTCTCTCTCTCTATTTCTTTCTCTCTCACTCTTGTTTAATCCTCGTATCTATTTCTCTCTCTCTTTCTCTTTCAACCTCTCTCTCTGATTATCTCTTATCTTTTTATCTGTTTCTCTCTCTCTCTTTTTCAACCAATCTTCTCTTTTTCTTTCAAGTATACACTCCTTCTTCTTTTCCCCCTAGAAACAAGCTATCAATATATATGTCTGAAACACATTTAGTTTTTAAAAAATATATATATCTTAATGATGTTTGGTTCTTTTTTGGTCTCAAACCAGGCATTTTTACAAGTGTCTTTTGTATATTTGTTTTTAAAGTCCTATCTGCATTAATATATACATGAATCACGAGACCCTGGTAACGTTTGTACCAAGTGATTTCAGGCACGTTTAATTCACTCTAGCAAATACCGACAGCAGCCCCGTTTTCTGCACATAGAACTATCGCGAAACTCACGATAACAACGACAACAAAGTAGCAATACTTCGCAAATAATTATGGCTACAAAAATTTTTTTTTTTTTTAAATATGTCTTTCTTGTCTGTTTCCACGTATGTCTTCCTCTTCATCAAGTTTCACAAGCATTCCCATACGTCACGACACATCATCCCACGACCTCTCTGTGATAGCGCAATACGAGATAATCTTCAGCGTTTTTTTAAATAAAGTTTTTTTTTCTTATTTGAAGCATGAAACACCAATGCCTTACTTCGCTTCGCACTGTCTTACAGTCAACGCCCCCATGACGCCACACCCCTACACCCTCACACCCTACACCCTCACACACCCCCAGTCACCATCATCACACCGCATTCTTACCCCTTCACCAGTTGTTCAAACTGTTTCCTTCGGTCGCGTGTGTGTGTGTTTGTGTGTGAGTGTGCTTGTGCGTGCGTGTGTGTGGGTTGGTCGTGTTATTGTTTCCCTGTCTCAAGTGGCCCGAAGAATGAGTACCTACCTAAAGCTATTTGCTTGTGTTACAATGGTAGCACGGTTTAGTTTATGTACTGCCTTGACCCCCTGACCTTGTCAGAAGTTCCCATTCCTGTGCATGTTCAACAAATCGCTGGATAAACGCATTGGCTGGCCAGCGTCCCAAGCCAAGCATCTCCTGTGGCCGACCAGCATCCCAGACCAAGCATCTCCTGTGGCCGACCAGCGTCCCAGACCAAGCATCTCCTGTGGCCGACCAGCGTCCCAGGCCAAGCATCTCCTGTGGCCGACCAACGTCCCAGACCAAGCATGTCCAGTGGCTGACCACGTCACAGGCCAATCATGTCCAGTGGCTGACCAACGTCCCAGGCCAAGCATGTCCTAAAGTTATACTTATCGGTTGCAACGTCTTCAGCTGACCTAAGATGCCATCATGTCAAGTGTTCAATATGCGGTCACTTGTTCCACACAAACCCGGTCACTTGTTCTACACCAACCCGATCAATAGCTTTGCATCAACCCGGTCAACAGCTCTGCATCAACCCGGTCAACAGCTCTGCATCAACCCGGTCAACAGCTCTGCATAACCCGGTCAACAGCTCTGCATCAACCCGGTCAACAGCTCTGCATAACCCGATCAACAGCTCCGCATCAACCCGGTCAACAGCTCTACATCAACCCGCCACTCTTCATTCCCCCGTATAAATCCTAGACGTACCAGGAATATACTTCTAGTATAGAGAGAAACCCTCGTAGATAGAGAGAAACTCTGTGGAGGATAGAAGTCTACATCTATTGCGTGACTAAGCTGTCTGTGGCGTTAGCTTAGTGCCCTTCACTAGGTAACAATAATAGTGGGCATTCACGTACTATTAAATGTCATGTAATATGACATTTGGTAAGTACTTGAATTTAAATACTATTTGTATGACTCTTATATGTTCAAAGAACTGTGTTGGACACTTCATATAACTGTAAGAGCTAGATAATTGTTGGCGCTAGAATTGTGTTCATTTATTTTTTTATGTAGTTTTCCTGTCTTTATTCATGCTTTATTACAATGTAATTAAAGTACCTTGATATGAGCGCACGGATCGCCTTCATTTTAGCCATCAGTGGGTCTCAAATCTACATGTGTTAGTCCCCCTTTTCAAATTCCCCTAGACAACGAGTTTGTTCACCTAAGGGTTTGGAGGGGGGGGGGGCGTAACACTCGTCACGACCCCAGGATAATCGACAGAGAAAAATCAGACCCCCCTTAAACGTGTGCAATAACACACATCACCTGACAACATGGCGTCTGCTGTAATCAACCCGTTTCTTTTATCCTTCAAGAAAATTTTTTAAAAATTAAAAAATCTCATTTTCATCGTAACATTTTCACCCGGCTTGAATGACTTTTGCAATTAAAACGGCAATTTAGACGGTCATAAAATTTCGGATGTTTCAAGCCGTCAAATGAATTGACCTAAGAATGCTGTTGAAAGACAATGACTCACGGGTCAATGCTGCTCGTGAAGCGGGCGGAGCAAGGCGGGTGTGGAAGGGTGGCGCAGCACTTCCAGGATGATGTGCGTCACAAGTAATGATATGGAGACGTGTAAAATAGAAGAGGTTCGGTCCGCCTCAAAGTGTAGCCTCAAATCGTGGATCAAAACTCCTTGCTGCGCTTGGTCATAGCTCAGGGTATCTCGTACGACAGTCAGTAGAATCTTGTATCTAAGGCCAATGTGTCTTGTATCATACGCCAAAGTGTCTTTTATTATATCCCAAAGTGTCTTGTATCATAGGCCGAACTGTCTTGTATCATAAACCAAAGTGTCTTTTATCATAGGCCGAAGTGTCTTGTATCATAAACAAACGTGTCTTTTATCATACGCCAAAGTGTCTTGTATCATAGGCCAAACTGTCTTGTATCATAGGCCATAGTGTCTTGTATCATAGACCAAACTGTCTTGTATCATAGGCCAAACTGTCTTGTGTCATAGGCCAATGTGTCATAGGCCAAACTGTCTTGTATCAAAGGCCAAAGTATCTTGTATCATCGTCCCTGCTATCGGGACGCATTCCATGTTGTATTGTATCATAATCCTTTTCTTGTATACTTTTATTTCGCAACTTCGCTCCGAGAAAACTCCAGTAACAATGTAGCCGACCTTTTGTCGAACCTGGCGTAGCAATCACCAGCAATGGTCGATCCCAAATACCGCGGCAACACACGCGGCTAATTCCAATAATTTCCAACAACAAAAATGATGGTGTTCAAAGGATTGAGATACGCGTCGGACGAACTCCGAGCGGCTAACTCGATAACGCCAAGTACTGGGGCTCAGACTGAAAGACGAGACCGCTGACATTTCATCAGCACTTGCCATTTTCTAGGCATCCCAGATGTTATGAATATGCTTTTAGCCGCCGCCGAAGAGGTGAGAAGGGGGGGGGGGGGGCAATAGCAAGTAGCGGGCTTCGGGGAACACTGGCATTTAACCAGGGGTCCACTTGTTTTCCGCGGGCCCCACTCAACGGAGGTTGGCCCGCTGAAACAGGATCGGAATTGTGGAGAGAGTTGGCCCGCACTGAGCAGAGTTGGCCCGCACTGAAGATAGTTTGCACGTTGAACAGAATTGGCCCACTCAACGGAGGTTGACCCGCTGAAACAGGATCGGCGTTGTGGAGAGAGTTGGCCCGCACTGAGCAGAGTTGGCCGACTGAAGATAGTTTGCACGTTGAACAGAATTGGCACACTCAAAGTGCGTGGCCCATTACGAATTGTCCTCTTGTTGAACAGAGATTTGCCAATTGATTGATTGATTGGATATTTATAAAGCGCTGTTATCGATCCTATACTTTAGCATGCTCGCTGCGCTCTCGTATACTTAAATCTATTTAAGCAGAAAAGTTTTAAAATGTTCTTAAATGATCTTTTATCATGTTCAATTCCGCTCAAAGATTGAGGCAAACTGTTCCATAATTGTGGCGCTATCGCTTCAAAAAGGGGACAACGTTGACCGTGTTGACATACCTCTGATGGTGAAGGGTACATATATAGATTTAGATTTATGTCAAAAGTGGTCGGCTTACGATGAACAGAGCTGGCCCGCTAAACGAAACTGGCCAACTAAGAATTGGGCCATTGAAAAGAATTGGCCCACTGAACGATTGTAAATGTTATGTCAAATTTGATCAGATTTACACTTCAAAATCGGGAGCATGTTCATACAAGCGAATAACAGACTCTTACAAACCATGAATTACTAGAATTCTGTTACGTGGTGTGCACCAAATGCGAATTACTAGCGTTCTCTTGCGTGGTGTGCACCAACCATCAATTATTAGTGTTCCGTTTCGTGGGGCGCCCCACGTGCTAATAACTAGTCTTCTGTTGTATGGTGTGCACCCGGTGCGCATCGATGCCATATAACCGTTGCTTTGATTACGTTATTCCTTGTAAGGTTTGATTAGCTGGCGTTAAGCCTGAATTGATGTTGTAAAAATACTTTGCCATTCTTTGCCAAACGAACAGAATCGGTCCACGGGGCATTTGCCCAATAGAACATATTTGGCCCAACGATCATAGTTGGCCCATCCAACAGTGGCGGTCCTCAAACATTTTTCACCCGACAGACTCAGACTAATTACTGACATTGTTAGACAGACCATTCGGCTATAGTAAGACCAAAAAAAAATGTATCAGTGAGTAATAGTGTCAGAGAAATATGTATTAGATAATGCGGCTAATATTATAGTTAGCATATTGTGTTGTGTTTTTCTTGTTCGTCCATATGAAGAAGCGAAAAACATCCAAATTCATTTTGTGGTCCTCAAATAATCTAGCAGGCTGCTTTTTAAAACCGGGGTTGTCTTCATCGTATATCGAAATTTTGCGACCCACGTGAACATTTCATGACACTTCACAGTTAACTGGGATGCACCGATTGAGAACCGCTGCTGTAGTAAATTCTATCCATCTACATGATATTTATTTTTCTCAAACAAAATTTAAAATTGCAGTTAAAATAAGATAAAATAAGATAAGACAGATTCCTATATTAATCCAAATAAATGGATTCGTCATTTTGATGGCATTGTACACTTGCATTTTTTTTTATTTTTTTTTTGCTGGCATCTGTCCGTCCCAATGGGACGATGGGGTGGGCTTCGGAGGCCGAAATCCACAAGACCTGGGATTATTCTTCAAGGATTATAAGCTGTTTCCCAACAGCCAATCGCCTCTCTCCACGCCGCTGAATAACCCAAGGGAACATCATTTGGATGATACAGCTCACATCCATTTTTAGCACATGCATAAATACATGTATTTAGCCAAGACACTATTTTACAATTATAACACTTTAAACACAAGACATCTAAAGTATTTCTTGAGCGACAAAATCAGCCAGAATCAAACTCCTTTACTGACAACAAAATGACTCAATTAGCGATCCTTGAGATTTGGTCAACGCTGGTTTGCGGGCCCTTTTCAAAATAATGTTTACTTTTTTCATTTTTTATAACTGGTTATTTCGAAACATTATAATGTGACATAAACAGGAATATTATTTCGAGATGCGGGCTCCTTTCCAGAGGCGTAACGTGGTGGGGGCAGGGGGGACAGATGTCCCCGGGCGCCAGCTAGTTAGGGGCGCGAAAATGTGCTTTGATATCATTTCATTGATGAAAATAATGGGTTTGAGAGTTGAAAAAAAGAAAAAAGGGGCACTAAAAATGGATCTTGTCCCCGGGCGCTAAACACCCTCGCTACGCCACTGTTCCTTTCTGTGGGTTAGTACAAACCATAGAGACTAGCTCCTACTGCGGATAATTCTGTAATAATCTCCAAACAGATGGGCCAATTATGCCCTCTCATTGAGTGGTGCTCAGCCAATGACCACTTTTAAAAAGTAACACACACAAAAAACAACAGATAAACACCCAGGTTGCGAAACAGCTACTTTGTTCCCAGAAGGCGAGGTTGTGTAAACAACGAGCAGTGACGTCCTTGAACCCAGACATAAACAAGGGCGTGTCTCGGAGAGCAGATCCCGTCAGACATTCCAATCAGGGGAGAAATTAATGGCCTTACCCCCTCCCAGCCCCTCCCCGCGGTTGACGTTCAACACTAAAATGGTAGGGAATGGGATTGGAAATAATCTTCTAGAGCAAAACCCAGAACTAGCCAATGAACAGTAGCGTATCGGACAAAAGTAAGTGGGAAAAAAAGTCAATTTTTATTTCCTTAAGTTTATTTCTTCATAATTTAACTAGCTGATGGATTATGGCGCTAATTGTTATAATGTGGATAGATTCTCTTATCTAAGGATCCATTAGTAGAGAAAAAAAGGGGAGGGAAGCATGTCACTGTCAATTCCCTCAAGCGATAGAGGAGAGGGTGTGTGTGAGGGTGTGTCACTGCTAATCAGGTCATCGAGCACAGGTAAGAAAAATAGATTTCACAAGAGAAAAGAGGTATGTCAGATTTGGCGCCGGGGTTAACCGGCAGAATCAAACAGAGCAACAAGACGTTACATATTTTTTTTTAATTGTAATAAATGAAAAGTAACAGATGTGTTAAAATTTGAGGAATTGGGGGAAAACCTGTTTATATTTAATAAGACCATACATGGGGAAAATCCGTTAGTTTGTTTTGTTTGTAGAGGGTGTAATTTGGTATTCAAGGAATTGGGGGAAGCCCCGTTAATAGGTTATTTATAAATGGGAGCGCGAGTAGCACATCATGCCATATGTGGGGGAAAAACTCGTTTAGCATGTTTCGTAGATGAGTTAGTGAGAAGTTTTCGTTTGCAGTCTGGCAGATGGTAGACATTGCAATGACGTGGATTAGGCGGCATGATAGATAGCATGCTAGGTAGTAGATGTGTCGACGAGGAAGGAATGTTGACTGGGCAAAATATATGATCGTAACTTAGGGGTCGACAAACTTTTTTCTGACGAGGGCCGGCACGAAGATCACTTTGGGGCTCTGGGTGCCGGGTGGATTGAGACAAATTCAAGGTTGCCTACATGTAGGATCGCGGTATCTCGCACGTGTTGTTCTTGTAACGCATTTTTAATCCATAAAACACAATTTTTTCCTTGTGAATTGCTACATAAAGCAAGACATTGTTTTTTTTTAGACATATTCAGAACATGTTCATTTAATTGAGACTCCAAATTAAACATTAGTAGATTTGGGTTGGGAGGGGGGGCATGAGTTGTTCAGTCGTCTCTTTGACATCAGTGAATAATATGAAGCTGGGCATTTCCTGACACAGTGTTACTCAGATGATGCTCAAAATTAGAATGGACATCAACGTATTAATTGTTTACAAGGACTCGTCACATAAGGCTACTCTGAGACAAAGTTAGCTATGACATATTTTATTGTTCATAATGTCTTCTCAAACGAATTAAAGGAATTCTGAAACAGAGTCATTTTAATAAGCTAATCGACCCCCTGGGACGCCACTTATTATAAAAGTCTGTAATTTACATTCTTTTTATCTTTTTCTTCAACAAAATATCGGACTGCGAAGCAATCACTTCAATTCGTATTTCAGCTGTAACCTCACCAACAATACAAACAAATGGGGTTCGGAAGATTTTGTTCCCCAGTGGTATCGAGAGAGGAAAAGCGGTCCTGAGACTGCTGTCTCAAGTCAGAGTGCATTCCTTACCCAAACTGCTGTCTCAAGTCAGAGTGCACTCCTTACCCAAACTGGTGTCTCAAGTCAGAGTGCACTACTTACCCAAACTGCTGTCTCAAGGCAGAGTGCACTACTTACCCAAACTCTCGTGTGAATAGACCTGTTATTTCTCGCGTGAATTTTTTCACTGCTCGTATATTGAGTTAAGCAAACCCTATGAAAACACTTTACCTGGCGGCTTCAATAATTTAATTGAATTCAGCACTTTTTCAAATGTTGTTGAACGGCACTTGTATACGTCCATTGTAGAGTTACAACAAAGAATCTGAGTTTTCTGGCTCTGTTGGGTGGATAAGGGCACAATTATTGTTTTAACAAAAATCTTGATTTATGTTATAACTGAATTTTTAAATCCACAAATCACGGTGGCTTTGCATTTCAAGCGGTCTGCCTCACCACTTCCTTAAATTCAGACCATCCATTCATCCTTGTGTCGCTCCACAGTCCGTGATGTGCTTGGGCCTTCCTCACCGCTTCCTTCCATTCAGACCATCCATTCATCCTTGTGTCGCTCCACAGTCCGTGATGTGCTTGGGCCTTCCTCACCGCTTCCTTCCATTCAGACCATCCATTCATCCTTGTGTTGCTCCACAGTCCGTGATGTGCTTGGGCCTTCCTCACCGCTTCCTTCCATTCAGACCATTCATCCATCCCTGTATGGTGCTACAAGCCCTGCGGGGCTTTGGCCTGCCTCACCACTTCCTTCCAACCAGAACATCCATTCATCCCTGTGTTGTTCCACAGTCCGTGATGTGCTTTGGCCTGCCTCACCACCTCCTTCCACTCAGACCTAAATATGCTCTGCTTTTCCATGCTTGGATTCCCAGCTGCTGTAGATCTGTCTTTACATAGTCTATCCTTTTAAGCCTATGTCTGACTTTTTAAGCCGTCTTCTTCTGTCCTTATTGCGATTCACCTCTTCACTACTATGTCATTTTTGACATTCTTTTCAGCACAGCCTGTCCAATTTCTTATTTCTGCTGCTAGTGTTGTATTGTCCATACGGTTCCTGGTTGGTTTGTTTTCTACATCTTTATTCGTGCTCTTTTGGGCATCATCATATAATCCGTAGAACTTTTCTCTCCAATGTTTTCAATAGGTTTTATGCTGTGTTTTTTGTTTGGTCTTTATGAAATCATCCCCCGTGTCGTAGGACTTTTATTATTAAACTCAGGGTTCCCTACGACGAGGAACTATATAGTTATGCAAGTCGTGTCTCTGTGGATGTCTCAGAATAGCATTGTATCTCAGCGTTGATTAACATGAAGGATTAGAGAATAATCGTTGTAATCATACGCAACGTTGAGCTGCCACTCAAGCAGCTACCGGTTCGGTACTGGGGATTTCTTAAGATTTTTACAGGAAAAAAAATGTATCTTTTATATTGTTTTAATTATTTTGACATTTTTATCAACCGGTTTGGTAGCATAGTTATAGTTCCCAACCGTTTCCCCAGAACCGGGGGCCGAACCGGCTCCAGCAGACGAGAAAATCTCGAAAATATTCTCAGACAAACGAGCCAACGCACAGTCAACTTAACAAGGAACACCTGATGGGTACCACGTGACCTCTGTGGGTAGTTCATCCGCCATGCGTCTCAAACATTTTGGCAGTCCGGAACTCGTGTTTTGTTTGTGCAGTTTCGGATCTGTCAGAATTTGGAGTAATGGCCCCTGGTCTGCGGAAATCTGAAAGGTTAATGGGTTCTCTGCCCTCCTGTCGTAAGGTGTGCACCATATCCCACACCTACCGTGCTGATGTACTTCCTGCAAACGTGCACCTCCACATAGTGGCCGGCTAGTGTAAGTTCAACCCGCGCGGGGGAGGGGGGGGGGGCTAAGATTGTGCCACTTCCTTCCACGGCAGTTGGCCGAAAATGCCACCCTTCCATTTCAAGAAAAAAAGTACTGCCGAAAACGGACCACCCCTCCGCCTCACCCCCCATCCCACAGCTAGTGTAAGTTCAACCCGCGCGGGGGAGGGGGGGGGGGGCTAAGATTGTGCCACTTCCTTCCACGGCAGTTGGCCGAAAATGCCACCCTTCCATTTCAAGAAAAAAAGTACTGCCGAAGACGGACCACCCCTCCGGCTCACCCCCCATCCCACTTTTCAAACGCCATTGTTATTTTCATTGCTAACATTAACCATTGATGTCATTGCCAACATAAACACAATCAGTCAAGCTTGAGGTGTGGCAAACTGAACGAGAACGAAACCAGACCAAACCTGCCTTGCATATCAAGATGTAAAGAACAAAATGAAAGAAAACCTGTCCCATTAAATGTGGACGTGAAGAAAGAATCTCTGATTCTATTTTACACCAAATCGAAAAATAGACATGTTTTGTTTTATGTTCAGTTTGATCACATTCACTTTCAATGCTGGACGTGGAAAAATGGCACCCCTGTAAGCAGACGCGAGCAGTTTAAAATAGAACAGAATGCGTTGATGGATCACTTTAAAGGGACGTCCAGCTTCTTCTCCTGATTAAATCTAAACACGGAAGGACATTGTTCCTAGATGTAAGCAACTAAATTGTCAACGCGATCGACAAATTTTCTGGAAATGAAGTTAAATTATTTTCTTATTTTATCAGCTGACAGCATACTTTAACAAAAAATGAAATGATGCAATTCTTGACGCAAATAAGTAAATAATTTGTATAAATTTTTTGGACTAAAAATATAAACAGAAAAACGTCAGAATGCCCGAAGACAAATGCCATCCTCAGGCAATTGCTGGACATCTGTCTACAGTACCGTGGCACTCTAGTACTTCCGCAAATGTCAAAGATTGTTTAGTAAATACTGGATCCCCGATAGAAACTTGAGCTCCGCGCTCAGCAGAATTCACTATTTTATATTGAAGGCGACCGATTGTTTGCTCATAACAACACTGGCGATAAAGAAGTTAGGGTGTGGTGGGAGGGTGGCTGATTATCCCCGGGCATCGGTTTTCCGGGTGGCATTTTCGGTCCACTTCATACTATACTATGGCTTACGCACTGTGTGTATTCTGTGGCTTACGCACTGTGTGTATTCTGTGGCTTACGCACTGTGTGTATTTCTGTGGCTTACGCACTGTGTGTATTCTGTGGCTTACGCACTGTGTGTATTCTGTGGCTTACGCACTGTGTGTATTCTGCGGCTTACGCACTGTGTGTATTCTGCGGCTTACGCACTGTGTGTATTCTGCGGCTTACGCGCTGTGTGTATTCTGCGGCTTACGCGCTGTGTGTATTCTGCGGCTTACGCGCTGTGTGTATTCTGCGGCTTACGCGCTGTGTGTATTCTGTGGCTTACGCGCTGTGTGTATTCTGTGGCTTACGCGCTGTGTGTATTCTGTGGCTTACGCGCTGTGTGTATTCTGTGGCTTACGCGCTGTGTGTATTCTGTGGCTTACGCACTGTGTGTATTCTGTGGCTTACGGGGGTTTGTGTTTGTTTGAGTGAGGATCGGCAAGGTCAAGGGACGCCCCCGGTCGTCAGAAACTTTACCGACCCCTGTGTGAAGGGAGCTCACGTTTCGTTTTAGAATAGTCGACTGATGGGTATGTTTGTGTGGATTGGTGGAATGTTGATGTAGATAGGTGGGTTGTTGATGTAGATTGGTTGGTTGTTGATGTGGATTGGTGGAATGCTGATGTAGATTAGTGGGTTGTTGATGTAGATTTTGTTGTTGTTGTTTTTTTTTTAAAATTAGATCAATGACTTGTTTGTTTTGACTGACGGAGCTGTTCACGCAGATTGGTGGGTTGTTCACGCAGATTGGTGGGTTGTTCACGCAGATTGGTGGGTTGTTCACGCAGATTGGTGGGTTGTTCACGCAGATTGGTGGGTTGTTCACGCAGATTGGTGGGTTGTTCACGCAGATTGGTGGGTTGTTTAGGCACATTGGTGATCTCTTCCTGCAACAGGGCAGTATATGTCAGGTTTACTTAGCCTTATAATACACCAAAGCCTTTTGGACATTTAATTTTAAAAATTTAGATACTTTTAAAAAACCCTTGTCGGGAGAATTCCAGAAATTCCCTCCTTCCTTGCCATGAAAGCAGGCGATGTTTGCACCATGTAGTTATTTCCACTTTGAGAGGGCTGAGCTGGCCACACTCGCAAAATTTACAGGAATATTTAATTGGGCAAAGTATGTTTAAATAAACCAAATATATCTAGACTCTCTTGCGAAGAAGAGTTTAAGGCACACCAAAAAAAGAAATAGAGAATAAATTTCTTAAAATTCATTACGCAAAGAAAGTTTAACAGAAGGGTGCTTAGGCACTCTATGAAGCGAATCAAATGTAGAGGAAACGCACATGGATTTTTTTTACATGGTAATTTTAAAAAATATTTTCTGCACAAACTTTCTTGTCTCATAAAATTATTAAGGTCTAAAATGGCCGAAATGCCCCCTCCCCCAATATCTACCACCATTCCATCCCAAAGTTCTACAGGTAGGACAGTTGGCTATTGTAAGCAATGTTTGTTTTAATCACCTTTGCTTATTTTCCAAATACTCACCACCTCCTAACCGCCCCCCCCCACCCTTCGACCTGTGTTTCTTTCAGACGATTTGGTCTGCGAGGGGCGATTTTAGATGCTAGAGTGGGCAGGGCCAGTAGCATAGGAAGGGGGGGGGGATGAGCAGACCTCCCCAGAGGCTTTCATTTTATGAAACGGTGGCATTTTAGGACTACTGCGGAGTTATTTTTTTAATCATTGAAGTGGGGTCACAATATCTTGGGCCGCACAGTGTGGCGCCTACCCTACACAGCTTTGCATACAGGATCAACCAGCGAAATGTGGGAGGAGTCTGGGGGGGAGGGAATATTATTTATTTATTTATATATATTAAATTTTGAAAACGAAGACAAAATGCCCTCCACCCATCATACCGGAGCTGTAACTCTGTGTAAACGAAGCTGCGAACTTACAGGCCAGCCAGAGGAAAACTTAAACCGACCGAACGAAAGGGTCACATGTGACAACACAATATTACTCTACAAACCTCCGTGGATTGGCGCGTCGAAATAAATTCTTTTTTTTTTTTTTTTTAGTCTGAAAATTCTAGATAGAAAATAATATCAATGAGATACACGAATGCAATAGATGTTATAGCGCCTGTCATCGTACTTTGATTTAATATCCTGCTAATGCAGTGGTTCTCAACCTTCCTAGTGCCGCGACCCTTTAATACAGTTCCACAAGTTGTGGCGACCCCCAACCAAAAAATAATTTTTTTGCTACTTCATAATTGTAGAGCATTTGTGTTTTCAGATGGTCGTAGGCGACCCCTTGGAAAGGGTTGTTCGACCCCACAAGGGTTCGCGACCCACAGGTTGAGAGCCGTTGTTCCAAGGAAACCCATAAAAATAACATATTTGTTTTTAAATTTGCTTTTTAAAAAAAATGATTGTCAATAAAGAATTCCATAAGGTAATTATTCTGTGTTGAAAGGTGGTAATTATATTTGAGCATTCCCAGGGGTCTGCAGACCCCCATTTAAGAAACCTCCGCTTTGAAGGGCTAAACCACCAGGAGTGTTAATGTGGCTTAGAAAATGTGTTCACATTTTTTAAACATCAATCTTGACGTGATCAAATAATTCACACATAGAAAATATAATCCTTAAAGGTGTGTTGTGTGGTCCAGGTGTGTTGTGTGGTCCAGGTGTGCTGTGTGGTCCAGGTGTGTTGTGTGATCCAGGTGTGCTGTGTGGTCCAGGTGTGTTGTGTGGTCCGGGTGTGTTGTGTGGTCCGGGTGTGTTGTGTGATCCAGGTGTCCTGTGTGGTCCAGGTGTGTCGTGTGATACATCTATCCCAGGTGTGTTGTTCAGTAACACTTTTGAATGAATTAGAAACCATTGCTCTAGCTAGATTTATGACACGACACATACACATATATAACCTGTACTATAATTTTACTTTAGCATATGATAAAAGAAATTATCCTTTAATTTAACACATGAATAAAGATTTTTCAAAAGATGTATGACATCTTCGCAAACTATTTTTAGATATTTGGACAATTCATTCCAAGTCAGAAGAAACTTCAGTTTATCCCAACGCTTTGTTTTTTTAGAATGAGGTCCCCAAATTTGTGTTAAGATGTGTTAAAATGTTGCAGTAATCGAATACGGTACCAATCCAGGTGTAAAACTCATGATACGCATCGTAACACGTACGCTTAGTTCAATCAGACATCGAACTGTCTGATGCCAGATGCCTTTCACCCTGCTTTGACAGACTTGAAGAGCACTGTGTTCAAAGCAGTGCTTCTAACACGCTTCACAATATTACAACGAAAACGACTAAAATATCTAAAACTTTCCTATAAATAATATAATAAGGTAATTAAAAATATGTTTTTTTTTAGTCCAATACAATGGTATAATTGGTGTAAAGACTTTTTATGTCTAGTAAAATGGTGTTATTGGTGTAAAAGCTTTTCATGTCACGTACAATGGTGTAATTGGTGTAAAACCTTTTTATGTCTAGTACAATGGTGTAATTGGTGTAAAACCTTTTTATGTCTAGTACAATGGTGTAATTGGTGTAAAACCTTTTTTTGTCTAGTACAATGGTATAATTGGTGTAAAACCTTTGCATGTCTAGTACAATGGCATAATTGGTGTA
Source organism: Lymnaea stagnalis (assembly GCA_964033795.1). NCBI lineage: Eukaryota > Metazoa > Mollusca > Gastropoda > Lymnaeidae > Lymnaea > Lymnaea stagnalis. Next base: position 322,401 of record CAXITT010000432.1, read on the forward strand.
AAACCTTTTTATATCTAGTACAATGGTGTAATTGGTGTAAAACCTTTTTATCTCTAGTACAATGGTATAATTGGTGTAAAACCTTTTTATCTGTAGTACAATGGTATAATTGATGTAAAAACTTTTTATCTCTAGTACAATGGTGTAATTGGTGTAAAACCTTTTTATCGCTAGTATAATGGTAAAATTGGTGTAAAACCTTTTAATCTCTAGTGCAATGGTATAATTGGTGTACAGAGTCGTTCTGAAGAAAAGGAGTAATACTTTTTTTCCCCTCGAAAATTTAATTGACTTTGCACCCAGGAAGGCACCCGCTCTCTACCCCCCCCCCAACCCCACCCCGTCGTATATGTAAACCTTATGGTAATACTCCCCAAACGCATATGTAAAATGTCGTGAAGAGTAGCTCACTCACTGTTCTATTGCCATTAAAACTCTCCCCAGTCCAGATTCTAGACGCACCTTCATTCCCATAATGATCTCATAAAATTGCCTACGATTTAAATACGCCCAGCAAAAATGCACACATTCATCTTTGTGATTTTTTTTTTTTTTTTTTTTGTTGCTACGTAATGTCTTTCCTTGTCGAGAAACGAGTGCATGCATACGTCATAGCCGCATGCTGCTCTCTGCCTGTTAGGCTATACAAGACTATAAATAGAAGTGTCAAGAGTTATCTGGGCTCAGCATCTACAATCAACAAAAGCTGAAACTTTGTTCACAAAATACGGTTGTTGCTCAAACCCTTTTCCCGTAACGTTTTTTTTTTTTTTCGAGGGGTGTGGCACTTCCTGTCATTTTAACTCGTGTATTTTGGTTACCTTCGCATAGCATGCTACTCCTGAGCATCCTAACAGAAACATTACTTTTATGTTTAAAATTTTTTTTTTGCTCTCTAACTTTTTTTAACACTCACAAAAAACAAAGTCATTGAGAACTTATTTTTATACGCTCACTAATTTCAACTCACTCATTCAAAACATAGTTGTAAACTTGATTTGCAGTCATTTGCAAACATTTCTGAAAGGGGCTGTGCGAAGTAATAATTAAAAATTGCGTCCAGGAACAAGATTACTGAAAAGCACCCCCCCCCTTTTCCTTTTTTTTACCCCATTCCCTGTTCAATCAAAATATTAAGATGTGCCTACGTATATATATATTTATGATATTCGCACCCCGGATGTTGGCGCCTTTGGTGGATTCCACTTCGCCACTTCCCCCTCACACGGCCCCGCAATCATCGGCCAAATGAAAATCTAAAAACAAAACAAAACAGAAAAAGAATATGTGTTAGACATACGTAGAATAGCATTGTTATTTTATTACTGTCTCTCGACCAAATTGTCAGAACGTGGCACTGCCGAGCAGAATAAAAACCTGGATTTAAAATGGTGTGGGTGTGTTCGTAACTTCATTGCCAATCTGAGACGTCCGGATTCCTTCTGCACCATTGGCGCATCTGTTTCCCCAACAGTCACATTGACCTAATTGTTTACCCTATGAGGCTGAGAGTGTTATCTTAACAGAATCTTGCGACGGTGAAGTTACCTCTGCAGAAGCCAAACAGCGCAACATATTCAGTTGCCTACCAAAACGCTAAACATTTTAAGTTGCCTACCAAAACGCTAAACATTTTTAGTTGCCTACCATGGAATCGGTCGTTATTAATAGTTACTATGGATGTTTCAAACGAAGAAAAAATATAAGTTGTGAGAATAGCTAAACCTAGTGTGTGAATAGCCAAACGTAGTGTATGAATAGCCAAATATAGTCGTGGTTGTTTTTTAAAAAGACAAGCTGGGCTCGACAGGACACCTCGAAAGGATTGAAGATTATAGTGGAGCAAAAGTGAAAAATAGACATGGGGAGACAGCTCGCCGGTCGCCAAAGACGGAAATGGATTTACGTTGATGAGTTGGATTTACATCGGATGGGGTCAGCGGGTGGAGAAGAACATTTTGGATCGGTCTGGGTGAGCAGGTCAGAGCCGTTTATGGGCTGTAGCGCCACCGATGATGATGTCTGAATGAACGGATGTCGTGGAGCAGGCCAGAGCCCTTTATGCGCTGTAGCGCCTCCGATGATGATGTCTGAATGAACGGATGTCGTGGAGCAGGCCAGAGCCCTTTATGGGCTGTAGTGTCGCCGATGATGATGTCTGAATGAAAGGATATCGTGGAGCAGGTCAGAGCCCTTTATGGGCTGTAGCGCCGCCGATGATGTTGTCTGAATGAAAGGATATCATGGAGCAGGTCAGAGCCCTTTATGGGCTGTAGCGCCACCGATGATGATATCTGAATGAAAGGATATCGTGGAGCAGTTCGAAACCCTTCATTGGCTGTAGCGCCACAGGAATGGATCGATGGCCTGACTGGAGGGAAGGGGTGATTTCGATGATGAATAACGATAAAAAATAAAATGAAAAAAAAATATTTCTAAAAGAAAATAAAGTGTCTCTTACAGCATTTAAATTTTGTCTGTATTAACAATTTCACCTCCAATGACCTAGATTTTAATGCCAAAATCATCTGACATCAGATTTAAAGGACTAACGTCTCATTTTATTTATATGTTTACTTTATTTCAACGTTACTGGCTTTCATTACCAATTTTTATCAAAAAAACAGGTTTGCTTTTCATTTTCTTTATTTTCAAACGACTTTGAGTAGCTTTTAAAAAAATTAAATCACATACGTTGTCTGGAATTCGCATACTTTTTATATAACGAATTCAAATCCCAACTAATTCAACTCTTTATTTATTTCAAAAGTGTTAATCCGTTTATGAACATCAAAGCAGACGATTGAAAAAAAAAATCAGTTCAAAATTTCCTGTAAATTATTTCTGACGAATTGCGCTTTTTAAATTTTGGAAAAAGGAGCGCAAAAAAATATTTTTATTTTCACTGGGTAGCAGAGAGTACTACTCAGTGGTTAAGTTAATATCTACCATCGGCACTTGTGGTGTTCTTTCAGCTTTATATGAATCTATGATTACATGGACCACTGAGTCGATGATTATATGAAAATTTGAGTCTATGGTTACATTAACCAGTGAGTCTATGCTAATATTAACATGTGAGTTTATGATTAAATGTAATTTTGAGTCTACGATTATATGAACCTGTGAGTATGATTATATAAAAACGTGAGTAGGTGAATATATGCACATTTCGGTCTATGATTAAAAGAAACGTTGAGTCTATGATTATATGAAAATTTTTAATCTATAATTAAATGAACCTTTGATTCTATGATTATATGAACCAGTGAGTCTATGATTGCGGGTACCTTTGAAAACATGAATCATAGATCCAATAAATAAATCTATGATCCTATGCACTGATGGTTTTAAGAACTTATGAACCCATAAATCTATGAATTTTCGCTTTAAGATCATATGAATCTGTAAATATTATATTTCGAACAATCTTGGCATGCATTTGCTGTTCATGTCATTGCGCATGCGTTTGACCTGTGTAACCTGCAGGAAGTCGGTGGGCTGTTTACGAATAATTATTCGCCTACCAAGTGTTCACATAGCTAAGTTGCGATTTGTAAGAAGAAGAAGAAAAAAAAAAAAAACATTTCTTGTACCCTTGTTATTGTTTATCGTCTGCTGATGACGTCAACATAAAGTTCAACTCGGCTGACGCAGCAGTTCGCCGCGGCACGCGACTGACACGCTCGCCATTTTGCCCAATAGCCCCCAGGTGTCGTAAACAAAATTTGAAGGGGTAAAATATTTCGTTTTTTTCTATTTATTTTTTTCATTGGCTTGTTGTTAGGTCTTTGTGATAAGTAATGAAACCCATCGTTCACCTGGCATCAGGGTTTGATTTCACCTCTCAGCGGTCTCTAGCCCGAGGTTAAAGTGACACTAGATTTTTTTCTAAAAATGTATGAGGCTGTCCATAAAAGTACGTCCCGCATTAAAAAAAAAAGTGGGGGTGGGGGGGGGGGGCGGATGGGAGGGCTAAGAATGTGTGACAGCTGGTGACAAGACTGGGAGTGGGGTGGGGTAGATGTTTTGAGAAGTCACAGGTTATTTTTTGTGTGTGTATCATTACATTAAATTATGGCATTGACAAAGATGGGGAATTTTCTATCGTAATGGATTGTATTCTGATGTATTTAGGGATTTTAAATTTTATTTAACAATATTTTTTTTTATTTCGAAAGTGTGACAAAATTTGGGGGTGGGAGTGAGGGTGTTGTCGGAAATTTGTGACAGATTGTGACAGGGTGGAGGGAGGGGGTGTGACGTACTTAACGGACGGACCCTATATAATGCCTTGGCTTATATAGCAACCAAATCAAATCAGCATTTTAAGTTCACGTTTATTTTTTTTTCAATGATTTTTTTTTCATATTTCTGCTTTGACCGAATAGACACGAATGTACTTAACAAAACTCTAGAGCAGCCTTGAGCTAAATTTTCTGTCGTTAATCTACTTCATTATGAGTTCTTATTTCCAATTCTCATTTCATTGTTGTTGTTTACTGCTGCAGGCTTTTAGGCGAAACGTTCTGCTGATTGTCTTGTGTCGTTTTTCGGACCTTTCACATAACATGTTTCACTTGCGTCACTTGAAGCCTATTCGAATAACCTGAACAAAGGCGGTGCTAAATATAGTTAATCCAACATTCCTTTAGTATTTACAATTTCATGCCTTCACTCAGAACTTGTTCTCTGACTGGTGCTTCATCTCTTCATTCAGTACTTTTACTCTGACTGGTGCTTCATTCCTCCATTCAGTACTTGTGCTCAGACTTGTGCTTCATTCCTCCATTCAGTAATTGTGCTCAGACGTGTGCTTCATTCCTTCATTCAGTACTTGTACTCTTACTGGTACTTCAATCCTTCACTCAGTACTTGTGCGCTGACTGGTGCTTCATCCCTTCATTCAGTACTTGTGCTCTGACTAGTGCTCGATCGCATACCATCTAAGTGACGTACTGTTAAGTAACATTGGGAGAAAAAAAAGGTAAGAACCACTGACACATCTCGACTTCTGTAAATCAAAAGTCTGAAAATGGGAAGAGCGCAGGAAGCAGCCGCGGTCTGTTGACATTTTTTTTTTTTAAAACAGGCACCATCCCTCTGACTTCCTAATACAACATCTGAAACTGCACGCTAGGATGCCACTCGTCCTCATATCCCGTTGGCGTCTCGGCGCGCGTACATGGGTACAGATGCGTGTACTTTGATAGCTTTGCTGTTCACACATGTGATGTGGTCTCCGAAGTTAAGGAAACAGCCCATCAAACAGACCGTGAACCAGCTCAGGAAGGAACACGTTAAGGATTTATGAGACAGTCCATGGGAAAAAAAACGCATGAAAGGGTTCATAAAAAAACAAAAAAAACTCATGAGATAACCCATGAAAGACCATCGTGAGACATCCCCATAGAAAACTTCATGAGACAGCCCATCGAAAAAACTCACGATACAGCCCATAAAAAAGGTCACGAGAAAGCCTATGAAAAATCCCCTTGAGATAGCCTATAAAAATAACCTCATAAGATAGCCTAGGAAAATCATAAGATCTATCACTTAACATTTTTTTTCTCTCTTTGTTCTCTTAAAAATCCGCCGGTGGTTGTCAGGTTTGGAAGTCAACCCTGTTTTAAGATCCTGGTCCAAAGGCGTTGGTGATCGCGAACTCACTTAAACAGGGGGGCGCTCCCTCTGATCCCATCCCGGTACCCCCACAGCTCGAGGCCCCCCCACCTGTGCCTTCATGCAAATCTGATGTAAACGGTTGAAAGGTGCCGATGAGTGGGAGGTGAGGAGGGGGAGGCAATCAGTTTTATTTTTTATTTTTGTTTGCTTTTTTTTTTTTTTTTATTTGATTGAGTAGGTGGGCGTTACTCATTACTTGAAAAAAAAACCTCAATTAAATTCCCTCCCTTTTATAGTGTTGTGCCAAAGATTTTTTTTTTTTTTTTTTTTTTTTTTTTTTTTTTTTTTTAATTGACTGAGTAGGTGAGCGTTACTCATTACTTGAAAAAAAAACCTCAATTAAATTCCCTCCCTTTTATAGGGTTGTGCCAAAGTCTGAAATGTCGGTCGAGGATGTTACGCTGTTATGTTCTCAAAGTTTACAGCATCAAGGCTTTTGAAATTTACTTCAGAAATGAAACGCTGGTCTGTGGAGGCGGAGAGGGTGTGAGTCGTATAATTTAACACCTGCGCGTGTGTGTTTGTGTGTGTGGCAGTCCCTTAAGTTACAATGACATAGGTTATTGGAAATAAATTGAAACGTCCAGTCAAAGTTGTATCAACAGAAGGTTTCAACACAAAAGCACGAGTATTGGAATTCAGAGTTGAAAACGTAAACATGCAACGAAGTCTTAATTTGGCTTCGTTCACTTTGCGCTCTTTTAAGCCATGACCTACAAATCAGCAGCCATTTCCAAACATGATATTCTTCTGTCCGCTTCTACCCGGTGGCGTCGTGGGGGAAGTGCATGGTTGAAAGGAGGGGGGACTGCCGCAATGTGTGATGTCATCTGAACTTTCATGTTCTGGACTTTTAAGACGTCTTTGACAAGGTCGCTCCACAGTCGGCGCGGTCTTTCTCTGGCCCGGAAATCGGAATCGGAATTCCCCTTTTATTGAATCTTGTATCAATTGTATCGATGCCATGACATTCAAGTTCCATTCTGCTTAAGCGATATCTTGATGGCCCCCTGGTATAGAAATCTAGGCCACCGTAAGCCATGGATGTAGCCACCTTTTGGCAGTGGACGTTTGTAATCAAAGTATTCGCGTCATCGTCGAAATTGCGACAGGTCTAACCATTTAAAAACAAAATAATAAAAAAAGTAAACGATAAAGTAAAATCTGTATTGAGAAACATAATTGGCAAGATGGAAATAGATGGGAAATGCAAGATTACAATTTCTCTATTTGGAAAGCTATTTTCAAGCTTTGACACGAACAAGAAGCTCACAACGAAATTTTAAAGGTGGGACTTTTTTTTAGATAAACAAAGAATTGGCAGGTGTAAAATGAACACGAAATGAGACAGGTAAGAATGAGCAGACACACAACAGACGCCTTAGAATGGCTATTTTCTGTTTGGTTTTGACGTACAACCCGCCCAGTTGAGGCGTTTATGAGGTCATGTTTCCTGGCCAGATGACTTTTTTTTTTTTTGAAGTTTTTTTTCTGAAAAACTTCCACTAAGCATTTGCTACAGTGTGTCATTATTTATTTTTTAAATTATTTTTTGTTTTGTTTTGTTTGTTAAGTCACTAAAAAAATCAAAGATAGGATAATATTCCCCGTTCTTTACGAAACAAAGATTCTTTTTTTTGTTTTCCCTTAAACTTTGACGAAGGTAATCTGCACGTTGCGCCAAATGAAAATTGTTGGACAATATATAGATAGAAATCTGTGATTAGCAAACGCCCTTGGGGGCGAAAGTTTTTTCAAGGGTGGGGCTAATCGCTGGGAAAACACAAGTTTGCCCGACAAAAGCCCTTGCGCATTTCGCGTTAGACAGGATTTGCGCTATTTCAGAGGGTGCATTGCAAAGAAATCTGTCCATGCTGGGTTGAGTTATTGCATTTGCAACGGACTGCGCTACATCAAGATTTTGCATTAATAGGTTTCTCGTTAAAGGGAGAATGAGAGACAGAGAGAATGACAGAGAGAGAGAGATAAAGAGAGAAAGAGATAAAGAGAGAGAGGTAAAGAAAGATATACAGAGAGAGAGAGAGACAGGGAGAAAGAGACAGAGAGAAAGAAATAGAGAGAAAGAAAGAGAGACATAGAGATAGAGAAAGAGAGTCAGAAAGAGAGAGAGAGAACGAGAGATGGAGAGCGTGTGGGAGGGAGAGAGAGAGAGAAGATGGAGATATACAAAGATGACATTAGAAACAAATGTCTCACAAGAAAACCATCGATGTGTTATTGTAATGAGCAGTAAGATATTAAAGTTTGTGATTGGTGTATATCTGAAATGTTTAGAAACTGTGATTGCTGTTAAAATATCATCATTTCAACTGCAAGGCTCGATCTTCTTGGCAGTAAACTATGACGAGTCTTACCTTCTTTAACATACTCCTGTCATTTGTTTTTCTAGCCACTACTATGTGTTTAAACACATGCGGGGTTAAAATTAACCTAGTTTTTTTTTTTTTACTAGCTCTTTCCTCCAATCTTGACTAACTCTTTCCGCCCATTTTTAATAACTCTTGCCTCCAAACTTGACTAACTCTTGCTTCCCATCTTGAATAGCTCTTGACTCCAAACTTGACTATCTCTTGCCTCTCATCTTGACTAACTCTTGCCTCTCATCTTGACTAACTCTTGCTTCCCATCTTGAATAGCTCTTGACTCCAAACTTGACTATCTCTTGCCTCCCATCTTGACTAACTCTTGCCTCTCATCTTGACTAACTCTTGCCTCCCATCTTGACTAACTCTTGCCTCCCATCTTGACTAACTGTTGCCTCCCACCTTGACTAACTCTTGCCTCCCACCTTGACTAACTCTTGCCCCCCTTATTGACTAACTCTTACCCCCCATCTTCACTATCTCTTGCCTCCCACCTTGACTAACTCTTGCCTCCCACCTTGACTAATTCTTGCCTCCCATCTTCACTAACTCTTGCCCCCCATCTTCACTAACTCTTGGCCCCCATCTTGACTAACTCTTGCCCCCCATCTTGACTAACTCTGGCCTCCCATCTTGACTAACTCTTACCTCCCATCTTGACTAACTCTTGCCTCCCATCTTGCCTAACTCTTACCTCTCATCTTGACTAACTCTTGCCCCCCATCTTGACTAACTCTTGCCCCCCATCTTGACTAACTCTTGCCCCCCATCTTGACTAACTCTTGCCCCCCATCTTGACTAACTCTTGCCCCCCATCTTCACTAACTCTTGCCCCCCATCTTGACTAACTCTTGCCCCCCATCTTCACTAACTCTTGCCCCCCATCTTGACTAACTCTTGCCTCCGTCAGAACTCCCATTTTTAAAAAGTTCACATTTTTGTAAACGTAATTCTCTATTTTTTTTATTATTTTTTTTTAACTTTTTTAAAACTTTTTTTTTTCTAAACACGTTCTGATGTAATTTTTCCGTTAGCCAACACCTGGAAGGCTTTCCAAAACAAAACAATTCTTCTACAAGTCAGCCGTTTTGTTTGCTCAGTTTTCCTGTTGTTGCTGTTGTTGTTTTTTTTCTCTTTTTTTAAAAAAAAAAAAAAGAAAGCTTTGCGGGGGAGGAATGTGTAGCTAAAACATAAAACAAGAGGTTTTGTGTGTGTGTGTGTGTGGTTGTTTTGTGTTCACCTCTCAATTGTTTTTTCTAGCTTTGCATTCCGCCACAGACTGTTTTTTCTGTTGTCTCTCTCTCTCTCTCTCTCTATCTCTCTCTCTCTCTCTTTCTCTCTCTCTCTCTCTCTCTCTCTGTGATTGGTTTTGTCTGATTGCGGTTTTGTATTCATCTATAATCGGTTTAGTCTGTCTGTGGTTTTGTCTGTCTGTGGTTTTGTCTGTCTTTTGTTTTGTCTGTTTGTGGTTTTGTCTGTCTGTGGTTTTTTCGGTCTGTGGTTTTGTCTGTCTGTGGTTTTGTCTGTCTGTGGTTTTGTCGGTCTGTGGTTGTGTCTGTCTGTGGTTATGTCTGTCTGTGGCTTTGTCTGTCTGTGGTTTTGTCTGTCTGTGGTTTTGTCTGTCTGTGGTTTTGTCTGTCTGTGGTTTTGTCCCATTGTGGAAATGTAACTGTCTTTTCTTTTTTTTTTTTTACTTTCAACTTACGCAAACCTCTCAATTAAAAAATCTCCTTTAAGCGGGTGTTCTTATAAAAGGATGCTGTAAGCTATCTCGTAAAAATAGTTCATGTGTTTCATTTTGTCGTAAAACTGTAACAACCAACTGGCAATGTTCATCTTTCATTGCACTGTTTTTTGGGGGGTAAAATGTGACCTTCGCAACACTTTTGAGCACTTACGTTCCTTGAGCTGGTGCATATCATTTCTTAAGATATTCATTATAAAGCTATATCGCAACTGAAAAGATTTTAGGGAAGACATTAAGATGTGACTTTTATAAGTTAAAACAGGGATTCTTAAACTGTTTGCAGTACCTCACCCTCTTCTGATTTCAAACACAAATTGCCAGCAACCCCCCCCCCCTCTTTCCGCTTACTCTGCAATCAAAAAGAATAATGACAATGCTCCCAAACCCCCCCCCCCACTAATTTGTGGGTTTTCCCAAACCCTCTGACACTGCCTTCCGTGCCCCAGGGGTTGCTGGCACACACTGTTTAAGAACCTCTGAGTTTGACCTTACCTCGACTACACTGATGTTATCAGTGTACAGAGTAATGATGAAAGGAAACATTTGCCGCACGTACTCAAATGTGTAGTGCATATGATGCGCTGAGAGAGTATTGTTTCCAGATTCCCGGACACGGTATAAAAGAAACTGCCCCCAAACTGCCCCCAACTGCCCCCAAACTGCCCCCGGTTAAGGTATCCCGTAACCTTGGTGTCTTCCACCAGCACAGGGCTAGACAATACAACTCTTGCACTTTACAATGGCAAACATGTTAACTTCTCAAGGAATTTATTTCAATTCATTTTTTTTTCTTTTTTATTCTCCTTTCACTTGAACCCGCCGCACGGATCAGTGGCTCTGCTACGCCTCAATGCTTGTTAATGATCGGTGGCTTGACCGGACGCACCTTCCACCTCCTCAGAGAGACTCGGTAACGCATGGCTGGCCATGTGAACAGGTAGCATAACACGTGCAGATGCCCCCCCCCCCTCTCACCTGGATGACATCCTCCAGGGTTCTGACATGTTATCGGTAAATAGGGAGAAAAAGCTGAGAAACCTTAAAACATGATATGTAAGAGGGGAATTAATCTGCTTTTCTTAAGCCACTTCCGGTTATTGAGTGTTAAGCCTGTAACAAGCTCGATCAGTTTTCTTATGATAATCATCAGGGATATTATACGTTTAATTAATTCGGTAGGTCTGAGATATGTGATTAGGTCATTTGATATGTGATAGGTCCTGCAGAATGTTAAGCAAGTCCGTAAGTCTTGCAGCAGGTTAGCTTGATAAATTAGATCAGCGGTTGACCTAACATTTAATAAAGTTTATCTTTGATGTTTTAGGTAATGTTCTTGATGAACTATCTCCCGTAGACTCCAATCAGCAGAAGTGAGTTATTGGAATTTTCTAGTAACCTGATTCCAACATTGTTTCTTAAAATAAAGAAAATCTTCTAGATCAGATCTCTGGACAATGCATCATAAATGAAGGTCATCGAATCAATCTGCATGCGACCAGAGTAGCAACGCCAAATGACTGGCAAAAGACCATACTCTCGCTATCCTCACTCTTGTAACGTCAAATCTCGTGACGCTGAACGACGTCTTCTCGATGGATGTGGAACATGCGGTCGTCATATGACGCGCGTGTAATAATCGCCAAGCCTTCATTTCCACGTGTTTCCTGTTTGACATTAGCTCTGCCCGTGTTTCAACCTCAGTAATTCAAACCGTGTCTATGGCACCCTTGATGTTCCCTAGACTGATACGGCATTTCTATATTTTCTTGACTGCAATCAACATGTCACGGTAATCTGTCCGTCACATTCACCAATAATTTGGGATTATTACATTACGCTAGAGCTCCCTTCTGAGATATTTCTTTTTGTTTCGATTCTTTTCTTCTGTATTTTTATTTCTTTTATTTTTTAGAGGAAAAACTAACGTAGCTTAAGAGGCTGATATAGAAAGTACTAGTTATAGCCCGCCAAGCATTGGCGGTAGCAATGCGTGAACTTCCCATCTGCTAAAGTTATTTGACAAAAACGTGAACTCTAGTTACGCACATTTAAGAATGGCAATGGTGTTACTCCCCCTACTCCACTTTTTTTTCATGATACGTCCCTGCACACTTTATTTTTCACGCTGACCCGCGGCTTAACATACGCTGCAAGCTGGCTGGCAAGCGATGGTGGTGCAGGAAGGGGGGGGGGCGGTAGCTCCACCGCAGTGCGCATGTCTCGAGACCACCGATGGGCAGGCAAGGGAAGGGAGGGGACGGTTTGCCTGCGTCTTCCTCGCTCTGGCGTATCTATTTATAGCCTGCGTGATCGTCTTGGTCGTCTGGGTGTTTGCCCTACTCTTTCTGGCCAATTATATATATAGATACCTGATATTTAAAAGATAGTTTTATGCTGGTGGGAATAAAAATTCTAGCGGTAATGTGGTCAGAGTTGGAGGGGTGGAATTTGAGGAAGGGGCAATCGTTTTAGTATTCGATCAACACCCATTTATTGACGTTCAAGGTGAATAGTATCTAGGATTGTAGGTTAACTCAGCCATCCACAACCTCGGGTCCGTGATGAAAAGGGATACGGGGATATTTGCGCACATAGATTTATTGAAATTGTAGATTGGGGCGCAAAACTGTACGCTTCTCATGTAAGATAAATCTCACTGAATATATAGTGTAATATTTAAATAATTATAACGGATTATTGTATGCTTCCTTAGGATACTCTAGTTGGGTCTCTGGATACTCATGTCGGGTCTTTGGATACTCATGTTGGGTCTTTGGATACTCATGTCGGGTCTTTGGATACTCATGTTGGGTCTTTGGATACTCATGTTGGGTCTTTGGATACTCATGTTGAGTCGTTGGATACTCATGTTGGGTCGTTGGATACTCCTGTTGCCCCTGCTACTCAAAGTAATAAATGTTTTTGTTCAACTCTATCATCCACCATGATTATGGCTCGTTGTAAAAAATGATTGCATTTCTGTTTATGAAAAATTCCCATGCCTTGAATAAACTGGGAAAACCAGAGTTATCCCACATATCTCTTGAATGATTGTCGTGCCTTGAATAGCCTTTAAAATACAGAGTTATCCTAGATTTGTATTAACCGTTTATCATTCTTTGGAGAACCAGTAAAACATTTGTTATCCAGAGTTATCCACCGCACTAATGTGTGTGTATATATATACGTAATTGTCACTTTAAATGATATGTACACTATATGTGTATCTATATATTCAGATACAGTACTTTTTTCTCTCCATTTTTCTTGTTTTATTTTTTCTGGTTAACGAACTCTTGGTTCAAATAAAAAGCTACAGTTCCCAACACCCCATCCTATATTCATTGTAAAGTTAACACTGTCCGTCACCACCCCATCCGCTCTCTTCAAGGGCTTGACATTCTTAAACTCTTATTCCACAATAATTTTTCACAATAATTTTCGACAATCATTTTCGACAATCATTTTCCACAATCAGTTTCCACAATCAGTTTCCACAGTCAGTTTCCACAGTCAGTTTCCACAATCATTTTTCACAATCATTTTCCACAATCATTTTCCACAATCAGTTTCCACAATCAGTTTTTACAATCGAAATTCCGATTATTCATACTCACCTTAACAACCCCCCTCCCCACCACACACACAAACACACCCACACCACTCGTCGACATGGACTGCGTCCTTTCACCTTGCATTCTTAACGCTCACCTTCACAGCGGAGTCCCTGATCGTCTTCATCCTGGGGGGTTCCCCTTTGTGGTGGTGATCGGGTTGCTCAGCGCTCAGATGTGGAGACTTTATCGCTGTTTTCAAAGGCAACACCTAGCGGACGTTCGCAGATACCGATACTTCCTCAACACTCGGCTCGTCCTCGGCATGGACAAACGCAACGTCGGGATTTTCTTTGTAACTACATCACATCTGCAAGAAAAGGGGGGAGGGTGGGGGTCATGTGTTGGTGTACACTCCCCATCTCTTGGTGCCCTTACCACTTGATCAACTCGCCCCCCCCCCACACACGATATGGCTGGCAGAGTTGCGCATTGCTCACACTTACAGTTAAAACTTATTCTCCTAGTCGATTTTTTTGGATTGCCCACATGCAGTGTAACGGCTAACTACTCTCTGACCCAAATAGTTTCGGAGTTGAATTTAGAACATCTCAGTCAGCGTAAGGTTAAAAACGTATGTAATATTGCACACCTACATTTTTTCACAATACCCGATTACATACGCCCTCGTAGATGCTCACTGGGAATTTAAAATTACACAAAGTTTGCCCATGTCATGATTTGCATTCGTTTAACAGAAATGAATCAAAAACATTTTTTTTCCCACGCCCTTAGACCGAACATACCTACAGGATTGCTTCTTATAAGTTACATTTTGACCTACGTGATTTTTTTCATATGACATAAAAGATGTGATATGTCAAAACTTATCTTAACAACCGTTAAGATAGTTTAACCCTTTAAAAAGAAAAATCTTGTTAAAAAATTCAAATTGCCATAAAAAAAAGAGATAACTGGTGCTTTAATATATGATAATTTGATAAGGCCAACGTTGAAAGGAAATTTTGAGCTAAAACTGTATAGAAAGAAGTATAGGAGGGAGTTGAGAAACCTGTACAGAAGGCAGCATTCCACAATAGTTAGAAAACAAAAGTTAATATAGAATTATGTTTTCGAGTTTCTGGACGGTGAAGGAAATAACTTGCTTTTCTTGGATACTGACCCAATATAACATCTGTGCATTGGATATTAACTTCACAGGATAATAGTTGCTCTAGATAGGATCTGTGGATTGCTGGATGCCAAAAATACATTAATGGTGCTGGGGCTGCGTTTAGATAAGCAGACTTTGCGCGCAAGAAGGACCTAACCTGTCTCACCCGATACCATGTTATCCGTATAATCCATCACGCTATGACTGTCAGGTGACACAACTTTAGCTCGTCAGATGCTTGCCAGCAGGTATATGCTTTCCTTCTAGCGGGGCAGGGTCGTACCGGTTAATGCAGGAAGGTCGTTGTGTTTCTAAACCTGTTACGCCACCGATGAACTCATGAGAGGGTTTGGTCTGAAATCAGTGCAGTTGAGTCAGAGAGGGTTTGTTGCGGAGTCCGAGATGCTTTTTTGCGGAGTCCGAGAGGGTGGCGCTGGATTCAGAGAGGGTTTTTTTGCCGAGTCAGAGAGAGTTGCGCCGGAGCCAGGAAGCGTGGCGCGTGAGTCAGAGAAGATGGCGCCGAAATCATGGAATCAGAGAGGGTGGCGCTGAAGTCAGAGAGGGTGGTACCGGAGCCAGAAAGCGTGGCACGTGAGTCAGAGAAGGTGGCGCCGAAATCATGGAATCCGAGAGGGTGGCGCTGAAGTCAGAGAGGGTGGTACCGGAGCCAGAAAGCGTGGCACGTGAGTCAGAGAAGGTGGCGCCGAAATCATGGAATCAGAGAGGGTGGCGCTGAAGTCAGAGAGGGTGGTATCGGAGTCAGAAAGGGTGACGCCGGAGTCAGAATGGGTGGTGTCGGACGAAGCCAGAGAAGGTGGCACTTGAGTCAGAGAGGGTGGTGCCTGGGTCAGAAAAAAAATCTATTCTACACAAACATGAATGATAACCATTATTTATTTAGACCCATGTTTAAAAAAAATACATACATAAAATAACAATAAAAACATGTTTGCGTGAAACCACAAGTTTGAAGGCTGAAACTCAACGTGAAGTTAACGATGGATATTTTTAAACTAATGTTACAGAAGATACTTTATTTCCTACGGGTAGCATCCGTGTTAAAAAAAAATCGGTATAACTTAGAGCAGGCCTGCACAACATACGGCCCGTGAAGTAACGAAATATTCTTTATTATTATTGTTATTTTCTTAATAGCTTTACCCCTGTCCTAATTTCCTTCGGCCCGAAGAATTCTTTTCATAAAGTATTACGGCCCGTCTTACGCTATGAGTTATGCAAGCATGATTTAGAGCTTAGGGCAAGGGGTAATCTAGTTTGTGTCAAAAGAATGGCAGGCGCGAATATTTTCATACATCTGCGTAATGCGTTTTTAAGTGATTCTGTGACAGCCATTCCCGGATAATTAAATTACTTTATTTCACAGATATACTATTACAATATTTTTATATTACCGCATTACCATATTACAATATTTCCATATACACTATATTATGATATTACAATATCGGTATTGATAAGGAAATGGCAACAACAGTCTAAAGTTAAACGTAAAATTAAATACTAATTAAAAAAACAACATAAAAACGTTTTCTTTTACAGCATGCCAACCGTCTTGCAGGTGGAAGGGGACACTTACCTTGTACACGTGTGGAATGAATGTCCAAATAAAATTTAAAAAATATTTAATTTATATTATATATATATATATATATATATATATATATATATATATATATATATATATATTATTGGGGATACCAAACATATCCATGTCAAGAAATGTATTGAGAATATGTAAAACAAAATATCATGGACTAAGATGAAAAAGCGGCAAGTATTAGAAGATGAGGAGGGCACAAGGCGAACAGAACTAAAGAGAATGTGAGAGGAAAACAAATAGAGAGTGGGAGAAAAACGGCAATCTAGGAGAATATAAGACAGAACAAAAAGACAAGTTGAGACAAAGTTGGAGAGCGCTTGAGTTGAAGAGATATAAACAAAGTAGACAGCAATGCGTGAACTTCCCATCTACTAAAGTTACTTGACAAAACATGAACTCAGGTAACGCACATTTAAGAATCCTAATTTTTTTTCCTAAACCCCTTCCCTCCATGATACGTCACTGCACACATTTTATTTCACGCCCATGAACTATATCAACTATTCTGATGTGAAAACCCAGCTTTTAAATCGATCACATTTACACAATACTTAAATTGAGACGTTTTCATTTTCCGAAAAGAAAATATTACGCACCAAACCCAGTTGCGTTACATAAAAAAATGTATCAATCAGCTAATTATCGGGAATTATATTTTGCGCGCTATTGAACTCATTATTTAACCATACGTTCTTACAAACATTTAGAATTATTTTTAATATACTCTCAATACTGAATTCTCTGATTAGGAAGCAGTCTATTAGGAAGCAGGCCACGACCCACACCAGAAGCGTAATCTATATAAGAGATGAAGAGCGCAATAAATACGGAATAAGACATGAATTAAATGAGGACAAATATCAAGGTGAACTGCAAAAAAATATATATATAAATAACAAATGACGGCGAAATTTTAAAAAAAAAATATGTAAAGAAAAGATATAGACAAAATGCAAAAAAAAAAAAAAAATTTAAAAACAGATATAGGTGTAATGAAAAACAATATATTGTAAGAAAAGATGTAGGCGAAATAAAAAAAAAAAAATCTATAATGAACAGAAAATGTAGCAACGAAATGTGGCTGGTGATAAATCAAAATAAAACAAGAATTAAATGAGGACAAAAATCAAGGTGAACTGAAAAAAAATATAAATATAAATAAAAAATAACGGAGAAAATTTAAAAAAAAAAATAAGTAAAGAAAAAATAAAGAAAAAAAGCAAAAAAAAAAAAAAAATTTAAAAACAGATATAGGTGTAATGCAAAACAATATATTGTAAGAACAGATGTAGGCGAAATAAAAACAAAAAAATCTATAATGAACAGAAAATGTAGCAACGAAATGTGGCTGGTGATAAATCAAGTTGCATGTTTACGAAAATATTCTTTGGCCAAAAATGTTGCGTCGCACTGACAACAAGAAGCCAAGATGGCGTCCAAGAGAAGGACATCTGTGTGTTGATACCGGGGCTGCTGTGTTGGTTGTTTGTGTAGCCCGAGACCTCCCACACGTGCCGACTTGTCCACGCCTCTGACAGGCAAAGCGTAACGTTACACCCCAGCAGGCAGCCCCCTGCTCTTTGAGAAATGTCAAAATAAAGGAGGAGAATACCCCGAAATTCACAGGCGGTTATATAGCAGGATGCCTGTTGTCGTGTGAATAGCGTGATGACTGCAGGTGGTTATATAGCAGGATGCCTGTTGTCGTGTGAATAGCGTGATGACCGTAGGCGTTTATATAGCAGGATGCCTGTTGTCGTGCGAATAGCGTGATGACTGTAGGCGGTTATATAGCAGGATGCCTGTTGTCGTGTGAATAGCATGATGCATGTAGGCGGATATATAGCAAGATGCCTGTTGTCGTGTGAATAGCGTGATGACTGTAGGCGGATATATAGCAAGATGCCTGTTGTCGTGTGAATAGCGTGATGACCGTAGGCGTTTATATAGCAGGATGCCTGTTGTCGTGCGAATAGCGTGATGACTGTAGGCGGTTATATAGCAGGATGCCTGTTGTCGTGTGAATAGCATGATGCCTGTAGGCGGATATATAGCAAGATGCCTGTTGTCGTGTGAATAGCGTGATGACTGTAGGCGGATATATATCAGGATGCCTGTTGTCGTGTGAATAGCGTGATGACCGTAGGCGTTTATATAGCAGGATGCCTGTTGTCGTGTGAATAGCATGATGACTTTAGGCTGTTATAAAGCAGAATGCCTGTTGTCATGCGAATAGCGTGATAGCTGTTGTCGGGTAAATAGGCTTATAGCTGTGGGGGTCAGTGTGGGAGAAAGGGTGGAGAAAAAGGTAACAAAATGGTAGTGAGTTCCCACATTTATTTATCAAATCAAAAGCGTGTTTGAAAAGATGTTTGAAAAGATGTTTGAAAAGATGTTTGAAAAGATGTTTGAAAAGATGTTTGAAAAGATGTTTGAAAAGATGTTTGAAAAGATGTTTGAAAAGATGTTTGAAAAGATGTTTGAAGCCGACGTTACATTTTAAATCACATGGCGCCACTTTCCCGCGTAACCAAAATGGCACCGGGTAGGTAGGACGTTGATATGGGTACGAAGGATATGATGGATTGAAGATTGAAGATTGAAGGAGGCGCCTGACTGGGATGTTGGGAACAACGCTGACACTATCACCCTGTAATCATACCTGAATCATAGCTCTGGTAAATGGTCCCTATTACTTACGAATGGTCGATCTGCGACCCATTACCTTTGATCGTGGATGGGGGCGAATCTGGGTAGGCGAAATACTGGCGTGATTCATCCTCCTGGATGACGATTTTGTTGGGTTGTTGTTTTTTTTGGCGTTTTAAGACATGTGAATCTTTAAAGAGGCACACAGTCGAATCGTCCTCCCAATCAGTCAACAAACAGCCTTGGATGTAACGACGTGGGGAGTAAGGACGTGGGATGTAACGACGTGGGGAGTAAGGACGTGGGATGTAATGATGTGGGATGCAAGGACTTGGGATGTAACGACGTGGGATGTAAGGACTTGGGATGTAAGGACGTGGGTGTAAGGACGTGGGATTTAACGACGTGAGGTGTATGACCGACCTTTAACATTATTATAAGTGTCTTTGTGACTTTAAGCGTTTAAGTCATTTTTTGGGGGTTTATTTCCACCTGACTTAAGGTAAAGCTACAGAATGACTTAAAATAAAGTAAAGCTACAGAATGACTTGATATAAATTAAAGCCATAAAAATACTTAACATAAAGCAGAGCTACAGAATGACTTAACATAAAGTAGAGCTATAAAAAAACTTAACATAAATGAAAGCTACCCAATAACCGAACATAAATGAAAGCCACCCAATAACCGAACATAAAGTAAAGCTACATAATGCCTTAACATAAATTAAAGCTACCCAATAACTGAACATAAAGTAAAGCTACATAATGCCTTAACATAAATTAAAGCTACCCAATAACTGAACATAAAGTAAAGCGACATAATGCCTTAACATAAATTAAAGCTACCCAATAACTGAACATAAAGTAAAGCGACATAATGCCTTAACATAAATTAAAGCTACCCAATAACTGAACATAAAGTAAAGCGACATAATGCCTTAACACAAATTCTACAGAAAGTATTCACATACCTGAAATGACAAGCAGACGTGTAGGTAAAGCTAGAAGAGCGGAAAATATAAATGCTTTCATCACGTAATATAAATGCTTTAATAAAAAAATATATCGATTAACTGAGTTTCTATGGAGACATTAAGACTGACGGATGCCATATACCCTGACGTCTAATTTTGATCATTACCCTTGCTCCTCTGATAATTAAAGTTATACAGTTAAGCGGACGCCTCTAAAAGTCTGTTTTAAAAAGAGGGATCAGAGCAAAGCTATCTTCTAATTAACTAATTGGCAGGCCAAGTGAAATGAAATAACTGGAGGTCTTTGAACGCTACTAAACACATTTGGAGTTTTAAGACGAAGTTTCTGAGTTTTTACCAAGGAATGTGTAAAATCTAAGTGTTCACCTATAGAAATGTGTAAAATCTAAGTGTTCACCTACAGAACTGTGTAAAATCTAAGTGTTCACCTACAGAACTGTGTAAAATCTAAGTGTTCACCTAGAGAATTGTGTAAAATCTAAGTGTTCACCTAGAACAGGGGTCGGCAACCTGCGGCTCGTGAGTCGCATGCGGCTCTTTTGATGTCAAGATGCGGCTCTCCAGTTCCATGCGCAAATATTAATAATTATATTGAAATAAAAATGTTGGTGGCTCTCTAAAAGCTGGGAAATTTTGTAAATTGTAACTTTTTGCTCTTCCGTCTCAAAAGGTTGCTGAACTCTGACCTAGAACTGTGTAAAATCTCAGTGTTTACCAAGAACTGTGTAAAAGAGCTTCAGTTCCACTCTGGAAATAACAATGAAAGGGAGATGTTGAACTCTGCGAACATTAAGTGGAATTTACTGGCTAAACAAAAATCGAAAACCCAGTGGGGTAGCCAGTTGGGTAGACATTGTTGATGACTTTGGAATAGCTAGTGAGGTAGCCAGAGCCTCAAAAATATGCCACGGAGGGAGGGGAGGGGGGTTTACCGCCTTATTTCCTAAGCCCCTAGGCAGATTTTCAAAAAATATTAGTCATACGTATGATCGTTTTTACCTTTCAAATCGTATGCCCTTAGTTCTCTTTTTATCTGCCCTTTTTTTTGTCATCACATTTTGTCTGCCCTTAGTTCTCTTTTTGTCTGCCCTTGCCTCTCTTTCTTTTTTTATTTTTTTTTTATTTTAATTTTAATTTTTTGTTTTGTAATGTTCACCATTTGTTGATTCGGCTTTTCATGCTTACAATAGGCATACTAAAAATATCACTAGCCAACTAAAGGCAACACCTTCAGACATGGCACCGATTTAAAAATATGAGATATTGGGTTAATGTTACTGTTTTTTAGCGTCTCCTGGAGTGATTTTAATGTGTTGTTACCCCTATCGAAACGGTAGAATGGAAGCGGACACATGCGTTGGCAACATGTTAAGAAAAACTGGCGGGAGATTGTTGTTCGATAGCGTGAAAAGTTGAGTTTGTAAACAGTCCTAGTTTTCGCCCATGCCGTTTGGAGTACAGGCACGTGAATGAAGCCACGTAGCTGACGCTTCAATGGCAGTTCTCTTCATTTTTCGGAACATCCTCTTGTTAACATCAGGACCCCCCCTTTTTTTTTTTTTTTTTGCAACCCGGTAGAGAAATGTCAAGTAAGAGTTACTGCCCTAGTCACGATGAAAGAACGAAACGAGCTAACGCTGGTCTTTCTTTTTTCTTTCTTTTTTCCGGTTTGCGTGCAGATAGCAAACGATGTCGCTGTTTTCACTTTGAAAGGCCGGGTCCCCCGAAAACTAGATCTAACCAAAAATAAAATTATTTCGGAACATCCTCTTGTTAACATCAGG
Source organism: Lymnaea stagnalis (assembly GCA_964033795.1). NCBI lineage: Eukaryota > Metazoa > Mollusca > Gastropoda > Lymnaeidae > Lymnaea > Lymnaea stagnalis. The sequence continues at coordinate 343,996 of CAXITT010000432.1, forward strand.
ACCCCCCCTTTTTTTTTTTTTTTTGCAACCCGGTAGAGAAATGTCAAGTAAGAGTTACTGCCCTAGTCACGATGAAAGAACGAAACGAGCTAACGCTGGTCTTTCTTTCTTCTTTCTTTTTTCCGGTATGCGTGCAGATAGCAAACGATGTCGCTGATTGCACTTTGAAAGGACGGATCCCCCGAAAACTAGATCTAACCAAAAATAAAATTGTTAAAAATGAAAAAAATCCCAGTCTTACTGTACGAGATGTTTCTGTTTTAATGCGGTTAGCATTTCATGTGCTTTTTAAAATTAATGTTATCTGTTTTTGTTGTTGTTGTTGTTGTTGCAAGGAATCCTGATGCTCGTCATGTGCAGACTGAGTTATCGGCCATAGGTGTGCACTCCTTTAGATGTAGGCGCAGTCAAGTTTTGAGGAAAGGTTCGTTTCAATACAGAAGATGTTGGGGTAAGTGATCCACAGAGCCGTGCAGAAGTTTGAGATAAGCTTTTTTTCTGATCCCAGAAACACAACAAACAAACAAAATAACAAACAAACAACCACCCTCTCCCCCAAAACAAGGGAGATAACAGTAGCAGAAGCTAAATTATCGCGCTTGTGCTTAAAATTTGATGAGACGGTGTTATTTTGAAACTTATAATGACAACGCCAACTGCTACTGTTTAAAAAAAAAACACGTTATATAAACGTTGCTTTTGTTTGTGGCTGGCTGGCTGGCTGACTGACTGACTGGCTGACTGGCTGGCTGACTGACTGGCTGGCTGACTGGCTGACTGACTGGCTGGGTGGCTAAATCTTCGGATGTCTAATTGGTCCAGTTTCCGTCAAGCTATCGAGCTGAAACTTGGCATATAGACTCGCAGCCGATGACAACACATTCTTTGAAATTTTCAGCTCACCCCCCCCCCCCCCCCCAAAAAAAAAAAAATCACTTCTTCCTGTTTTTCAAGGTGAAGATAAAATGAAATTCCCGATAACTGCGTTAAAAGAGATTCTTACAAAAAGTCCGCACGTGCCTTTGGTGCGTAACATTCTCTTTTGTTTACCTGAAATAGTCGTTGACATTAGTCTGCGTTGTAAAAGCAGGTGGGTCATTATTATATTAATATAGGTCAGGGGCGTGTAAAAAATGTGCTTGCGAGCCTTGGGTGGGTGGGGGAGCGGGAGCACCATCTGGGATTCTTATAAAGTGCGTTACTTGACCGCATGTTTTGTCAATTTTTTTAGACCCACTCTTATCGCTCGATATTACATTTTAACAAAACGATTTTTTTTAACGAGAAACTTTGTTTTTAGTTAGATTTGTATCTTCCAATATTTTTATGTCAGTACAGAATTCTTCCAATATTTGTATGTCAGTACAGAATTCTTCCAATATATGTATGTCAGTATAGGAATCTTCCAATATTTGTATGTCAGTACAGAAATCTTCCAATATTTGTATGTTAGTACAGAAATCTTCCAATATTTGTATGTTAGTACAGAAAGCTTCCAATATTTGTATGTCAGTACAGAAATCTTCCAATATTTGTATGTCAGTACAGAAATCTTCCAATATTTGTATGTTAGTAGAAAAATCTTCCAATATTTGTATGTCAGTACAGAAGAGAATGAAAAGATATCAACTCCAACTAATAAGGGGAATGTAATTCTTTTAAGTTTATGAAATAATTTGCGCTTCCAATGTTAAAATGAATTGTGATGTATATTTCCAATGCTAAAAAGATCTCATTAATTTCTTCTTTGGTTTAATCAATATCTACATATTTTGTTACATAATACCTAATAATTGTTAAATACTACCTAATAATCGTTACATAATACCTAATAATTATTACATAATACATAATAATGTTTTGACATAATACCTAATATGTGTTACATAATACCTAATAATTGTTACATTATAACTAATACGTGTAACATAACACCTAGCAATTGTTACAAAATGTTATTTCTTAAAAAAATTGAATCGACTGAGAAGAAATTATGATCTGATTCCTCTTAGTCACCGCTGGACAAGGGGCGCCAACAACCCTAGTTACGCCTTTGCCCCCACAGCGTCAGCTATTCTTGTTTATTTTACCTGAGACTAATGTCTATCTGCCCCCCCCCCACACACACACACCACAACCCTCCAGCCTAACTCCATGGAACACTGGGAACAAAGACAGAGACAAACCAGACAGACTTGCAAACATAACGACAAACATATGGACAGGAATTATTGACTCCCCTAGACAGTTCGGGGAACCTGCTAGAAAAGAAATCACCCCCTGACCTTTGTGTCCTTTTGGGGGGGGGGGAGGCACGTGACTGCTCATCACGTGATCCATCCTGTCTGCCCTTAAGTTTCTGGGTCACAGTTCACCGCTTTGTATTGTACATTCTAAATATAAGTCAGATGTTTTCATTTATGGTCATACACAAATTTAATAATGAGAAAATCCTTATTTCCAATCAACTTTACAGAAAAAAAAGATACTTTTTAATAAAATCTTGCTAGATCTTTTATAACAATTTTTTGTTTGTAACAAACTAGTTTAATCCTTAATTTTTAAAAAAAAACACATCAATTGTGACACTATTTTATCCTGACAAGTAATGAATATTTAATCGAATGATTGTTGGTGGAATTAGATCAATCATTTGATCATTGACCCTGAGCTACGCGCAAAAGATCTTTACTGTCTCACATCATTGACACTAAGATATCCACACAAAAAATGACAAATGCTTTCTTACATCACTGACACTGAGTTATCGCACACACGACCATTGCTGTCTTACATCTCCGACACTGAGTTATCGCACACAAGACCATTGCTTTCTCACATCACTGACACTGAGTTATCGCACACACGACCATTGCTGTCTTACATCTCCGACACTGAGTTATCGCACACACGACCATTGCTGTCTTACATCTCCGAAACTGAGTTATCGCACACACAACTATTGCTGTCTTACATCTCCGACACTGAGTTATCGCACACACAACCATTGGTGTCTTACATCTCCGACACTGAGTTATCGCACACACAACCATTGCTGTCTTACATCTCCGACACTGAGTTATCGCACACACGAATGTGACGTCATTAGTCACAGCCGTTATTGTTTTGAATGGGACGTCATTAGTCACAGCCGTTATGGTTTTTGAAAGAGATGTCAAGAGTCACATCCGTTATTGTTTTGCAGGTGACGTCATTAGTCACAGCCGTTATTGTTTTGCAGGTGACTTCATTAGTCACAGTCGCTATTGTTTTCATCCTTCTGCAGCCATGCTGTGTTACCGGACATTTCCTCCACTCCCCACTTCCTCCCCTCCCCCTACCTCCCCCCCCACCACCTTTTTCCTCCCCGCCCCAAAGGCTCCGTCACCTGTAAATTTCATCAGACTCACAGGTGGTGTTGTACTCAGCATATTTTAAATCCATCATGAGGTGAGGTGGAAAAGGGGTGGGTGGGATCGGGTGGGGGGGGGGGGGCTTTGGGGGGATAAGCTTTCTCCAAATAATCCAAGGGTCCCGCTTTTACCAGGCCAGCAGCGAGGGAAAACAAAGTTATGAAAACGTCATTAAAGCCCGAAAAAAAAGAGGGGGGGGGGGAATCGCACAATGACTTTCCACCAACACGACTTGTTCCTTGATGACTTCCCCATTTTCTTTAAATGGCTCAGGCAACATTGGGGCCAGCACGGGAATTTATAAGAACTTTTCGTGTATGGTCTGCCATAGATGAATGGATGGGAACATTTAAACTTGACACAGTCAGTGCGCGCCCATTTAAACTCGACACAGTCAGTGAGCGCCCATTTAAACTTGACACAGTCAGTGAGCGCCCATTTAAACTCGACACAGTCAGTGAGCGCCCATTTAAACTCGACACAGTCAGTGAGCGCCCATTTAAACTTGACACAGTCAGTGAGCGCCCATTTAAACTTGACACAGTCAGTGAGCGCCCATTTAAACTTGACACAGTCAGTGAGCGCCCATTTAAACTTGACACAGTCAGTGAGCGCCCATTTAAACTTGACACAGTCAGTGAGCGCCCATTTAAACTTGACACAGTCAGTGAGCGCCCATTTAAACTTGACACAGTCAGTGAGCGCCCATTTAAACTTGACACAGTCAGTGAGCGCCCATTTAAACTTGACACAGTCAGTGAGCGCCCATTTAAATTCGACACAGTCGATGCGCCCCCATTGAGAGACAAGTAATGTAAGTTTGGTTTTTAACAAATTTTAATTAAAAAAATTCTCATTACTATTTCTTTCCCACTTAGCGAAAGATCGATATTTTTGATTGCGTGATTTTTTAAAAAATAGGGCAGACGAAACGAAACGAAAGATAAATATATACGGGCTAGAGCAGTAGGTCTCAACCTCCCTAATGCCGTGACCCTTTCATACAGTTCCTCATGTTGTGGTGACCCGCCACCACAAAAGTATTTTCCCTACTATTTCATAGCCGTAAACTCTGTGTGTTTTCCGATGGTCTTAGGCGACCTTTGAGAGAGGGTCCTTCTACCCCCAAAGGGGGCTTGACCCATAGGTTGAGAACCGCTGGGGTAAAGCAAACCTGAAGATGGACAATACAAAAACAAATTGGACGTTTCAGTTAAGAAGCCTTCGGCAACGAAACTACAGACATATACAAACCTAGCTCATATAGATATTTAGTTAGCAACGAAACTACAGATATATACAAACCTAGATCATATATATATATTTAGTAGCAACTAGATATTTTAATTTTAAGCACACAAAAAGAAAATGATAGAATAAAAAGCACAAATCAGCTGTAATTAGAAGAATGCTGTTAGAAGCCTTTTTTTCTTCTTAGAAATCAGCTGTTATTAGAAGTCTGCTGTTAATAGAAATCTGCTGTTTTTAGAAGTCTGCTGTTATTAAAGTCTGCTGTTCTTAGAAGTCTGGTGTTATTAGAAGTCTGTTATTATTAGAAGTCTGCTGTTATTGATTCAACTTGACCTAGTTTTTTTCTCTACTAAATAAAAGAGCATGTGCCAATTGTTTTAATGATCCTGACAAACTCTTGAGAAAACCCGACTTCTCCACATCAACACGTGTGTCTGCCAATACGGGCCAATAAATTGACACGGCTTATAATCCCAAACTGGTTTGTTTAGACAACTGACCCGCGCAATCGTCCATTAAAATCAGCTGACGTGACTGTATCAGGTCAGGAGACGATCCGATTGTTGTTATCAAAATAACCTCAGGACCAGCAATCTGATTCTGGCTTCACAGTAAAAACACGCGATTTACATGTTCAAATTTTGGAAAGATTCAATCTTTGGCGTTTGGTTTATCAGTAGCCTGGAGTCTAGTTTCTGAGACGTCAAAATAAAAACCAGGCCTTGCTTGGGACGCAGGCTAAGGGGGGGGGGGAGGAGGGAGGAGGGAGGGGGGAAAGGAGGAGGCATAAACAAAAAATAAAGTAAACAATGAGATACAACTAGAAACACAATGCGTTGCTTTGATTGTGGGTTTTGGAAAACTCGACGCACACTCGGGAAAGATTACCCGCTTCTCACCTTTTCGTACAGGCGGTGTTGCCCCCCCCCCCACCCAGGGGGGAGATCACCATCACCGCATTGGTGATATAAGACATGAGACGTCAGAAGTAGGCCCGTGGTTCCTGAAACGTAACGGTTTCTTTGAACTGTCTAATGTATTAGGGAATCTTTCCATTTGTCCAATGCAGACCTGCACAATATACGGCCCGCCAGCACCTACTTTGCGGCCCGGGAAGTAACGAAATATTTTTTTTATTCTTCTTATTTTTTTAATAGCTTTTCCCCCTGTCCAATTTTTTGTCCCGCACAAGTCCTGTCCAATGTTCTTTCGGCTCGCACACGTTGTTCACAAAGAATTACGGCCCGCCTTACACTTTGAGTTGTGCAGGCCTGGTCTAATGTATTGGGTAATATATGAACTGTCTTATGTATTGGGTAATATATGAACTGTCTTATGTATTGGGTAATATATGAACTGTCTTATGTATTGGGTAGCTCTTAAAGCTGTCTAATGTATTCGATAATCTTTCATTTTTCGTTGTATTGGTAAGATCAGCAGTCTTCAACCTGTGGGTCGCAACCCTTACACAGGGGTCGCCTAAGACCATCGGAAAACAGCTATTCGTGAAGTAGCAACGAAGATAATTTTATGGTTCGGGGTCACCACAACATTAGGAACTGTATTGAGGGTAACGGCATTAGTAAGATTTAGAACCACTGAGTTACTTTTTTGAATTTTTAAAAAAAAAAAAAAAAAAAAAAAAAAACAAAAAAAAATCCAAAAAATCTCTGAATTTCCTAATGTATTTTTAGGTCTTTAAATTTTCAAACCAAAAAATCCTTGTACCAACAAGACACGATTTTAAACTCTTTCGGTGCACCAGTTTCTATTAATAGGAATCGAAGCTTATTTAGATTTGACCTGAAATTTCTACATTGATTTGTAAAGTTACACGTATTTCCTAAAAAGTTAATTCGAATGTTTCTTTATTAAAAGACAAGATTACAAGAACCCACCAGTTCAAGCACTGGACTTTAGGGTGTGATGTGGTTGGTCTGAAGAGAACTTCGATCATGCTAAAATAAATGATACTTACATCAAAATTATGGAAATATATAACAAAGGAATGTGTTAATTCTCAACTCAAGAGTCTTATCGCGATATTAGTGGGTGACACCTGACACGACCATTCTTTTAAAAATAATTTATTGGTGACACCTGACACGACCATTCTTTTAAAAATAATTTATTGGTGACACCTGACACGACCATTCTTTTAAAAATACTTTATTGGTGACACCTGACACGACCATTCTTTTAAAAATAATTTATTGGTGACACCTGACACGACCATTCTTTTAAAAATAATTTATTGGTGACACCTGACACGCCAGTCTATAAAAAATACATTACTGGACGACACCTGACACGACCATTCTTTTAAAAATAATTTATTGGTGACACCTGACACGACCATTCTTTTAAAAATAATTTATTGGTGACACCTGACACGCCAGTCTATAAAAAATACATTACTGGACGACACCTGACACGACCATTCTTTTAAAAATAATTTATTGGTGACACCTGACACGACCATTCTTTTAAAAATAATTTATTGGTGACACCTGACACG
>CAXITT010000432.1:351530-379027 GCA_964033795.1 Lymnaea stagnalis
TGGCTATAATTCAAAACCATAAGGGTGGGGGGGGGGGGGATAACCTCAATAGAGCCCAATGCGAATATATTGTTGTAAGCGAAATACCATACGGGCTGCTCACGGGCAACCTTGAAGGTAGTCGTACTAAAACCTAGATGTCTCACATTTAGTTCTCAAAGTCCCGGAGATCAAATGAGATAACATGCTGGAAGAGGGAGGGTGGGGGGTAGGGATTTGGTGAGGCTATGAGTGCACTGAGGGTAGAGGTGTACTGAGGGTAGAGGTGTACTGAGGGTAGGGGTGTACTGAGGGTAGGGGTGTACTGAGGGTAGAGGTGTACTGAGGGTAGAGGTGTACTGAGGGTAGGGGTGTATACTTTAAATGGGCTAGAGGAGGACCTCACCAATTTTTTTTAATGTGTTTTGTTGGAGTGAGTTTGTGTTGGTGAGCACGGAATGGTGGGTTAGATGGTGGTGTGGTGATCACGGATAGGTGGGGTATATGGTGGTGTGCTGATCATGGAATGCTGGGGTAGATGGTGGTGTGGTGACTGTAGAATGGTGGGGTAGATGGTGGTGTGGTGATCATGGAATCGTGGGGTAGAGGGTGGTGTGCTGATCATGGAATGGTGGCGTAGATGGTGGTGTGCTGATCATGGAATGGTGGGGTAGATGGTGGTGTGGTGACTGTAGAATGGTGGGGTAGATGGTGGTGTGGTGATCATGGAATGCTGGGGTAGATGGTGGTGTGGTGATCATGGAATGCTGGGGTAGATGGTGGTGTGGTTATCATGGAATGGTGGGGTAGATGGTGGTGTGGTAATCATGGAATGGTGGGGTAGATGGTGGTGCCGTGACCGTGGAATCACGGGTTTGATGTTTAGGTGGTGAACACGGATTTGAAGCTTAAATTGGGGTGTGGATTACCATGGAGTTGTGGTGGGATGATGGTGTAGTGACCACGTAATTGAGAGGTAAACTGTGCTGTGGCCACCATGGAATGGTGAGGTAGACGACGGTGTTGTAACCATGGAACGGCGGGGTGGGTGGTGTTGTGGAACAAATGACCTAAAACTTTACTGGTTGCCTTAAAGAGAATGTTTAGGAGATTGCACCTAGCGTTCAATAATTTCCCCGTTCTCTGTCAAAAGAATGTACAATTCCTGATTAACGAAAGTAATCTGAACAACCTGAAAACATTTCATGCTTCTTAAGCTGCTGTAAAAATGTATGATGTTTACAGCCATGAGTGACACTATGGCTCAAAAGACGAAACCATTAGACATACATATTTGATACAAGTCTACAAACTAAGTGAATAAAGCGCAAATTTTAAGTAGATAACTTGAGCTGAACGAACTGAGAAAAAGAAATTTCTTTGGAAAGATCAATAACGTAATAAGTTTCTTCAACATCTGCACGTACACGTATTTTTTAATGATGTTTATTTTCCCCGGCTCTTCCATTTATCATGTCATCAAATTTAGTGATATTTGACTTTAAAATTGATTTTTATAGATTCGTGGAGGGTTCTAAAACTGTGAGAGGGGAAATATCGACGGCCTTTAAAAATATTGGATTAACTTTCCACACATTTCTACAAGAAGTCTCTAGCCTAACACTTACACTTACACTTACACTCATCTCAATTAATTACACTTTTATGCGACACCCTCGATTGTTGTTTTGTTTTACAATGTATGGAATTCCAACAATTTCAGTGCGTTTAAAATGTTCTTTGACTCATCGGCCAAACACTCTCCCAGACTTAACAAAGACAATAAATAAACACTGGCTTTGTCTCCTGTACATGACTGCAAAGACGGTGGGGGGGGGGGTATGACGTCGATTGAAACTGATGAGATTATATTTTTAATCAAGAGTTGTCTAACGATCGTGTGAATGTAACCAGGGTCAGCTTACAAATGTGTTCAAGTTATAGTGTAAAATACCTCAGCGTACCCTATGATACCACAGCGTACCCTATAATACCACAGCTTACCCTATAATGCCATGGCTTAACCTATAATACCACAGTTCGGTCTGTAAATCCCCCAGGGTAGCTTATAAACAGCCAAGTTTAAACTGTTAATAGCCCTGGTGAGACTTGAATATCCCAGCCTTATAATTACCCCAGCTCATGCCATCAATACTATCACTGTGGATGGCCAGCTAAGAGTGTCGCTACTTAGAAAAAGCAATCACAGTCAACACACCACCATTTCACTTTCCGGACCCACCACGATCCCTTTCGTTGGGCGTCTGAGATCCTCGACCCCTTTTGTATCCTTCTGGGATCCATGATTCCCATGACACATTTTAATACACCTTTATGATCCACGTTTCTATCCAACAGGTTGTGTTTGTGGATGATTGGTCATAAAACGCCGATGGCGAGTATTTCTAGGAATTTAACACCCACCTGTGACGTACACAGGACTGTAAATATTGGTATATTTATGGATACAGATTCAAACCACGTTCAGTTGTCAAAGACCGGATAGCAATGCTGTCTAAGCAGAACCTGTTGCAAATCTCTTCCTTAAATCAAAGCAGCTGAGATCGATTTTTTTTAAAATCACCGTTGATCACGTGACATAAAGGTTATACATACGCCCAGGTCGAAATACCTTGGAGAGAATGAGTCGACAGGAGACCAGCCGTTTACTTTCTTGAAATTATGGCTACTTGAGTGGGATTGGGGAGATATTCGCATAGTTGAGTGGGATTGGGGAGATATTCGCATAGTTGAGTGGGATTGGGGAGATATTCGCATAGTTGAGTGGGATTTGGGAGATATTCGCATAGTTGAGTGGGATTGGGGAGATATTCGCATAGTTGAGTGAGATTGGGGAGATATTCGCATAGTTGAGTGGGATTAGGGAGATATTCCCATAGTTGAGTGGGATTGGGGAGATATTCGCATAGTTGAGTGGGATTGGGAAGATTTTCGCATAGTTGAGTGGGATTGGGGAGATATTCCCATAGTTGAGTGGGATTGGGGAGATGTTCGCATAGTTGAGTGGGATTGGGGAGATTCGTACCAAACGTTATATGTGTGTTTTAGGGCAACTGTTAGTGTGTGGGAGGGGATCGCTATGTGTGTGGGAGAGGGATTCTCTGTGTGTGTGGGATGGGGATTGTTATGTGTGTGGCATTGTTCCCTCTAAGGTTTGTTGGTTCGTGTGCAAAATCATTAAGTTGTGTGCAAATTTTTACAGCATCAATTTTTATGTGCGCAACATTTTACAGCCTACAGACACCAACACACACTTAAGTGGAAATTAGCTGCGCGGTACTCAAAACTGCTGCACGGCGTCTGTGATATTGCTGCAAGGCGGCGCAGCTTAAAGGGAACATTGGTGTGTTGGAGGGGATTTCTAAGTGTGTGGTGGGGAGATCTATATGTGTTTGTGAAGGGATTTCTATGAGTGAGATGGGATTTCTTTGCGTGTCGGAGGGGACTTCTATGTATGCGGGGAGGGAAGTCGCTAGTGTCCAGCAAATGGGTCTGAATGCCTGTGAAAGTATTGTTGAATCTTGGTGGGGGTGGGGGAGTATATGTGTATGTGTGTGGTGTTAGAGCAGTTGTATAGAGAGTATAAAAATGTGTTTATTGTGAGTGGCCACTAGAGGTAGAATATAACATTGATTTCATGTATTCCTTATAATATGGACCATCAGTTTTTTTGTGTTTTAGATGTGTACAACCTCTCTGCAAACTTACAGCCTCATGCTTGTGAATAAAAAAGTTAACCAATGCACAGAATGTTTACTGTAATACGACCTACCGGACTTACCAAGTGATTCTCTGTGTAACGAAAGACTGCAATATCAATGGAACAGTGCCAGATACTCACGTCAAAGTCGGAGAAATAATCGGACCACTAATAATAATTAGTTGTCTTTTATAGCGCGGCACCCCAGCCTAGAGCTGGGCTCACCGCGCTGTACACAAAAATATTATAAAAAAGAGACATAATCATGACATTACTTGCTTACTCGTGACTCAAACTAATAGTGTAACTGAAATAATAACCAGTGTCCTTATGTAGCCAGCGCGAGAAGTTTCGAGGCACACGTAGGACTACTGTCCGGCCACCAGCGTCCTCACGGTCTGATACAGCCTGGGTTAACTTTGCATGCGCAAGACGAACACCTTAAAAACATGACGATGTAATCTGTATTCTAATATCGTTTAGAGAGTTTTTTTCTTTTTTGTGTTTTTTTCAAAACGATTAGAATTTGCGGTTAAAAACTAGAGCAGTGGTTCTCAACCTTCCTAAAGCCGCGACACTTAAATACAGTACATAGTGTTGTGGCGACCCCCAACCACAAAATTATCTTCGTTGGTACTTCATAACTGTAGAGTTTACGTCTTTTCCCTTGGTCTTTGGCGACCCTTGGGAAAGGGTCATTCGACGACCCCCCACCCCCCCCCCCCCCGGAAGGGATCTCGACGCACAGGATGAAAACCGCTGCACTAGAGACTACGCCAAATACATGACTAAGATGTGTGCCAGATTTAAGTCAGCTCGTGAGATGAGCCGACTGCGTAATGAGAAATTAACACGACGTCGTCAAGTAGCTAAGAGGAAAGAGCTGTTCGAATAAAGTGCCTGGAAGCGCATGTAAGCAGAACCGTGTCGACGCGGACCGTGACGCGTGCTTCAGGTCACAGCTGAGTTGCTCAATCCTCAACCACTTTTTCCCCGTTCTCAGCCTTGACGCTGACTAACGTGTTGGAGATGGTGTTACGACCAGGGGGTCACTTGTCTGATGTATCTCAGGATTAGATGAGAGTCCAACGAAGGGAAAACGCGTTAGAGGAAAACATATTTTTAAATAGAAAAAAATCATCCTTTTGGGCATGTGGGGCAACATTGGTCAGTAACCATGGCATACTGCATGTCGGGCAACATTGGTCAGTTTCGATGTCATACTGCCTGTGGGGAAACATTGGTCTGTATCTATGGCATCCTGCATGTCGGGCAACATTGGTCAGTGTCGATGTCATACTGCCTGTGGGGCAACATTGGTCCGTCTCCATGTCATACTGCTGTGGGGCAACATTGGTCCGTCTCCATGTCATACTGCCTGTGGGGCAACATAGGTCTGTCTCCATGTCATACTGCCTGTGGGGCAACATTGGTCCGTCTCCATGTCATACTGCCTGTGGGGCAACATTGGTCCGTCTCCATGTCATACTGCCTGTGGGGCAACATAGGTCTGTCTCCATGTCATACTGCCTGTGGGGCAACATTGGTCCGTCTCCATGTCATACTGCCTGTGGGGCAACATTGGTCCGTCTCCATGTCATACTGCCTGTGGGGCAACATAGGTCTGTCTCCATGTCATACTGCCTGTGGGGCAACATTGGTCCGTCTCCATGTCATACTGCCTGTGGGGCAACATTGGTCCGTCTCCATGTCATACTGCCTGTGGGGCAACATAGGTCTGTCTCCATGTCATACTGCCTGTGGGGCAACATTGGTCCGTCTCCATGTCATACTGCCTGTGGGGCAACATTGGTCTGTCTCCACGTCATGCTGCCTGTGGGGCAACATTGATCTGTCTCCATGTCATACTGCCTGTGGGGCAACATAGATCAGTATAGATGGAATACTGCCTGTGGGGTAACATAGGTCTGTCTCCATGTTATATTGCCTGTTTGCCAACGTTGATCTGTCTCCATGCCACACAGACCTATGTGTCTCCATGCCACACAGAGAACCGTCGATCTGGACAATTAATGCAATGCACCTAATGTATTCCTTTGTCTGGACGGAAAACAAAATGTAATATTTAAATGTTTCTTAATTTTTTTGTTAATTTTTTTTAAAGTTATGGGGGTGGTGTCACGGTCAGATCACGTGATTTCGTTCTGTATATTATTTTATAAGTGAGCGATGTGTTTTCATTTACTAACTTCCCCATATATCGCATCACTTTTTTCTCAGCCACGAATGAGCTAGGGCGTATTTTCGGGGGGGGGGGGTGGCGTATTTAATTATCGTTATGAGCGACAAGAATCCATTTTAAAAGAAAAGAGTGAGTGATTGTTTTGTGTTGAGCTGGGTACATCTTGGTTGGTGGGCAGGTATTTCTATCTCTTGGTGTGAACGCCATTATTGCTGGGTTTTTTTTTTTATTGTGCACTGTGTTTTAACACAATGTGTAAATAAGTTTTAAAATATTTTATTCAAACCATCTTGTTCATTTCTTTGAAATATAAACAGTTTACTACATGTCAGCTTTGTAGGGGGGGGGGTGGTGTGGGTAAGGAGAAGGCAACGGAGTTCTAGACTCAGAAATTGTTTCTGTGGCCGTACGGAGGGGACCTACTCCTAGACGACTATTTGACACAAAAGAGGGTGGGGGTGAGGGAGGAGGCTAAAGACTACACATCGATAATGCAATCCTTCATACAGATCTCCGTGGCTTTGTTAGGAGACACGCTCTATGATAAAACATCTCCCCTGGATGTTGTGAGGAAGTACAAACTTTGCATCAGGGCATACCTCATTGGCGTACCTCAGGGGCGTACCTCAGTGGCGTACCTCAGTGGCGTACCTCAGTGGCGTACCTCCGTGGCGTACCTCAGTGGCGTACCTCAGTGGCGTACCTCAGTGGCGTACCTCATTGGCGTACCTCAGTGGCGTACCTCAGTGGCGTACCTCAGTGGCGTACCTCCGTGGCGTACAGCGTACCTCAGTGGCGTACCTCAGTGGCGTACCTCAGTGGCGTACCTCAGTGGCGTACCTCAGTGGCGTACCTCAGTGGCGTACCTCAGTGGCGTACCTCAGTGGCGTACCTCAGTGGCGTACCTCATTGGCGTACCTCAGTCCAATAACTTCACGCTTCAAAAGTTGCAGTGATGTCACCTAACCTATTTACAATTATCACGAAGTTTAACCTGTGGCTATGTTTTTTTTTGTGTTCATTTACTACAGCATGACTGGCCTGCAACTATTATATTCTATACAGCAACAGCGACAACAAAAAAGAAGATTAATTTACGCCAAGTTTACCCTATCTCCCCTGTCATGTTTACTAACTCAAGCAATTTCTATTTATAACTTTCGTACACAAAACACGCATTTAGACGGCGCTGCTTTGAAACAAGGGCCTTAATTTAGCTTGTCGCGTAAACAACGGCTCAGCATGGAATGGTTGCTGTCAGCAACAAAGTCCCACGGGAGCCGAGACTGACTCACGCGTGTGGTGATGAGTTTAAAAAAAAAAACAAAAAAAAAACTGATGTGCATTTTGCCGAACATCAGTTTGAACCCGTGACGTATTCAACATCCAATGAAACATGGTTTAAATAGATTGCAGTTTTCACCATCGAGATAACACAGAACGGTGGAGAGGGGGAAACGTGGTTGGGGGGGGGGGGAGGACCCAGTAAGGAGTGGGGTGGGGGACCTACTTAAATTTAAAAAAGGGGTTTGTTTTTGCAATGAAGAGAAATCAAAATGCATGTATGGAGAAATGGTGTTTGTACTCTTAGGTTAAGCAGACGATTACCATGATTCATGTTGAGAGGGTCACAGTGTATTAATTTACACTTTAGATTTTGAAGACAGCACGGGGAAATGATATCTTTGAAAACTTTTAAAACATCTTTGTTTTTTGGTTGTTTTTTTTTTTTTAAATCTGTCATTCAGTTAGGATTAATATACCTTTTAATGCTACTGTTATGTATTATGCCTACATATGCCTGTATTATAGAGATAAATGGTAATAAGAGTCCTCTGTTATAAGCTTCAATGGTAATAAGTGTCCTCCATTATCAGTTTCAATTGTAATAAGTGTCCTCTATTATATGCTTTGCTTTATTCAAAATCACAGGGGGGGGACTCCCTCCCCCCTATAGTTTACCCGGGTACCGGATCATTGTAATATGAAAGACTGCATACTGGTTGAAGCATATAAGAAATACAAAACTGGGAATGTGATCTTTAAGGTGAAAGAAAAAAATATGTTCTTGGAGAGGAATAAACGCTGATGTAATGAAATCTCAACCACGGACGTGGGAAGACACATGCCAAACTGACATGGATTGAAAATAGAACGTTCTCTCAGCGACGACCGCACCATAGTTTTTATCAATTAATTTACACCTCCTTGACAAATACTTATAGTTTACTTACCTTAGTATACTTACCTTATTATACTTAACTTAGTATACTTAACTTCGTACAATTAACTTAGTATGCTTAACCTAGTATAGTTAACTTAACATCCTTTACCTAGTATACTTAACTTGGTATACTTAACTTCGTATTTCGTATACTTAACTTAGTATACTTAACATAGTATACTACTTAACTAGTGGTTACCTTTTGCGGTATTCTTCAATATATGGAAGGGGTGGAATTTTCGGCCAACTGAAGAGTTTTCATGGGGGACAAAGGGGGTGGGGTTGGCAAAAATCGTATCCTGCCCCCCAGGAAACACCCTAGCTACGCCACTGCAAGTATTTCTAAAATGCTGGAGTCATCAAAAATGAAACTCAAATAATTCACGCACCTAAAGAAAACTGAAAGTGAAAACAAAGCAATCCAAATATGTAGATATATATAAAACTGCAATACCCCTTTGGTTCAGGCATTAGCGTAAGGTATTGAAGGTAAGGTATAGCACGCAGCTAAACGTGTCTGGCCCCTAACGTCACGACGTGTTCTCCGCGTGACCTAAGGTCCGTTCCAAATGACCATCACAGTGCGACTTAACTTGAACGGGCAATCTCAGACCGAACCTCGATATTCGTTTGGTAGAAATTTTTGGTCGACGAGAAATTAATTTTCTATTCGACGAAATTCGCATTTGACAAAACTTCCATTTGGCTAAACTTCCATTCGACCAAACTTCCGTGCGACCAAACTTCCGTTCAAATAAACTTCCATTCGACCAAATTACCGTTCGATAAAACTTCCCCCCGATCAATTTTACGTCGACCAAATTTCTGTCAACCAATTTTCCGCGTCACCGTCTCCTACACATTCGCATTGCAAACACCAGACAGGAGAACAACAAACAGGCCTAAAGGAATGGAATACAAAAAAAGTGAAGTTTTTGAGTGTACGATGGTGATAAGAGGAGCATGACGACCATGTTAGCAGCACTCTTCCACTTGAGCTTGCCGTTCAAGAGCTGAAAGTATGAGCGTGTGTGGGGAAGGGGGTGGGGAGACTTTGACATCTGTCACGTGTTACGTAATAATCACAAGCTGCCTGAAATAAACGTAATTACAACGATTTTATGGGAGACACTAGAATTTTGTATTAGAGACAATTTTCATAATATGACTTTCAGTTCTAGTCGGTTTCATGTTTGTGTTCCAAGGATAATAAATCAATGAATGGAGGTGTGCGTGCAAGCTGTGTGAAGTAAACAGAAGAGAAAGGTGAGTGGAGTCTTGAAATACGAAAGGCAGGACAAGAAAAGAAGAACGTTACGAGCTAAAATCCTTCATCAGCAGACTGGGACCAATGAAGAAATGACAAGAAATAGAAAGTATTTGAAAACTTCAACTTCCGACACCATTATAGCTTGAGTAAGGCGAACAATTAAGTTTATATTTTTTTTTAAAGAATTTTTAAAGAACTTGTCAGTCATTATGAAAATTAATGACTTTTTAATCCGTGTTTTATCCAACCTTTTGGTGTTGATGGATGTTCATTTGTTTTCCTTTACGATACATGGTTTTCCTTTTTTTTTTTGGTTGTTTTTTCCACAAACACTGAGTTCATCATTCTCCGTGCCATAACGCTTTGCTACAAGAAATGAAATCTTGACTCTTTTCGAGCTCTTTGATTTAAAGCCCAAACGTTGTGGAATTCAAGGTACAAAAGCGAGAACGTGGCATATGTATCATTCGCAGCATAAACACACACATTTCCAGGCCGCCGAGACATCTGCGGAAAATTTATGAATAGCAACGCACCTGGGTAGACTGGCAAAGCCTGTTTGTATGGAACCCGCAAACATCCTAACAAATCCGCCATAGAGCTGCTCCTGGGTCTGTTGTCTTAGCAGCTGCGAAATGCCTTTGAAGAGAAGTAAGACTTCCTCGGGTTGGATTTGTCTTTGGGTTTCTGGATACTGGAAAGGTGACGTCTTACCCCAAAATATTTATACCGCAATTCAGATAGTGAAATGTTTTCTTCGGAGATGGAGAGACACAGCGCCTTGAACCTGTGCCTTTGAAAGCGTTTCTTTATAACATTCTAGTCTAACGTTGTAGTTCTAACATTCTAGTCTAATATTCTAGTGTAATATTCTAGTCCAGTGTTCGGAAATTTAGCGGCTCGAGAGCCGCATGCGGCTCTTTAGCAACCTGAGTGCGGCTCGGCCAGTCAGCCGCAAATCGGTGGTGAATCCGAAAAACATGGTTCGTGACATCATCATCAGAGGCGCTACAGCCCATGTAGGGCCTGGTCTGCTCCACCACATCCTTCCATTCGGAGCGATCCATGGCTTTCCAACTCCTTTTTTTTTTCAAGAACCCGCCAAGAACCAGGTTCTTGAAAAAAAATTGGCTCTCAAACAAAATGTTATCATCCTGCTGCTGATGTTTTGGCTCTTTTGACTCATGAGTTTGCCGACACTGTTCTAGACTAACATTCTAGTCCAATACTCTAATCTCATTTTACAGTTAAACATGTCAGTTTAACATTCTAGTTTCATATTTTACTTTTACTTTCAAGTTTAACATAGTAGCTACTCTTTAATACGCCAAATTAATCAAGAAATATAATAATTTAAGCTCTAAATACCAACGTCTCTAAACATTTCTAACATTTCGGACGGCTGTCTTTGACTCCGAGATTAATTTCACGTCTTTTGCCAAAAGTTAAGACGCTGAAGTTAAAACTATTTTTGAGTCACTGGAAATGAAATATACTAGGAAGTCACGGGAAGTGAAATCATCATAGGGTAACGGGAAGTTAAAAACTCCTACCGAGTCAAGGAAAGTGAAAAATACCATGGAGTCCCGGAAAGAGAGACTACGGAGTGGAGTTCTTTGAACGCGCCACATGTTTACATGACCCCATGCCTTTAAGACACATTCCTAAGAGAAACTCCATCCCAGACATGTTATACAGTTCTGTCATCTTTTTATTTATGTCCGTTTAAACACAAAGGCCTCCCAACATATTTCTCCGGCTTATCTAAACGAAACGAATTTTTTTTCTTTTAAATTTTGTGCCGAGCGTTTTTTTACAAAGGAATTTACAACGAGACAAAAAGAAATTCAAAGATTTGTTATTAGATTAAAAATCATTTTAAAAAAAATTGTTTTCATAAAGATCAATTAATCAGAAAATCTCAAAAGCACAAAAAGTCTTTTTCCGTGGCATAAACAATTGTAAGACCAGCTGGAAAGATATATGATGCAAATCTACTCAACACGAATTTGTGTAGGACATATGGTTTTCTGTGACTGCTGTATTGGAAAAAAGTTACACGACCAAAAAAAAAAAAAGAAAAAAAATCAAATTTTGAATGGAATTTACGATTTAATTGTACAATGGAAAATATATAAATTATAAATGTTTTATTCGAAATAAATAGTACTTTATTCGTTGACTTTTATAAGACTACATTTTTACCAACACATTGGCTTAGTACTTAGTTTAGCTATGTTCGCGTCTCTGGCAAGTTACTTAAATTGTATTCATAAACATGAAAATGCAAGTGAAAAGAAATTCATCCACAAATATAATTTGCTCTGATATTTTATAGCACATAAAAAAATCGAAGAATTAACTTCGCATCTGTTCGTGTGTTTCTGCGTGGCAAGATGTTCGGAAGGTTAACTGACCCACTCACCGTCATCCTATCGGCCTGAAGCTTGGCACAAAGACTTGTTGCAGATGACAACACATTGTCTCCGAAGTTCATTACCATACCCTACCCAACCCCCAAATCAGTTTTTCCTCCCTTTTTAACGAAGAGTTGTGGGGTGATCCTTTGTTTATGGGGGGTGGGCGTGTTTTGGTTTGGGGGGGGGNAAAAAAGAAAGAAATATGAAACGTGTTTTCGACACACGCTTACACGTCCACCTCACCGCTTCTTAAAAAATGATCAACCACGTACATTGACATAAATGAAAAAAAAAAAAAAAAAAAAAAAACTATAAACGCTTTATTTATAGGAAACGCATTTTTTTCCCGGAGTTTTTTAATTTGTGGTTCCTGACTCCCAGTTACGCCACTAAACTGAAGGGGCATTATTTATTCTTCCCTTAAATCACAAATAAAAAGTCGTCTGAGATCTCATCACGCCGGTATCAGGCGATCCTTTCTGGTCTATAGGGGAACACTAATCTGCTTCAAGATTGCACGTTTGAACACATCAAGCGAAAAGAGATGTGCGTCATGTGTGTTCAGCTCTGTTCTAATCTTATCATCCATTTCCATGTGATGTTTTCTATATGCTGGCATTTGAAAACATGGTATAGAGAGTTGTTCTTTGTTCTCAAGTCTTTCACTTTTTAACAATTTGAAGAAAAAAATTGTAAATTTTCGGTGGTATTAGACAACTTTGGCTGCTAGTTTAGATTCAATATTTAGGCTGCTAGTTCAGATTCAATATTTAGGCTGTTAGTTTAAATTCAATATTTTGGCTGCTAGTTCAGATTCAATATTTTGGCTGCTAGTTCAGATTCAATATTTTGGCTGCTAGTTCAGATTCAATATTTTGGCTGCTAGTTCAGATTCAATATTTTGGCTGCTAGTTCAGATTCAATATTTTGGCTGCTAGTTCAGATTCAATATTTTGGCTGCTAGTTCAGATTCAATAATTTGGCTGCTAGTTCAGATTCAATAATTTGGCTGCTAGTTCAGATTCAATATTTAGGCTGTTAGTTTAAATTCAATATTTTGGCTGCTTTTTCAGATTCAATATTTGGGCTGCTAGTTCAGATTCAATAATTTTTCTTGCTCATCGGAATTATGAACAATTTGGCTGTTGGGAGGTATTAAAATGGTGTGACTGGACCAGGATTCCTTTTAAATTCTTTTAAGGTCAAGTCCAATAAAAAAATTAAAAAAAATTACCCAACTCTGGGATGACCACAGGAAGTTTCGCTAAAATGTTGTCAATGTCCACGTCATTCATGAGTCCATGCTGCCTTATCATTGAAAAAAACTAAAACTTGCATGATTGGATTCCCTTACTTGTTGAATGTTATATTATCCGTTGTTATCAATTAGTTATCTCTTTTATTTTGTCAAGTATATTCTCCCAACAACTGTCCTAGGAATGGTTCTGTTTCATACAAATGGTTTTTATACCATTCAATGGAAGGGGTTGTGGGGGGGGGGGGGGGGGGGTGCATACATACTACATTGAGCCAATTTTAAAATTCTTTAGAGATAAGAATGAGTGTAGGTGAGCTAATCCATTATCTAAAAATACTACCAGCTTCTAAAAATGTACAGGAACAGACAGAACTTCTCTTGAGAGGTGCACATAGATAAAAAAAAAAAACGTGAAGCCGATGCACTTCTTTCACACTCGTCCATTGACAGAGAATTCCTCGCAAGTCATGTGTGAGCGCTTAGGGGGACAAGGAGATTCAGCGGAGTTCAAGAATTAGGGGAGATAGAGGGGGTGAGTACAAGGCCTGAGGTTATACCGTGAAACAAAAGAGGCCTGTTGGTGTTTTTTTCCTTCTCCCGCACGTACGTGTAGGGGTTGGGGAGTTGGGATTGAGTTCAGCCAGGGGTATTGGTACGAAGAAATGTTACGTTTTAAGCATAAAAAACCCCACTAGGTCTGAAAGAAGGGCAACAAATTCCGTTATGGAGTCAGGGTCTCAGAGATGCGATTCGTTCCCCTGAGTTTTACGTCAGAAAAGTAAAAAAAAAATTACGTAGACCTGAAGTCAAAGACTCGAAAACAAAACCGTCTTTTTTCTGTTCCAGCGTCTTCCTAGATAGATAGGTACTGTGTACGACAACTGAGATGGTGGTGAATTTAGATATTTGGGATAGAGCCAGATTGATATTGATAGAGCCATAACAATTGGGAAACAGCCAGAACGATTGTGATCGAGGCAAAACAATTGTGAAAGAGCCCTAATGTTAGTGATGAAGCCTTGACGATTGCGATAGAGCCATAAAGATTGTAATAGAGCCATGACAATTGGGATAGAGCCATACCAATTTTGATAGAGCCAAAACGATTGTTATAGAGCCAAACAATTGTGATAGAGCCATAACATTTGGGATGGAGTCAGTACGATGATGATAGAGCGAGAATGATTGTGATAGAGCCATTCCAATTCTGATAGAGCAATAACATTTGGGATGGCGCAATAACGATGATGATAGAGCGAGAACGAGTGTTAATCGAGTGGCACGGGTGATATTTCGCAAATAAATAACTGTTCACTTATCAATGTGTTACGAACCGGTTCTTACCAGGGTTCGTTAGCTTCGCGTGTCTAGGGATTATTCATTCACTTAAAACAAACCAATGCTTCAGAAAACAAACCTGTCTTGATTTAAATACAATACATTCAGAAACTCCCAAAACAGCACAGCCATCGCTCCACAACATAACAACATAACAAACACGTCATTTCCCCATACCCAAATACGTCACAGAATCTCAGCATAATAGATAAAGCAACGCAGATACTCTCTACACTAAACATCTTTTTTCCATCATACCAAACATTCACGCCCCTAAATCTAGTTCACGAGACAATACAGTGTTTAAACAGATTCCTTAAAACCTTCAACAACACCAAAAGTCTTACACATTCTCATTGAGTTCTCTGAAAGAAATCTAGGGCGTTACCTGGTGAAGTTCAGGTCTCGACAGGTTCATCAGATTTCAGAAACATTTTGTGAACAACTGCTCTAACTTTGTAAAAGTACACCATTCTTTATACTCAGCCATGCACATCGTCTTTTACACAACTTTTTTTTTCCCCTGACAGGAGTTGCTTTTCAAAACTTGAGTCTGTAAGAAATGAACTTAACTTAAAGCGTATCGGCGTGATGTCTGCTTACTTCAGTCTGTGTTGCTGGAAATAGCGGAAATCACTAAACCACACAGGGAGGGGGGACAAGGTTTGAAGGTGATTCCGTCAACACGTCCAAACGTAAACGATGTTTGCGAGAACCGTTCCAGCCACACACACAGTATCGCAATTATCATTATCACATATCATGTTTACAATCTTTTTTTCTTCTTCTTACAATAATTGTTTCTCATACACTGGTTCTCAAAGTGGGGGCTACCGGTGTCCCGATGACGCAACATGATAAAGACGCCAGAGTTAAACGCATTTCAGGAGTGAAATTTCTCACTTGAACACAATAAAACAAGATAATCCTACACCGCAACACTCGACACCACGGGTCGTGACCTCGGAGAACGTCATGAGAGACCGGTGGGGGGTCAACGTAAAGACGATCACGACACATCATTTAGCGTTCCGCGGCGTCTGTAGAAACGTTTCAATAGGTCTTCAAGCAGCGTGAGGCTTTCACCGCAAGATGACCGAGCACCCGTTAAGCTGAATCCCACGCGTGTTTAGCTATGAACGGCCCGCAGATCTGTCCAAACAAATCCTGCGACGTGATCATCTCTACAGACGCGTTCACCAAATCACCGTACACATTAAACATCCCGTTGTCGCGGGCAGACGTCGAGGCGATCGGGCGCCACGTTATTGTTGTTTTCTGTAACAGGAAACATGACACATCAGAAACGTTCCACGATTCAGCCGCATCTCAGTTGTTTCACCCAAACACAGATCTCCTGGTTGTGACGTGGACATAATCTATAACCAAACGGTTTATTATCCATCGTTTTCTTCTTTTTATTCGATTTTAAAAGTATGCCAAGAAAAAAATGGGAGAGAATAACACCCTTCCCCCCCTCCCCACCCACCCCCCACTCACCCCCACCAAAAATGCGCTCTCGCGTCTTCAAGGCCAAATGTTTCTCCTTTTCACTGGAAGTGCAGACAACTCTTTTTTTTGCCTGAGATACTTTCCCTGTGATGTGGAACTAATCTGAATGTTGTGCTCTTTTAACTTTTGAACAGTCTTCTGTAATACCTCATTTTCTATTAGATCTTCAAAGGAACTTTCTAATTTTGAACAAATGCTGGCATTCTTAAAATCAAACCAACCGTGTAGGAATAATAATAATAATAATAATAAGACGTCTTATATAGCGTGGCACCCCAACCTAGGGCTTGGCTCACCGCGCTGTACATAAAAATGTTATCAAAAGAGACATAATCATGACATTAAAATAAAATACATTTATGAATAAATGAATAATCATGAATCGATTTGAATTGACGGGTCTTACGGCTTGAATTGAATGACTCAATATAATTTGTATAATTTGGATAGTTTCTCCATACATTCTGAAGAATTCCATGCGTCAGTCTACCGTCATGCGCTAAGCGGTTGCAAATTTAGACTTAAGACGAAAAGATGTACCACATTGACTTTCAAAACAAAGAACATAATTTGTGATCCATGTGAGAAAAGTAGAAAATAACTTGCTTTAACTGAAACTTATTTTTCTTTTCAATTTTTTTTTTTTTTTTACAGAATGGAAGGTTTGATTGACAGCCTGGACAAGAGCAAGTGGCAGGAAGTGACCCCGGCCAACAAGTCAGGTGAGATTGTTAGGGAATGGAGGACTGCTTTCACGTTTTGTGAATGAAATAAGGACAAGGTATGTGGAGGCTTGGAATAGAAAGACAGGACAATACAAGAGGAGAGCCTTCCTCGGCAGACTGGACAAAAGAAGAAACATCAAGAAATAGAACGTAGTCCAAAAACTTAATTCTTAACACTCATGCATTACCGGAAGTTGGGGTTTTCAGATCCAAGAATACTTTTACCTCCTGTAGTCTTAGTTTTTTGGAAACCCCAACTTCTGGCAACACATGAAAGTGGCAAACACTTAAGCTTTAAAACTACTTACCATTTCTGGTTATTCCTTCATTTGTCCTGTCTGCTAAGGAAGACTTAAACACAACAAATATTCATTTATCGTCCTTTCTGTTTCACACTTGCATATACCTTGTTCTACTATGAGACTGGTAAGTTCTACAACAGGATCTGTAAACTGTGGTATGTAGGCCAAACCCGGCCCACCGACACTTTTTGCGGTGCCTCCCCCCCCCCCCAAGAAAAAGAGC
The DNA here is from genome assembly GCA_964033795.1 of Lymnaea stagnalis. Classification (NCBI taxonomy): domain Eukaryota; kingdom Metazoa; phylum Mollusca; class Gastropoda; family Lymnaeidae; genus Lymnaea; species Lymnaea stagnalis. The sequence continues at coordinate 368,706 of CAXITT010000432.1, forward strand.
ATAGAATGGATTTTTTATCCTTTTAATTAGTAAAAAAGGGATTGCGTTTTGTAAATTTAGAGAGATTTATACTAAATTCTTTTGAAATGTAGGTATTGGTATCAAAATTTTACTATTGATGATAGTATAAACTCAAATTTGTTAAATATTTTATTTTAATAGTATACACAAACTGACGTATTAGTATTATTCTGGTAATGACACTCGTCGTTTACAATGATCAGAATCTAACAGACATGAAAATGTGACGTCATTTTTTTTAAAAAGTCTTTATTGTTTAAAAATAATTCTTAACCATGTGTTCAGTACAGAAACATTCACGGACATGTGCTAGAAGTCTATGTCTGTCTGTCTGCCTGGTCTCTCTGTCTCTGTCTTTCTCTCTCTCTCTTTCTCTCTCTCTCTTTCTCTCTCTCTCTCTATCTCTCTTTCTCTCTCTCTCTCTCTCTCTCTCTCTCTTTTTTCTTCCCCTAATAATCCATTGAAAGTATTTGTTCCACCTGTTACAAAATGAAATTATATATATATAGTATAGACTTACTAAATCTCAATCTTCACATACCCTAATCCCTCCTTATGATCTAAACCTTAGTTCCAGAGGCGTAGCGAATGGGGGAGGCAGGAGCGACAGATGTCCCCGGGCGCAAGCTAGTTAGGGGCGCCAAAATGTGCTTTGATATTACTTTATTGATGAAAATAATGGGTTTGGGAGTTGAAAATTGAAAAGTGGGAGCTTTAAAATGAATATTGTCCCTGGGCGCGAATCTTGTCCTCGGGCGCCAAACAGTCTCTCTACGTCTCTGCTTAGGTCACCTACCTCTAACATTTTTCCTGCGTGCTTATGCAACAACATCATTCATTTAGGTCAATCCGTTTTCGAATTCCTTACAAATGTATTATTAATGGCTTCAGTAATTTTAAAACTCTCGTATGAATTATGTTTCTAAGGAACGAATTCGTTGCCATGGAAACGAAGAAACAACTTCCGTTTAACTCTTAGTTGTAGAGTAATTAATTACCTGGAGGAAGAGCACTCAAAACGAGGTCTGCCTACGGCTTAGTCTGACAACTCAAAGGTTGGAGAGGGGGGTGGGGGGGTCTCCCCTTCACCCACGTCTCGGGTAACTGACGTAAGACAGGCAATTTTCTCGTCTTATAATTAAGACAGAAATGTTTGTTCGACAAAAGAGATAGTATGATATCAGGAGTGGTGAGTGTGGGGGCCCTTGATGATGTGAGGAACAGCTGAAGAGCGCCAGCGTGACACAATTTGATTTTTAAAGTACTAGAGAAACGTGTGTTTTTTTTGTTGTTTTTTTTTTGTTTTTTTTGTTGTTTTTTTTTGTTAAATAGGGTAATAAGGAGGGAGACTGCAATCAGGTTAGCAAAGTATAAAATGAGTAAAGCGAAGTAGTTTTAAACCGGAAACGCAACAAAACAACGAACGTGTTGGCAGGAAGCCTTCGTCAGCGGACAAAACAACAGGGGAAAAAAAAACAGAATAAAATTTAAAAAATAGCACTTAGCTTAGAAGAAGTCAGAATGATCAATTCATTGATCGTGGGACCTTAAAATAAAGAAGAAGAAGAAGTATCCGTGGGCAGGTAATGAATTGGACCACAATATGGTCGCCTTGTTATCTACGGGTGACAGATATTAACAGGGTGGCTGATCAGAGTCTGACATAATCTTTCACGCCCATTATTATAGAGAACGACGATGTAAAGAGAATACATCAAGAGAGTACATAAAGAGAGAAGATAAAGAGAGTACATAAGAGAGTACATAAAGAGAGAACATAAAGAGAGAACATAAAGAGAATACATAAAGAGAATGCATAAAGAGAATACATAAAGAGAGTACATAAAGAGAGAACATAAAGAGAGTACATAAAGAGAGAACATAAAGAGACTACATAAAGAGACTACATAAAGAGACTACATAAAGAGAATACATAAAGAGAGTAACACGACCCCTGAACACAAAGGTTTTCGTGTAAATCTAATGTGATGTCGAACAAAGGAAGGGGGAGCTGGGGGGCTGAAAATTTTATAAAACATAGGAACAACTAGCCCACTTGAGAAGAATCCAAATTGGTGCCTCGCCACCACCCCCCCCCCCACCCCAACATTCCCATCACTACCCCAATGTCTGCAACCGCACATTTATTTTTCACGTCCCTTGATTATTTATATTTATAATAATATCCGAAAGCACACCAGCTTTTACACCACAGATTTATTTTCAAAATACTGTTTTAGAAAAAAAAAAAGACAATATTATGCAACTAACGAATTTCACATATTTCTTTTTTAACAATCTCACTTGGCACAGATATGGGGAATTTTATTTCGTGAAATCGGTGTCATCCTATTTCCTTCATCTTCCCCCTTGAAAAAAAGAGGATCAACTGGAATTTATTGGTTCAGGGCTGGGGGTGGGTGGTGAAAATTTGCAAGAACATATTGTCATCGGCAGGAAGTCTATGCGCCAAGCTTGAGCTCGATAGGTTGACGGGCCGTGCGCCAACTAGCCGTCCGAAGATGTTTGCCAGCCACGAACAAAAGCAAAGTTAATCATTATAAAGGATTTAAACAAATTAGCTCATTGATATTTTTGAAATAAACCGAGTATACCTCCAGGGGGTGAACATCTCTCTCCTTTCTCTTGTCCTACGCCATTTGATGGAGGGTACGCTCGTACTAAGTATCAACTTGATCTGACATGGATGGGAAGAACTGTTTTGAAAACATTGCAAGAAATATTCAAGTCCTTAAAAAAAACGGGGGGAGGGGGGGGAGAGTTTGGAAACTCATTCTTTATCCCTCTCCTTAGGTACAGGAACACGGGTCTCATGTATTCCTGCAGTACACGAGCCCAGATTGTAAATAACAGAAAAACCGGCCTATAAAGAGGATTTTTTTTTTTAAAACCGAAAACCGGTTTTCCGAAACAACCGGAAGCATCCTGACCAGTTACACCTATTTTATGTTAGACATATGCCACGAAGCAATCCATATATATCCAGAACATGTTAGACCTATTCCACGAAATAATCCATAAATCCAGTACATGTTAGGCGTGATACACAAAACAATCCATATTTCTAGTAAATGTTAGACATAAGTCACGAAACGATCCATATATCCAGTGCATTGTTAGACATATGCCACGAAACGATCCATACATCCAGTGCATTGTTAGACATATGCCACCAAACGATCCATACATCCAGTGCATTGTTAGACATAAGCCACGAAACGATCCCTATATTCAGTAGATATTATTCTGTCATGATATGAGCGTCTGGCATATCATAATCGTACTTAATTATTTATTTTAAGAATTTATTGTGGCCTCACCTATTTTCCGCCCCCAGGCACCCCCCCCCCCCTTTTTACACTTTTCCGTTGATTAAAACGATTGAGTACCGTTACTCTAGAATTTTGAAAATGATCCATTTAATTAATTTTTTAAAAAATTTTTGAAAAAAAAAAGTGTGTAATAACTTATCATAGCTGTATTTTTTATTCGTTTTTCTAACAAAAAATACATGAAGTATTCATAAATCATAAATGCCTGTAAATATAAAGATCAACGATAATGAGTAATTGTACGCAAACATTTTTTGTTACTCAGGCACAGTAATAAACATATTTGTATTAACATTTTTTCCCTTCGTTTCATCGGGAAAAGTTTGTCCTCTGAGGCGTATGTTATGTGTCATATGGGTATATCTCCCCCCCCCAAACCCATTTTATTCCCAATACCCCACTGCTTGCCAGGGCTTACAATACTCGAGTACAGAAAGGTCACCAAATGTATTCCCGACCCCCCAAAAAACAAACTCATCTGTTCAATCAAGTGCAGATGACAACTAGCTCTGTAGGAAGGATTTCGCGATGTTTACACATGCGTTTATAATGTGCAATACGGTAATGCTGAGATATTGTGCAAGACGTTTTGGTTGGGGGGGGGGGGGCGCAAAATACTTTTTTAGAAGTAGTGCGTTTTTTTTAGTTGAAGAAATGGAGAAAAGGAAGGATTTCGCGGTGTTTACACATGGGTTTATAATGTGCAAAACGGTAAGGCTGAGGTATTGTGCAAGACGTTTTGGTTGGGGGGGGGGGGGCGCAAAATACTTTTTTAGAAGTAGTGCGATTTTATTAGTTGAAGAAATGGAGAAAAGTATGACATCTAGGGTCAACAAGATGTTTGAACTCATTCTTTCTTTGCTGTCACTTGGACCAATCAATGATCATCAAGATGTTTGAATTCGTTCTTTCTTTGCTGTCATGTGGACCAATCAATGATCATCAAGATGTTTGAACTTGTTCTTTCTTTGCTGTCACTTGGACCAATCAATGATCATCAAGATGTTTGAACTCGTTCTTTCTTTGCTTTCACTTGGACCAATCAATGATCATCAAGATGTTTGAACTCGTTCTTTCTTTGCTGTCACTTGGACCAATCAATGATCATCAAGATGTTTGAACTCATTCTCTCTTTGCTGTCATGTGGACCAACCAATGATCAACAAGATGTTTGAACTCATTCTTTCTTTGCTGTCATGTGGACCAATCAATGATCATCAAGATGTTTGAACCCATTCTTTCTTTGCTGTCATGTGGACCAACCAATGATCATCAAGATGTTTGAACTCATTCTTTCTTTGCTGTCATGTGGACCAACCAATGATCATCAAGATTTTTAAACTCATTCTTTCTTTGCTGTCACTTGGACCAACCAGTCTCGTTACGTCCGTCGGAAGACTCAATCCACTACTTTAAAAAATAAAAAGCTACTATCAACCTACGCCCCCCCCCCCTTACACACACACACACACTTGTTTTTCTCCCTAATATGTGTGAAAAGAGCGTTTAATTTGGGGCTACACTTCGTAGTGTAGCCTCAGTAATTCGGTACAGTTCAAGATTACCACTAACGTAATCGTATAAATATTTGTGTAATCTAGCGACTAGGAGTTGTTTACCTACAGTTCGATCGTCCAGAAAGTCTATCACACAGACATGAGTGAAATGAACCATTATTGCCACGACCGCGTTGATTCTGAGAGACGAGCTGATTAAGCGCGACAAAGAGCTGGCTTGTTGTGTGGTGATGCATGACGGGATGGAGTTATATTTGGAGAAAAACCTGACACAAGTGTAGTAAATAAATAAAGGGTGCAATTTGGCAGGTTTCATTGGAAGAGATCTGACTTATCTACATTACGTGTAGGGGATGTAATTAAATAAATAAGTGGGGTAATTTGGCAAGTTTCATAGGAAGAGATCTGAATTACCCACATTACATTATGGGATGTAATAAAAGAAATAAACCTGCTTTAGCCACATTGCGTATCTGGCAAGTAATGAAATACTGGGCATTGCCATTCAAGATGAAATATATGAAATACCCTATCAGATTAATGCGCAATCGTGTCGTTGAGAGAGTGCAACCTTTTTTCCCTTACTGATCCACTGTTTATGTTCAAACTTTTTATGACTAGAACGAAATACCTCAATGAATATCAGTTAGGGGGGGGGGTCTTGTAATCACTTTTCAAAGTCCAAGAAATCACATATCACTTAATTTATTTTATATTTAACACATCGTATAATAAGGTTCATATCTGGTGAAAAAATGAAATGATGATTGAGCACAGTGCAGTCATAATACATCCGTTTTATTTAGAAAATAATATACGACCAATCTTACCTGCTTCAGCATTCAATACAATATGGATGCCCTTGTAAATCCTCTCTAGCTATATTTATATCAATGTATCTCTACTCTAACACGAAATAGTACTGTTCACTCAACAGCAAATTAGCATTAAAAACATTTAGTTACAGAGAAGAATTTGGATTAGCTTTGTGTATAATCTCAGGGAAAGGGTGCAGCTACCTCAATAAGAAAACTCTTTTCATCTGGCTTCTCCAAACTTGTTTATTCGTGTTTGTATTTTAACCTTCTATTGATAAAGATTTAAACATTTCTATTGATGTCTAGGGTAAAACCCCTTTTGCAAGCCGTCTCTTGGTCAATAGATTAAAAACCACCTATTGATGACATTAGTAATTCTTGTAGTGAAAACCCATATGAACGTCCTATGAATAACTATGTAAACCTTTGTATGGATACACACATACGATCATTCTATTATTGAACGGAGTAAACCTGTTTTTGACGAGCAACTTTACCCCCCCCCGCCCGCCCCCACCCCCCCCCCTCCCAAAAAAAAAAAAAAAAAAAAAAAAAAAAAAAAAAAACAACTTCAGATGAATGGAGCCTACAAAATAGCGTTATCGCCTTATGATAACTGTAAACTTTTAGAACCTTCAATAACGCCAACATTTAGACTGACACCGTCTCATCCCGTGCTTTGATATATTCCACGACTGGTGTAGCGGCCGGTTGTTTTTTCAACGGAATACCAAGGGAAATTACCCAGCGTTTTTCGTAATTGTCTTATTTCTCTCTTCACCTTTCTTGCTGAGTATTTTCCAATGGTGTCTGCGCTGGTGCCAATAACAACACACTCTCCTGATTCAGCTGATTGTGCGAATTCTTGGTGTAGGATCTAAAGGGTTTTCCCGCTGCGCACAAAGCTGCCATTGAAACCCAAGGCTTACGTGGATTAACTGTCTCAAGGGCCTAAAACTTCAGGCTAGACTCACATTACAGATTACACTGCTGAAATTAAATTTGTTGTTATAGCTGACAAATAATAATTTCTCTTTTTTTTTTAAATCCCTTATATTAACTTCGCTTTTGTTCGTGTGTTTCTGGCTGGGTGGCAACAATCTTCGGATGGCTAATTGACCCAGTTCCTATCAACCCATCGAGGTGCAACATAGCACATAGACTCGTCGCCAATGACAAAATATTCTTTTTAAATTCAAAAAGTCTTCAAATAAAAATTCAATGTAAGTTTTAAAGAAACATTTCTTTTATTGATCCAACATAATTAATTGGAAAGTTGTTTAATTTATTACAATGTACGGTGGCGCCCAGGAAGATTCTAATTATCTTACATGTACCGTGACAATCTTACTTGTTAATCTAAAAATGCTTTTTCAAAAGTGGTGAACACAACGATACAAAGTCATTTGAAACACATCGATACAAAGTCATATGTAACACATTGTTACGGAGACCGTTAACTTCAGTTAACCATTTCAGTTTTTGGTTTTGTTATATCTCCAAATTTAAAAAAAAAATAATGCTTTAAAGCGCGTTCATTTAGCTGTTTGAGGTTACTCAAAACTTCATCGGTTTGATCTAAAGATGTCTACACTAATGATGACCTACATTTCTATCCTGTTTAATTTATCATTATGGTAACACTATCAACTCTTTTTTGGCTCTAAACTAATTTTAAATGGTTTGTTGTCATCTATGACGAATTATTTTTTTTTCATATGCCGGAGACCGTGAAGGAATATTGTACAATATATTAATTGATACAAAAATCACATTCAACATGATTAAACGTTTGTTACAGTACTCCAACACAATATTGATATAGAATCGTAATCTTGAAGGCATTTTTTCAGAGCCCCTGGTATAGAATCGTAATCTTCAAAAAGATTTTTTCAGAATTGTTAGCGTAGAATCGTAACCTTGAAGGAAGATTTTCAGAATTGCTGGTATAGAATCGTAACCTTAAAGGAAGATTTTCAGAACCCTTGGTATAGAATCTTAACCTTGAAGGAAGATTTTCAGAACCCTTGGTATAGAATCGTAACCTTGAAGGAAGATTTTCAGAACCATTGGTATAGAATCGTAACCTTGAAGGAAGATTTTCAGAACCCTTGGTATAGAATCGTAACCTTGAAGGAAGATTTTCAGAACCATTGGTATAGAATCGTAACCTTGAAGGAAGATTTTCAGAACCCTTGGTATAGAATCGTAACCTTGAAGGAAGATTTTCAGAACCCTTGGTATAGAATCGTAACCTTGAAGGAAGATTTTCAGAACCCTTGGTATAGAATCGTAACCTTGAAGGAAGATTTTCAGAACCATTTGTATAGAATCGTAACCTTGAAGGAAGATTTTCAGAACCCTTGGTATAGAATCGTAACCTTGAAGGAAGATTTTCAGAACCATTGGTATAGAATCGTAACCTTGAAGGAAGATTTTCAGAAAACCTGGTATAGAATCGTAACCTTGAAGGAAGATTTTCAGCCATCCTGGTATAGAATCGTTAAGTTGAAGGAAGATTTATTTCAGAATTCCTGGTATAGAATCGTAACCTTGAAAAAAGATTTACAGAAATCCTCGTATAGAATCGTTAAGTTGAAGGTAGATTTTCAGAAATCCTGGTATAGAATCGTAAACTGGATGGAAGATTTTCAGAAATCCTGTTTTGGAATCGTAAACTTGAAAGAAGATTTTCAGAAATCCTGGTATAGAATCGTAAACTTGAAGGAAAATTTTCAGAAATCCTGGTATAGAATCGTAACGTGGAAGGAAGATTTTCAGAAATCCTGGTATAGAATCGTAACCTTGAAGGAAGATTTTCAGAAATCCTGGTATAGAATCTTAAACTTGAAGGAAGATTTTCAGAAATCCTGGTATAGAATCGTAAACTTGAAGGAAAATTTTCAGAAATCCTGGTATAGAATCGTAACGTGGAAGGAAGATTTTCAGAAATCCTGGTATAGAATCGTAAACTAGAATGAAGATTTTCACAAATCCTGGAATAGAATCGTAAACTTGAAGGAAGGTTGTCAGAAAAAGGGTTCCTCAATACGAATTACGCGTTGTGCCGATCCCTCCCTCTCCCCCATCCACAACCCCCACCCCAAAAAATACAACAAACAAACAAATATCAAACTAAATTAACCAATCATCTGTTTTCGTTGCAGACGGCTACCAGGAGTACCACATCAACCCCCACGCCCACAAGAAGCTCGAGAACAACACCTTCATCTACATGATTGACAACGACAACGTGGACCCCAAGAAGGTCGTCCTGGAGAGCGCCAGCAAAGACCCCATCAAGGCCGTGTCCCTGCTGGAGATCAAACTCAGCGCAGACGGCACGAAGATCGTCGGCATGGACCTGGACGGGGACATCGTGGAGTTAAAGTAGACTTGACCAGTCAAAATTTTAGGCTTCTATTCAATTACACTTTTTTATTTTTTATTTGATCAACAGATGTCAGTAAGGCTTTTTTAAATTATATTCATGAGTAACTCTATGGGGCACAGTCTTCTGTCGTGTAAATAAAACGTCCATAAAGTTCTTGGTGCTTCCCGTCAAGTCTAAGGGCTGAAACTGGAGATTTTATTATACAGCGAATTCGCCGAAGTTTGTAAGATTGTTTGTCCTATTAGAATATTTACGATTTTAAAATTGCTGAAACATTAATTATTATTTTTTTTATTATTGAAGGTTTTTTTTTACCTCAAAATGAGTAAAGTTCAAATAAATTTAGAAGATGTATTATTAATTTCATGTCCTACAGCAATGAACAGTTCTTTCACAAAGTTTAACCGAAAATGAACAATGTCATTTTTTTTTAAATTGCCATTTTAATTTCTGTTGTCAGTAATTGGATCTGTACGACTGATATTTTTCTTTTCTTTTTTTCTTTCAACATGACCAGTCTGCTAACACTTGAATTTGAAATAGAAACATTTAACCTATGACCTTTCGCGGCCTCCACTGACAAGACTTCTTAAGCAATTGTCTTTAAGTGCAAAAATGTTGTTTCTTTAACTAAAAGAAGTTATGTAGTTAACACATATATTCATAAACAATTTTGAAAGAAAGGTGCCCTAGCAACATACCAGTAGATCGACATAGCAATGCAACCGCTCCTAGCCCCAGCCCCAGCCTCCTCAATGACTCGAATGGAGGTCGGCATCATAAAATTTAATTATTTTCTTCCCAGTTCAGCCCAGCTTTCGAGCAAACTGTTGTTATTCGAGCCTATATTTATGCATGCATGTTTCTTGTTTATAAGAATTACTTATTTTTTCTTTGTGAGTCCCATTTTGAGTCCCATGAGTACCAAATAGTCATATCAATCAATATTACGATGATAAATATTTATATAATACCCAACCACCCCCCATTCCATTCCTTCTCACCCCTCCTCCTCCATCAGCGAGAAATGCGTTATCCTGATTATCACCACGCCCGTCCCCCCCCCACCAAGTACCCACCTCTTCTCCCGATGATAAACGGCTCTCATCCAATTAGTGTTTGGGGTGTCATTATCGATGTGTGTGTGTGAAGTTCAAATATTCTCTACGGTGTATTCAAGGGAGACAATTATCAAACACGGTACATATATATATATATA
>CAXITT010000432.1:379058-421683 GCA_964033795.1 Lymnaea stagnalis
TATATATATAAATATATATATATGTAAGTAACGGTTCATGTCCTTAAATACAATATTACCAACAATGCGTGATTTCTTTCATGTACGACGTGAACATAATCTTCGTGTCTTGGTGGGTTCACTCCCTCCTAAGAAGCACAACGGCTGACCTGTTCCGAATTTAGATATTTTAACTAATTTAATGTCATTAATTATTTCTTAATTTTTCTCATCAACGAAAGACTTAATATATGATAAGTTAATTGTCAAAACAATCTAATTTTATTTTTTTTTTAAAAGAAGCAAAAAAGAAAACAAAATTAAAAATCTGTTAATTCTTACTCAAGGTAAGTAATCCACTTTGGAAATTTAGAGAAATATCCCATTTACCTCTCTTGTTAGACGGTAACGCGTCATTTTTAAAAAAAAAAGTAAATATCTCTGTTAATCAACGTACACTCCATCAGCTACATTTGTAACCAAAGGCAAAAAAATAAGGCACTGTTATTGTACACAGGCGGTGATCTGTCATACGCTTTTAACCCTTTGCGTGACCTTCCATTTTTTTCTGTATTATTTTGATGTATTACTACGCACATTTGTGTACACGTCATCGGATGCGTTTTTTTTTTGTTTTTTTTTTTAGTGCCGCACAAACAGACATCACGTTATTTTGACCTGCTATTCAAGCACTTGACCGGCTGTCAGTGTGTAACAGTTCCAAACGGTAAAAAAGATGCCACCACCACAACCTGTTGGTTTTTGTTGTTGTTTTTTTTTTTTTGTGTGTATAACTTCTATAACAATTTTTTATTTTTTTTTTAAAACTGTTGGTTTTTGTTTTTGTTTTTTTTTTTTTGTGTGTATAACTTCTATAACACATTCTTATATTTTTTTTAAAGATTAGCTCTTAATACAATTAAAACGTGGGCACTTCTTCATGGTGTCTCAAACGCTAATGGTGACCTCGCACTACCGCCTCCCTATGACGTGTACACACTATTTCTGTTTTCTTTGATTCCTCTCCGAGGCTGTGGCGAGTCCTTGCCATTCCATGGCAATGACGCCATCATCGGGGTGCATGTTTCAGGATTGATAACTGTAATAAAAATGCGCTTTTTACTTTTAACCAAAACTTTGTTGTTGTTTATTTAATTTTTTTTTTTTTAAGTTTTTTTTTTAAATATTAATTTTTATTGTTGTTATTTTACGTTTTCTTATTAAGATTTTTCTTATTTGACAAGTTATTTATGTGATAGAATAAGGCAGAAGAAGAACAAAATTCAACTAACTACCGAAACTCAGAAGTTTTTTTTTTTTAATGTTAACAAATCAGAATTAAAATAAAAAGCCAGCAAACATGGGAGATGTCTAACCTTTGTGATAGTATTTTATTCTTTAAAAAGTCTTATCAAAATCAAACTCTGGAATATCATTCAGCCATCATTGAATCCATACAACATCCCTGGTCAAACAATCGTTTTAATTTGAAAGGTTTGTTATTCACACACAAGAATAAAACTAATACAACATACTTGTCCAACAGTACTAAATAGTCTATAAACAGTAACTCGATAGTCTATAAACCGTACTAAATAGCCTTTAAGAGTACTAAATAGTCTCTAAAACAGTACTAAATAGTCTCTAAACAGTAATAAATAAAATAGTCTTTAAACAGTACTAAATATTCTCTAAACAGTACGAAATAGTCTCTAAACAGTACGAAATAGTCTCTAAACAGTACGAAATAGTCTCTAAAAGTACGAAATAGTCTCTAAATAGTACTAAATAGTGTCTAAATAGTACTAAATAGTCTCTAAACAGTACGAAATAGTCTCTAAACAGTATAGTTAAGCAAAAAAATATCTACAAGAAAACCTTTACTGTATATGATTGAAGCATAACAAGTCAGACATGCGATTGAAGCATAACAAGTCAGACATGTGATTGAAGCATAACAAGTCAGACATGTGATTGAAGCATAACAAGTCAGACATGTGATTAAAGCATAACAAGTCAGACATGTGATTGAAGCATAACAAGTCAGACATGTGATTAAAGCATAACAAGTCAGACATATGATTGAAGCATAACAAGTCAGACATGCGATTGAAGCATAACAAGTCAGACATGTGATTGAAGCATAACAAGTCAGACATGTGATTAAAGCATAACAAGTTAGACATGTGATTGAAACGTAACAAAGCTAGACATGTGATTAAAGCATAACAAGTCAGACATGTGATTGAAGCATAACAAGTCAGACATGTGATTGAAGCATAACAAAGTCAGACATGCGATTGAAGCATAACCAGTCAGATATGTGATTGAAGCATAACAAGTCAGACATGTTATTGAAGCATAACAAAACAGACATGTGATTAAAGCATAACAAGTCAGATACGTGATTGAAGCATAACAAGTCAGACATGCGCTTGAAGCATAACAAGTCAGACATGTGATTAAAGCATAACAAGTCAGACATGTGATTGAAACGTAACAAAGCTAGACATGTGATTGAAGCATAACAAGTCAGACATGCGATTGACGCATAACAAGTCAGACATGTGATTGAAGCATAACAAGTCAGACATGCGATTGAAGCATAACAAGTCAGACATGTGATTGAAGCATAACAAGTCAGACATGCGATTGAAGCATAACAAGTCAGACATGTGATTGAAGCATAACAAAGTCAGACATGTGATTGAAGCATAACAAAGTCAGACATGTGATTAAAGCATAACAAGTCATACATGTGATTGAAACGTAACAAAGTCAGACATGTGATTGAAGCATAACAAAGTCAGACATGCGGTTTAAGTAAAACAGAGTTAGACATGTGATTGAAGCATAGCAAGTCAGACAGGTGGAGCGCATCTTTTCTCTTCAACACTATGAACTATCACATTGAAAGGTCACTATTCACAACATAAATACATGTCCAAATATGAGCAGATCGAAGATGGCCGCTCCGATTCGATGTGATAGATCTTAAATAAATCTTCAACACTTTGCAAGAGCATCTCCCCCATTTGAAACCTAGCTCTCTACTTCACTACTTCCTTCCTGTATCTCTGCACTTGACATCAAAATCACCATCTAAATACTCACAATAACGAAACAATGCATTTGTATACAAATAGCGCTGGTACACATTTCATTTTGGTTGATTTATGAGGGTTAAATCAACTTTAAATTAGCTGGCAAAAAAAAGGGGTGGGGGGTATTTAGGTGAAAATACAGGTGTGTTGTAGTTTGTTTTTTTTTTTGTTTTTTTTTTCAAATTAAAAAAAAATTATTAGGTTTCAAAATGTAATACATTCTTTTAGTGACATATTCAACACTAAACAATTTCACTTCTGCTCGTCGCATTTAACTCCCTCGCCCGACACGAGACCGTCTCTTTGTACCTGCTGCTGAAGTGGTAGTAAATGAATATATTGAAGGCACCATTCGCTGTGGTGCACATCTTGACCACTGCGCCGATCGCGTCGTAGATGTTTCGTGACGTCACGAACAGCCCGGGAAGCCCGACCCTGATACAAGAGAAGACAATCTGCGGTAAACTGGTCGGAATGTAGAGGCAAGCCAGCATTAGAATCATCCTCACCACGCGCTTCTCCCGTTTCGGTAGACCTGGGTTGTTGGGGTCTGATTTGAAATGGTTAGCCGGTGAACCGTTGTGTACCATTCTCTGTTTATCACGCAGTTCCGTCGACTTTCGCAGACTCAAGTACATGAGCACGGCGCACGTAAAAACGCTAATCTGGCAGCAGACCGCCAGGGCGATACCAAACAAGAAATCATTGGCGAGTCCCAGGCTTAGGTGAAGATCGGTATAAACTAAAGTCAGTATCGTCGAGTTTCCATTCGTGTCGTTGGCGTAGGTCGATCTGAGCGTGGCATAGATCGGGATGTAGTTGACGAAAACGAACAACGTTGTAGTCGCGAGGATGACTTTGGACCTACGTGCGACGATTGACGTTTTAAACGACAGTGGAAAAGTCACGCAGATGCTTCTTTCGATGGTGATGTAGACGGTCAGAGCCGACGACAGGTCGATGAAGAAAGCTCTTATCCAGGCGAAGATCATCAGCAGCGACAGGACATCGATGTTGAGGTTTGCGAATGGCGTGAGCTTGCCGCTGTAGCTGGCCGTGAAGCCCAGGGCGCTCACGCTGGCCAGCACATCAGTAACAGACAGACACAGCAGCGTGACGTTGACCCTCTCGGACAGCCCCTGACGGGGGAACACGCAGGAGTTGATGAGGTTAGCCACAATGCTGAAACACGCCAGGCAAGAGGTGGCCACCACCACGAACCAAAGGTTGAAGGTGAACAGATTAATATCAGATAGACTGCCGGCGGGTAATCCATGTAGCGGGACGGTGGATGCGTCGTCGAGGTCGACTTGTGTGGAATTCATCAGAGTCAATGTCGGAAGACTAGAAGACAGAACGAGAAACATTATGACTAGATGTTAATTTTGTTACTAAGAACATTAAGCTCCCTTTCTAGAGAGCTCATGATAAAAACGGGACAAACTGGTAGAAATCGGGGGATGAGTTTGTATTAGTAAATACAAAGATATATTTTCGTGTAAATTAACGTAATAATCTTCATTAGTTTAGCCCATTTGCTAGAAATTGAACTATTTACTCCAGACCCACCAGGGGAGCTGAACGCTAGACCGACCATCGACTTATGTCCAAAATTTAAGTTCTATTTTATACCCACGAGAACATAAATATTTATTACAAATGGTCTAAATTTAGAGATACCATCTAGTCCACTGCTTTAGATCCCCTTGGACCTACAACTCGCAGAAATAAAGATTGGTTTGAAGATGAAAATGAGGCACAGTAATTACTAAACGATAAACATCAGGTGATGAGATCAGAACAACCCTGACGTCCCTGGCAATAAAAGTTGCTTTCGGCAAAATAAAACCAAAGTGTAAACGAAACTTTATGAAATCCTTGATTCATTACTCAGAAGGAAGGCTGGTGAAATTCAGGGCTCTGCCGATAGACAAATCGTTTCTACGATGCCATAAAAAAAAAAAAAAAAAAAAAATTCTACGGACCACAGTGTTCAGGCTCGTTTCCCATCCTTAACAAAGCAGGAGCTCAGCTAAGACAAGATTCAGATTTTTAGAAAGATGGGCGGAAAAACGAAACTTTATAAAATCCTTAATTCATTACTCAGAAGGAAGGCTGGTGAAATTCAGGGCTCTGACGAAAGAAAAATCGTTTCCACGATGCAAAAAAAAAAAAAAAAAAAAAAATTCTACGGACCACAGTGTTCAGGCTCGTTTCCCATCCTTAACAAAGCAGGAGCTCAGCTAAGACAAGATTCAGATTTTTAGAAAGATGGGCGGAACACTTCTCTCAATGTCTTAACTGTCTGGCTACCAGAAATCATAATGCCACTGCTCTTTTACCACAGGTGGAGGCAAAACAACCAAGAGTTAGACAGTAGTCCAGATGAGGGATGAAGTCGGGATGGCAATCCTGCATCTCTCCTCAAATAAAGCCCCAGGACAAGATGCAATCCCTGCTAACATCTACAGAGCAGGAAGCCCCGTCCTGACAAAAAAGACTGACTGAGCTATTTGAGTTGATATTATGGGGAAAATGGTACTTACCATAAGCAATGCAATAAAGCAAATATAATAGGCATGGATAAGAGAAAAGGGCAGTCGCCAAACCTGTGACACCTATCCAGCCATTTCTCTGCTTGCCATCGCTTTGAAGATCTTGGCCATAGTCCTACTTAATCGCCTACAACTACACAACTACAGAGACAACATCCTCTAAGCCATGTTGGATTCCGTTCAGAACGAGGCACAGCTGACATGATATTTGAAGAACGCCAACTCCAGGGAAAATGTCAAGAGCATCACAGCCATCTGTTCATCACCTTTTGTTTTTTCTGGTAAAAACATTTACCTCTGTCGGTAGAGATGACCAGTGGAACATTTTGGAGAAATTTGGCTCCCCGAGTAGATTTATTTCGATAGTACGTCAACTCCATGATGGTATGATGGCAGGGTGATGGATGGATTCTGGAGATGCGTCTGTGGCTTTTCCTGTAACTAATGAACTTAAAACAAGGTTGTGTTCTAGCCCCCAAAAAACCCTGAATGGTATTCTCAGCAATGCTGACTGATGCTCTTCTTGACAATAATGACGGCTTATCTATAGGATACGCGATATTCGGAGGGTTATAGTAAATATTAGGAGACTGCAAGCTATTTTACAATTTTAAGAAACAGTTATTCGAGACCTATCATTTGCTGATGATAGATCGGAACTGAAAATGCAGCAGATACTTGATCACATTTCTAAGACCTGCAACACCTATGACATCGCCATCAAAGACTGACACTTTGCACTAGCCAGGTCCAGTGACAGATTACAAATGACCTATTATATTAGTGAAGGGACAGAATCTCCAAGCAGTACCATCTCCAGTTCAGCAAAATAGATGATAAAATCAAATACCGAATTTCCAAAGCAAATGTCGCATTCGCAAGACTCCGCGGGAGTGTTTGAGAGTGAAGGGGGATCCCAGTCATGTCATCGAGCTGAAATTATATATGGCAATCATATTGAAATCTCTGCTCTATGCTAGCGAGACGTGGGCAGTGTTCGGCCGACATGCTAGACAGCTAAACCATCCCCTCCTTTACCGTTTACGTAAACTTCTTGGCATAAGATGGAAAAACAGAGGTCCTGCAATGGGCTGATTGTTTCAGCATCCACACGCTCCTATAAAGGGCAAGCCAAATGGGCAGGGCCTGCCGCAATAATGCTAGACTTCCCAAATGACTATTGTTCTGTAAACTCTCCAGAAGTGAGCATTCAGATGGGGGAGGAAAAATGCTTCAAGGATCATCTAATGGTTTCCCTTAATTCCATGAAAAGTGCCCTTGTTTCATGGAAGCCACTTGCAATGGATTGTTCAAGCAGGCGTGACAGCCTCGCTGTCGGAGCAAAATCCTAAGAGAATAAGCGCACCGCTCACGCCCAAAGAAAGCGCAAGGCAAAAAAAAAAGCATAATCTCAAACTCAAATCCTACAAGGACCAAAAACAACACGTGCGGGAAAGCTTCCCACTCACAAATAGGACTGACAGGCCACCAGCTTACTCACCGTGTAGTATAGCTTTGGCCATGTTCGCTGGCGAAGGAAAAACAGCAAAAATCCAGACCTACCTACCTGTTCAAAAAAATGTCTTATTTTTTTCTACGCTTTAATACAAAACAATGTTTTGAAAGAAGGAAAAAGAAAAGAAATGGATTTTCATATTTAATAAAATCCTTCCCCCCCCCCCACACCCACACCCACCTCTTCATCATCCAGATATTTGTCATCTGATTTTGTATCGAATTTTTTTTTTTAGTTTTAATAAANCTAACCTAATGTAGTTAAAATCCAACTCACTTCGGGGTTAAATAACGGTGTTAGAGATAAAATAGGAAGTTGCTGACGTTATTAAAAAAAACATTTATCGTGATATCAATATGTTTATGCTTAATAAGTACAGCTGTCGTTGCAAAGGGGGGGGGGGGGCGGACTAGGCTTTTATTTAAAGGGTTACATTTATTTTTTTTTTTTTTTTATTTTTTTTTTAATTTTTTTTTTTTTTTAAGGTTTTCTTTTTTTTTTTTTTTTTTTTTAATTTTTTTTTAACGTATTTTCTTCTTTGCAATAACGTCAAATATATTTTAGAACATGCAATTCAGAATTTAGTTTTAAGCTATTAAATGCCTTAATAATTGGAAAAACCCGTGAAGCTTATAGGCTATGTATCAAATATTTTATTACAAAGATTGACACTAAATTTCTAAAGCTCCTGACGCTACATCCACCTGGCACAGACGCACAGACAGGGGAGTTTTTGACAAATATTGAACAGGTAAAGTTTCTTCCTGTAACATCTTCCTAAATAGTCCAAATCGTGCGTTTTTTACCATACGAGAAGTATACAACAGTAAGACAAGACGTTTATTTTTACCGTTACTACCTGACGCATGAGCTATGACTAGGGACTTCTCCCGTGCCGACAGCAAGTATTATCAAGGGATGTTTTTGCCTTAAAATTAACAATGAAAGTGTTAGGTTTAAAGGCTAAATTCAAAACAGTAGATACCGTTATTAAGTGGCCAAAAAGTACAAATACAAAGAACTAACTGTACCATCTGACTATTAAACAGAGGCAAAGCATCTTGTTAGCAGCTATTCAGTCAATAAAGATTTGTGTGTGTCTTGCTCTGTAATTTATCTTAGACTGGCTATAATTCAAAAATCGATTGGATTGTAACATTCCATTATAATTCACCCGTCTCTCATGTTAGACAAAGCAAAACAAAAAACAAGGCCTATACATGGGACGTTCCATTACAGCGTAGTGGGAGAAATCTAATGTCATACTCTTTGAATAATTGTAAACGGTGATCCATTTCATCGGTAGTTCTCTGTGATGTGTCAGATACGTAAAAACAAATCATTTATAAATAGTCTGAAACTGACTAAAGTTACCCCCCCCCCAAAAAAAAAAATGTAATTTGTTTCTATTCCGAAATGTGTATGATTACTCAGAGAAGATTTAAAACCTCATTGAGGTCTTCACATCTCACTCAATGATTTCTTGTTAGGGAAGAAACAATTGATTCGTCTTTGATAAAATCATTTTACTTAAAGGTACGGACGTGGCTTGTAGTAAGGAACCTGCTTTAACACAGCTCGTAAGAAGCATCAGCATTGTATTGTCCTAAGATACGGACGTGGCTTGTAGTAAGGAACCTGCTTTAACACAGCTCGTAAGAAGCATCAGCATTGTCCTAAGGTACGGACGTGGCTTGTAGTAAGGAACCTGCTTTAACACAGATCGTAAGAAGCATCAGCATTGTCGTACACTGCGATTTTCTAATGGTATGCCACAACAGTGCGGTGTGTTCACAACACACTGCTGTAGTTACGCCACACAGGTGTGTCACGATACGCTGGTGCATATACAACATTCTCTTTACAAACCACCGATACAAGGGTACGCTAACAACAGACTGCTGTCTGCCCCTGCCCCTGCCTCTCTAGAGGTATACTAATACTTTTACTAATCCGCTTTAAAGGTATACAAATTCTAATTCTAATACTAATAGGCAAGATTATAGATATTAAGAATTTTTATAGGTATATAGATGTAGGTATAGGTACGGGTACAGCTGTAGAGCTAGACATATACATAGAGAAACAAACACAAACAAAGTTGGTATCGCCTAACTTTAATCCACTAACTCTATGTATAGCTTTCTCCAAAGAAATGCGTTTAAACAATTCGGCCACACAGCTCATTGAGTGAATTTGCAAAACATTTCATTTGCATCTGGGGAAATGTTTTTAACATTTTTTACACAGTTGAACTTTCAACCGCACGGAACTCACTGGAGTCGTTTTCAACTGTGTCCGCTTTTATTACACAACAGTCTATGACACACATGCCTTCTTTTGAAACAACTGTCTCAGTGTATCTACTTTACAACTGAACACAACTAAACAAACATTTCAATAAGCTTTAAGATCCTTCTTTTTATATACCTGTATTAAATTCTGTAACTTGTTCTACACTGGTGTAAAAAAAATAATAACTTCTCTGTGTAATTATATTTCCTAAAAGGTATATTATAAATACCATAACTATCACCATCAGTGGGGGTAACTAGGGTGGGTGTCACCCAGAGCGGTAAACTCATGTTTCATTTTTTTTATTTGATTTGTTATTTATATCGCGCGGTATCCATGCCATTTTAGCATGCGCATTGCGCTCTCGTCCTCCGAAATCTATTTAAACAAAAACATTTCAATTCTTTCTTGATAAAAGAGCCAGATCAGAAAGCCTTCAGTGTCCCCATGGTGGCTCGTAACACGTTTTTTGTATACCTTAGTTTTCTGAAGCTCAACTCCCATGAAGCCAGAGACACACACATCGTACGAAACATTTGAAGGCTTAGCGAGAGTACTGGAAGCAGGTCTAGGAAGTCCCATTCAGCTATGAATTTCAAACATCAAATACTGACCAGTCCATGTCTGTGTGCAATTCAATATGAGCTGCCTTTACTTGTCTTCCAATTCTTGGTATTTCTTTTAAAAACTCATCTTCTGATCATAGAAAGAGGTTAATTTTGGAACTTACTCCAATAACTCTTCTTCATCCAGCTGAAAGTAGACTCTTGGTTTGAACGACCACAAACATATCTACTACTTCCTTGATCGCCGATGATCTGATCTGGGGTTGAAAATGAAAGCGATTAATACACTTCCCCATCTCCATTCTGTTTTCTTCTCGTAGAGAGTCCGGCATCTGCCTTTCTCTTCTTAAACCATAATCTTCTCTCAACTAAAGTTCCGTATTGGTCTCATTTCAAAAGTCCTTTTTCAATGGTATGTTCCACCCAGTGACAGCGCTTCTCGTGCAGGAATAATCTTAAGGCCTCTAGGTTGGTCACCACTTTGTCAAGAGTAAAGCCTTTAGTCTGCAGATACTGCTGTGTAAGATTAACTTCCTCAAGTAGCTTGGCCCAAAGGTAAAGGTAGCAGTTAAAAGGAAATCAACGACCTTGTGCTTTATAACAATCGTTCTCAACTGCAAAGGTCGGTGCGCGTGAAGACTCGGAGAAAATATTTGTTTTGGAGTATGATGTAATGACAGTCAGGGGTGACAGTGATGTGACGACAGGGATGTGATGACAGTGATGTGATGACAGTGATGTGATGACAATGATGTGATGACAGTGATGTGATGACAATGATGTGATGACAGTGATATGATGACAGCGATTTGACGACAGCGATGTGATGATAGCAATATATTTTGAATTCACCTATTATTCTCTGAACTCTGAAGCTTATTTCCGTCTCCTTGCACTTGAGTTCCGCCGCTGTCAGCGTGGTCAGTTTCTCTGTCTCTGACCTGTATCAACGCTCAGTGGTGACCATAGGCGTAGGCGACATGGGCGGCTGCCGGGGGCGGTATTCTTTCAAGGGGCTGCAGATCCGAGTGACAAACGGTACATTGCTTTAAAGACATTGTGAACGTGCAACACTTTTCCACAACAACACGCTTGAACAATTGATAAAACCGGCTGGTTGAATGAAAAGTAATATCTTAAAAAAAGAAAAAGAAAACAACATACCAATTAAGTGATTTTTTTTGCTTCAGACCTCCTGGTATCTGCACTTTCGGCTACGATAAGTACCTGATTCAAATCCAGTTTCATAAAATGTTTCTATTCATCAAATACTATTGTATAGATCTTAAAGATTCTTTTTTATAAAAACTTTGATGCATCATGTAAAATGGTAAGTGTTCTAGGCATTGAAATGAATGTTAAATATGTTTAATAGCATATCATTTCTATGCGTCTCTCGTTTATGAGAAAATGTACGATCTTGCATGAGCTTTCTAGTCTGATCTTCTTATTAATCGAAACAAAAGTCAAACACTCCCGAGCTACTTTCTTTTAAATTCTGTTTATGATCTTGAAAGTGTTGGATCATCGTTGTGAAGTCTATACTGTAGTATAGTTTACATGATTCTGTTAATAAATACAGCAGTAGATCCCTCTTATATTTGTCTAGTCTAGAAACCTTAACCAAGAAGTACATTTCAACTTGCAGCATTTAGGTCGAATGGAAATTTAGACCTAACCTAAGGATGAGGATTAAAAGCAAATTAATTTCAGTCAGTAACAGGTCGGTTGCTGTAATTTGATTTAAGAGTTAGAGTCACGAATTAGTTTATAGTTAAGTTTAAATTTGTGCGTGCTTGTTGCGCATCTCTTTAGGTGTGTTAGAGCAAAAGACGTGTATCTAGAATCATCATGCTATTGTCAGAGATGCACTTGTAGTACAAGAAAATATTCGAAATCGGAACTGAAAATAAGAACATAACACTGTACATGGACTTTATCAGTAGTTTATTTTTTTAAGCATATAAATAAAAGAAATTAAACGATACAAAATGGAAGGAAGTGTCTGTAGAAAGCAGCAACAATTGCTTCTAAAATAGTGGAGCTTTAATCAGTATCAAGATTTCATCTGCAACCTAGCACGTCTAACGTTTGTTGAGTCAATAACTTCGTTCAAACATGTTTATTAAACTCTTTGTTAATCTTACATAGAATTGTGTCCCACTTGTGCCAAAGAAATACAATTTTAAAAATAAATAATTGTGGAAGAAGATTTACGTCTACTGAAAAGCAACCTTGCTGAAACGGTTCAAGAAATATGTTGCAGATTTTTATACTGAACGCAAACAAATGCTCGGCAACGATATGGAATTGGGGGAGGCGGAGCAAAAGTGTAAGCCTGTGTGGAATTATTATGAAAACAATAAGTTGTTTGACCCGTAAGGAAGAAATTTGTTATAATTGAAGGGAGCATGAAAAGAATACGGTGTCTTGGGGATTATCTTTTAATTCAAACTCAACTTTGATATCGTACTTCAATACATTAAGCAACGATTCGATCTGTGACCCTCAATATATTGAGCAATGATTCGCTCTACAATCCTCATTATATTGAGCAATGATTCGCGCTATGGCAATCAATATATTGAGCAAAGATTCGCTCTACAATCCTCATTATATTGAGCAATGATTCGCGCTATGGCAATCAATATATTGAGCAATGATTCGCTCTACAATCCTCATTATATTGAGCAATGATTCGCGCTATGGCAATCAATATATTGAGCAATGATTCACTCTACAATCCTCATTATATTGAGCAATGATTCGCGCTATGGCAATCAATATATTGAGCAATGATTCGCTCTACAATCCTCATTATATTGAGCAATGATTCGCGCTATGGCAATCAATATATTGAGCAATGATTCGCTCTACAATCCTCATTATATTGAGCAATGATTCGCGCTATGGCAATCAATATATTGAGCAATGATTCGCTCTACAATCCTCATTATATTGAGCAATGATTCGCGCTATGGCAATCAATATATTGAGCAATGATTCGCTCTACAATCCTCATTATATTGAGCAATGATTCGCTCTACAATCCTCATTATATTGAGCAATGATTCGCGCTATGGCAATCAATATATTGAGCAATGATTCGCGCTATGGCAATCAATATATTGAGCTCCACAAAATCCCAGGAACACATTTCTGTCACCTGTACTAAAATTAAAATAAATGAAAATAGATAAAGCGCCGTTCATCAGTCCTAAAAATATCATTGCGCCCCCCCCCCCCTGGTCAGATACAACTTTTCCATTCTCCCGTCTCCGAACCCGGGAACAACTATTCGCGCCGTGCAAAACACCATCTGCGGCAAACTTGTCGGGATGTACAGCCAAACCAGCACCAGG
The DNA here is from genome assembly GCA_964033795.1 of Lymnaea stagnalis. Lineage (NCBI taxonomy): Eukaryota > Metazoa > Mollusca > Gastropoda > Lymnaeidae > Lymnaea > Lymnaea stagnalis. The sequence continues at coordinate 392,436 of CAXITT010000432.1, forward strand.
ACAAGCCGCACAACGCGACGCTCTTTCCTGGGCAGTCCCTGGATGTTTTTCTCTTCCTTAACGCTCGTGTCCTTGCTCACGACCGCCCGTGCTCCAACGAAACTCGGAAGATTTCCGGAGTCCTCTGTACATGATCACGGCACAGCACAGGACGCAGCCCTGGCATGTCCCCGCCACCGTCACGCCAAACAGAATGTCGTTGTACTTGCCAATCGCTAAATTGAGGTCGGTGTAGATCTGTACGAGCGTCGTCGAGTTATCGCTGAAGACATCAGGGACCAGGTTGACCGTTCCCAGCATGGGGACATAGTTGATGACCACAAACGCCATGTTGCACACCGCGATTGTCCTCGCGTTTCTGGCGATGAACGAGGAGTTAAAAGTGAACGGCGATGCGACACGGGCGCGAAGTCGCCACGACGATAAACCAAAGCTCATAATAGAACCAGAATTCAGGCGAAATAACATCGTCTATATGGTGAACAGAGTGATTTAGATTGTCCATTGCTAGGTGCAGATCGAGGGCTTATCATATGGTGTAAAATGCCTCAGAGATACCTAAAAAGACACAAGAAATATAAATATTTTAAAATGTATGAGAAGAATACAATTTTATGAAAGTCAAAATGAAAAAGAAAAGTGCATTTTGATTGAACATGAAGAAAAAAACAAATGTTTAAATTTCTTTCTTACCAGAAACTTTTGACAACATAAACTATATATTAAAGTCATCTGTACATATTGTGAATGAAATTGTATATAAAGAGATCCATATCTTATGAACTCAGCAGACAGAGCAACGTTTTCACATAGGTTTCATTGAATGTCTTATGCTATTTCTGTAAGAAAGCCCCATAGTTATCTAGTTTACAGTACTATGTACTAAATATCTCATACCTGGATAAAATAATAAATATAGCACTGTTCGCCTGAGCTCAGTTTCAACTTTACTCGCACCTTGAACCGTATAAACTAGACAGAACATACTCCACTGTTTAAATGCCAAGCACATAAGGGCTTCCACTTCAGTAATCTTCTGCAGAAACTCAGTGAACGTACAAAGGCCTTGCAATGATGACCAGAAATATAAAACAAAATGGGAGCAGTCCTCTTTCATATTACGATGATGGAGACTACCAGAAAATTTCATCATGTGTCAGGCAAATCAGGGCATGTCCGTCCAAATAGCCACTTGATTTATTATGTTGATGATGATCTCCTGAATGTAGAGTTGCAAAACTAAACTTACAGCATTCTTTACATAACTGTTTCCTAGGTTTATTTTCACGGAGACTGTAACAGGCCTGAAACACTATCTAGGGATAGCTCTGGTGATTTAGGGCACACGGACTTCCATATTAGAATTCGCAAAGGTCCCTGGACACGTATTAATGTTTTAAATGACCTCAATAGTTATTGGCTTCAACGTCACCCTTATTGCTTTAAGTGATTTTTTTTTTCCGCCAGACTGTCACAGGTTATGCTCTTTGAAGCTCATGCGTTAAATGATAAAATACTGACATACTCTCAAATCTTAAATGCTAAAATACTGAAATACTTTCAATTCTTTAATGTTAAAATACTGAAATACTTTCAAATCTTTAATGTTAAAATACTGACATGCTCTCAAATCTTAATTGTTAAAATACTGACATACTCTAAAATCTTTAAAGTTAAAATACTGGTATACTCTCAAATCTTTAATGTTAAAACACTGACATACTCTCAAATCTTAAATGTTCAAATACTGACATACTCTCAAATCTTAATTGTTAAAATACTGACATACTCTCAAATATGTAATGTTAAAATACTGACATACTCTCAAATCTTAAATGTTAAAATACTGACATACTCTCAAATCTTAAAATGTTAAAATACTGACATTCTCTCAAATCTTAAATGTTAAAATACTGACATACTCTCAAATCTTAAATGTTAAAATACTGACATACTATCAAATCTTAAATGTTAAAATACTAACATACTCTCAAATCTTAATTGTTAAAATACTGACATACTCTCAAATCTTAAATGCTAAAATACTGACATACTCTCAAATCTTTAAAGTTAAAATACTGACATACTCTCAAATCTTAAATGTTAAAATACTGAGATACTCTCAAATTTTTTATGTTAAAATACTGACATACTCTCAAAACTTAAATGTTAAAATACTGACATTCTCTCAAATCTTAAATGTTAAAATACTGACATTCTCTCAAATCTTAAATGTTAAAATACTGACATTCTTTCAAATCTTAAATGTTAAAATACTGACATACTGTCCAATCTTAAATGTAAAAATACTGACATACACTCAAATCTTAAATGATAAATTACTGACATGCTCTTAAATGTTAGAATACTTACATCCTCTCAAATCTTAAATGTTAAAATACTGACATTCTTTCAAATCTTAAAATGTTAGCAACAGTTGGAGGCATGTTGGAGCCTGTCGAACGATGTGGTGTCTAATTTCTTCTATAAAAGAATACGTCAGCTCAGATCCTCTGACAATGTCTGACATAGGACTGCGCCTTCATTGCAGCCCTTCACAAACAGTTTCGCCGCAGCTTAGATTCAGTGATTGACTTGTGTCTAAACCATCGTCACATTTCAAAAGACTAAATAGTTGTGATAGTTTTTGTCAGTCCAATGAATGCCATGAAGTTCTTCACAAATTATTTTCAATTGCCTCATCCAACTCCAGTTCCCTTCTAACTCCAGTTCCCTTCTACCTCTGGTTCCCTTCTAACTCCGGTTCCTTTCTAACTCCGTTCCCTTTGGGGGCGAGACTTGATAAGCCAACAGGGTTTGTTTTTCTAAAATCCAAAAAAAAAAAATTACGGGAAGTTTTAAAAGAGGATGTGACGTCATTTAAACACAATTCATAAAAAAAAAAAAAAAAAAAAAAAAACTGACAGACAATCATATTTAAGTACACTCGAGAAATATTGAGAAAGGAAAGAAAATTAAACTTCACCGATGTGTAGCTTTTGATATATCTACTACCCCTGTGCTCAATGCTACAGATTTTTACAAGTGGTTACAATGTAGGGCAACCGTTACCGATTTGATATATTATAGATCACCTTCAAGTTGAAAGCTCATCATTAAAGTCAGAGTTGATACGCCGGCAGCGTCCATGCAACCACGCGACATTAAAATAATTTCTAAACATCCCAAGCCCGTTTGCCTCTTTGTTTTTTTTTTCTACCTTTTTTGTGTTGAACATTTAATCACTCGGCTACCTTCTAAGAAGAAGAAGAAGACCTACTAGTTGGTTCTCCGATGTTCATGCACGCTTTGTGGTTCTCAAGCCTTTGTCGATTGACACGACCACATCCAATCATCGCGGAGGACCAAACCTATTTACGAATAAAAGAATGACATCCAACCGTCGTGGAGAAGAAGCAGATTTCTGAATAAGATCAAAGGACCGCACCACTAAAAAAAAAAAAAAAACACAATATAATTGCCGAGGTAAGAGCTTGAAATGTTCACGACATTTCTCATTAGTATTTATCTGATTTATATATTTCTTTTTAGAAAGGTTAAGCGAGATTCCGCAAAAATTAAATGAACTAGTATTGGGTACCTCATTTTGTGTTTTTCTTAAGCAATTGGAGCAAAGCGTTGCATATGGCATGTGGGTGAATTCGAGCTTTGATTTTCAAAATTCTTAAAAATGTTAAACAAAATAACGTTAAATACTGTACCAGCTAAGATCTACGGAACATCGATAAAATATATATATATAAATATATATAAATATATATANTTTTAATCTAAAGTTTAGGCTAACTAAATTGTCTTCTTTTAATCTAAAGTTTAGGCTAACTAAATTGTCTTCTTTTAATCTGATTTTTTTTTAAAGTATTTTAAATGTTATTATATATTGTTCGTCGATGGATCGACGAGGACCATCGAGTCGTCTGGTGACTGATGACTTGCGCGGGTGAATTTGTTTAAAGTGAAGAAGAGTTGCGAGGGGCGTCTACCTCACTCTCTCGTCCGGGCCCACCATATCCAGTGGCAGGACTGTACGTCAAGACGACCAGGGATGGGTTCGGTTGCAGGAATTGTCATTGTATGCGCCTTACGGGACTCCAGCTCCGGGTTTGAATTCAGAGTTTCCTTCTCTTAGATGAGTTGCCGACCAAGGTTAACGAGTCTCATCCACCCGGGTGTGATTGTTTGTGCTTGACTGGCCTTATATATATTAACTTGTCCTCACCAGCTATTATAATGAGTTTTTCATGATTTTGGTGCAATACTATTGAGGTCATAGAACTTAGCTTGGGAATCAACAAAGCATGAACATTTCTTTAAATTTAAACGTGAAAAACAAAAAACGTTTAATAAGGAAAAAAATAAAATATAACTTAGCCCGCCCCGTTACCAAAAAAGATAATTCAATGTAACGCATTTGGAGGAAAAAACAATTATAATAAATCACATTCTTGACAAAGTTATCTTTACATGGCGCAATTAGCAACATGATAATAAGAATTTACCGTTCTTAATAATAATTACCAATTAATTATAACTAATATAAATCTGTTATTAATTAATTTATTTTTTTGTTATAATTGTTGGTGAAAACTTTCATTTAAAAGAAGAAAAGATGTGTATATAAGCAAAGAACACTTGACATATGATTCTGTCGTCACTCAGGAATAGTTTTATAATTAATAAACTTTTAATATTGATTTTGAAAACCACTATTTGAATTGGGTTGCCCAGTGACTTAAATAAAAAAAATAAAAACCTATTATTTTCTTCAACTTTTAAGTCAAGAATCCACAGATCAAATAATTATAAGAGCATTTCAGTGCTTCAATGGCATACAAGGATAATAACCTAAGGCATAATGCTCTATACCATTGACGTCTGGAGCATCACTGAGAATAGTAGCCAAACATGAGCTGTTCTTGACAGCACTTGAGTGTTGAAATTCTTGAAACAATCCAATTATTTTAAGCTTATTTCAATGGTGGTCGACCTTATGTTGTTCTCTGACTCTTTTACCTTTAGATCAACTCGTTACATGGCTGCTATCACATTCAAACATTCATAGAAAGCGTTTTTGCTTTCATTTTTTAAAAAAAACAAAAACAAATAACGTTGTCATTTTCGATTTTCAAACACAAATCTTTAAACACTAGACTTAATTAAAACCTACTACTTTCTTAAACTGCAATTTGGCACAAATGATTGCATCTAAACCTCTAAACTGTTCTACACAGTTTCCAAGTTTGAGTAATTATACATTCAGTCGTTTCTTAATGCATGGCCTCGGGGGAGCAACTTAGAGTTTTGGGGAGAAATTTCAATAATACAGACAATTATTGGATGTTGGTTGAGGTTACCTTATGTAAATCCAATGTTCGGAAATTGCGAAGCTGTAATAACAGATTTGAATTATGTACGAGAAAAGGGATCGTTTCACTTCATGCCATTTCATCAATGATTTCATTCACTTGATTAGCTTCTTTTTTTGTCTCTTATTGGTTTTTCTCCAAAGGGAAGCTAATATGACATTGTTTAAAAGAAAATGCGGTAGTCTCCCTGGAGAAGGCGCCTTTTAATTGATTTAATACTTGAGGTGACTGACTTTTTTAATGTAGACTAGTTTGAAGAGAAAGAGAAAAGGAGAAATGGGACTGCTGAAAATGGAAAAGACAGATTTTTTTTTTTTGTATCCTATTAATATCTTGCAGATAAACGCTCAAATAATTCAATATCAAATTAACACCGTTCTGGTAGGGAAACAATGATTCAATATCAAATTAACACCGTTCTGGTAGGGAAACAGTGATTCAATATCAAATTAAAACCGTTCTGGTAGGGAAACAATGATTCAATATCAAATTAACACCGCTCTGGTAGGGAAACAATGATTCGATATCAAATTAACACCGTTCTGGTAGGGAAACAATGATTCAATATCAAATTAAAACCGTTCTGGTAGGGAAACAGTGATTCAATATCAAATTAACACCGTTCTGGTAGGGAAACAGTGATTCAATATCAAATTAACACCGTTCTGGTAGGGAAACAGTGATTCAATATCAAATTAACACCGTTCTGGTAGGGAAACAGTGATTCAATATCAAATTAACACCGTTCTGGTAGGGAAACAGTGATTCAATATCAAATTAACACCGTTCTGGTAGGGAAACAGTGATTCAATATCAAATTAACACCGTTCTGGTAGGGAAACAGTGATTCAATATCAAATTAACACCGTTCTGGTAGGGAAACAGTGATTCAATATCAAATTAACACCGTTCTGGTAGGGAAACAGTGATTCAATATCAAATTAACACCGTTCTGGTAGGGAAACAGTGATTCAATATCAAATTAACACCGTTCTGGTAGGGAAACAGTGATTCAATATCAAATTAACACCGTTCTGGTAGGGAAACAGTGATTCAATATCAAATTAACACCGTTCTGGTAGGGAAACAGTGATTCAATATCAAATTAACACCGTTCTGGTAGGGAAACAGTGATTCAATATCAAATTAACACCGTTCTGGTAGGGAAACAGTGATTCAATATCAAATTAACACCGTTCTGGTAGGGAAACAGTGATTCAATATCAAATTAACACCGTTCTGGTAGGGAAACAGTGATTCAATATCAAATTAACACCGTTCTGGTAGGGAAACAGTGATTCAATATCAAATTAACACCGTTCTGGTAGGGAAACAGTGATTCAATATCAAATTAACACCGTTCTGGTAGGGAAACAGTGATTCAATATCAAATTAACACCGTTCTGGTAGGGAAACAGTGATTCAATATCAAATTAACACCGTTCTGGTAGGGAAACAGTGATTCAATATCAAATTAACACCGTTCTGGTAGGGAAACAGTGATTCAATATCAAATTAACACCGTTCTGGTAGGGAAACAGTGATTCAATATCAAATTAACACCGTTCTGGTAGGGAAACAGTGATTCAATATCAAATTAACACCGTTCTGGTAGGGAAACAGTGATTCAATATCAAATTAACACCGTTCTGGTAGGGAAACAGTGATTCAATATCAAATTAACACCGTTCTGGTAGGGAAACAGTGATTCAATATCAAATTAACACCGTTCTGGTAGGGAAACAGTGATTCAATATCAAATTAACACCGTTCTGGTGGGGAAACAGTGATTCAATATCAAATTAACACCGTTCTGGTAGGGAAACAGTGATTCAATATCAAATTAAAACCGTTCTGGTAGGGAAACAGTGATTCAATATCAAATTAACACCGTTCTGGTGGGGAAACAGTGATTCAATATCAAATTAACACCGTTTTGGTAGTGAAACAGGGAACATGATTGCGTAGCTAGCCTAGAAGAATTTACGGCGTTTTTAGAGTATTTAGGAAAGTTAGTCTTTCAGGTGAAAGGTATACAGTGCACAGTGCACATTGCACAAACGTTGTTGTACTTTTTAAATAACTTTTTTTTTGTTGGATTATAATGGAAAATGGGGAAAGAACTGAGTTCAGTTTCAAGCAAAGTGAAATATAAACACAGGGTAGAGGGAAACCTGCACACAGACAACACAAAGATACAGACAACACAAAGATACAGACAACACAAAGATACAGACAACACAAAGATACAGACAACACAAAGATACAGACAACACAAAGACACTGACAACACAGAGGCACAGACAACACAACGATACAGACAACACAAAGATACAGACAACACAAAGACACTGACAACACAGAGGCACAGACAACACAAAGATACAGACAACACAAAGATACAGACAACACAAAGATACAGACAACACAAAAATACAGACAACACAAAGATACAGACAACACAAAGATACAGACAAAAGAAAACAACTGACGTTTTTGCTATAGCAATCATTAGGTTTGAACTGCAAGGAAAGTATTTATTAAAAAATTGCAGATCCCTAGTAAGACTTTGGACCCTCAAAAGGTATTACGGCAATTTATTTATGTCTTAAATTCTAAGGGGATGTCAGAATTAATTCATAAATTTTTGTGTATATTGATTTTGAAATTTTAATTTCTTCACGCAAGACTGATGATTTGTGATCTCTCAATCATGCTATCTGTCACTGGGGGATCTCTCAATCATGCTATCTCTTACTGCGGGATATCTCAATCATGTTATATCTCACTGTATTAGGGCAATTTATTTATGTCTTAAATTCTAAGGGGATGTCAGAATTAATTCATAAATTTTTGTGTATATTGATTTTGAAATTTTAATTTCTTCACGCAAGACTAATGATTTTATAATTTTTTACATATATTTTTTTAAAGATTATATAAATTTAATTTGAGAGAGTGATAGACATGCAAGTAAAAATAAATGAAATGTTGAGAGATCCCCGATGAGATGTAGCATGATTGAGAGATCCCCCCAATGAGAAACAGAATGATTTAGAGATCACACAGTGAGATATAACATGATTGAGATATCCCGCAGTAAGAGATAGCATGATTGAGAGATCCCCCAGTGACAGAGAGCATGATTGAGAGATCACAAAGTGAGAGATAGCGTGATTGCGAGATCACACAGTGGGACAATACAGGATTGAGGTATCAAGCAGTAAGAGAGAACATGATTGAGAGATCCCCCAGTGAGAGAGAGTATGATTTAGAGATCACACAGTGAGACATAGCATGATTGCGAAATCACACACTGAGATATAGCATGAATGAGATGTACATAAGATGCACACGTTTATATAGTGATATCACGCATGTTAAGTGAGTGCCGGCAAAACATTTTAGCAATGATAAATGGTGCCGACTAAATATTTTAGCAATGATAAATGGTGCCGACTAAATATTTTAGCAATGATAAATGGTGCCGACTAAATATTTTAGCAATGATAAATGGTGCCGACTAAATATTTTAGCAATGACAAATGGTGCCGTAGATATCAACATCTTAACAGACGAATCCTTATCTCGGCATGCCTTGGCCCGACTTTAGACAACCGGAAGAAATTTGGTCAAAACTAGATCTCTCTGATTGTAATCGGTCTGTGAAAGTTATTTGGAAGAAGGAGAGGATAAGATGAAAATGGAAATTAGACCAAGACGTGTCTTGTGCTGGTTAATTGTCTGTTGTCTGGCTACGGCAGGTAATACGAACTTATTTTGCACGGAACCTGTCCATATCATGCATAAACTATTAATATGTTAAGTTATTTTAATGAGTCGAATTGTGTGTTAAAATGTAACATTTAAGACACTTGAATGATCGAATGAATTGAAAAGATGAAGTCAACAGCATAAGTAAGATAAAAGTGTAGTAGGGAAAAAAATGTTTACCCAATTACTTCTAAAACTTTAAGCGTAAGCTTAGCTAATTTTTTCATGTAACGTTGAGGAGTACACAAATAAAGGAAAATATGAAATTTTGATTGTGAAGGGAGTTAGTGCCTCAAAGACATTGCTAAAACATGACTTTGTCATGATGTAAAGTCATTACTTTGTCATGAATGTAAAGTCATTACTTTGTCAACTTTATCATTGTGATTACTTTGTCATTACTTCGTCGTTACTTTATTACTGTGATGGCTGCAAACAAATATCTTTTCCTTCTCTATTACTTAAAGTAATGTGTGTATATATATATATATAAACATATATATATATATATATATATATATGTGTGTGTATGTATGTATGTATATATATATATATTATATTATATATAATATATATATATATATATATATATATATATATATATTTATATATATATATATATATATATATACATACATACATATATTTATATAACTAAATAAGCTCAAACATAAATAACACCATTTTGCTACATTAAAAGGCACGTTGATACAACTGTAAAGTAAACTCCAGAGCTCTAAATCTTTGATAATGATCATCAAACTCTGCCAACCGAGACAAAATTAAAGAAACAAAAAAATCTCTTTCAATATCATGGTAAAACGGGTGTAAAAAAGCATTGTAATTATTTTATAATACTTTTGTATTATTATTTCACACCAAATAGTGTTATTAATATTAAAATTGTTGTCCTACAGGTGGACAGCTTAACTTGACGGCAACCCCAAAAGAGCTATCTCTTGGAATCACTGACCATCTCACGGTCAACTGCACGTACGCCAACGACGGCAAGTCAGACATGACCGCCCTCATCTCTTTGTTTATTTACCGCCAAAATGACGTCAACGCCACGTCAGACAACGGCGAAGAGCTGGCTTCCATTAACACCTATGTTCCTCACGTCAACACCATACTCCCAGATTTCAACTCATCGTCTGGACGCATCGCCGCGGATGGGGTCTCTTACCTCGAGCTCAGTTGGCTTTATCCGGCGCAGCGTCAGAGTGGGTTCTACGTCTGCACTGCACAGGGCATTGACAACGTGGGCCACACTGTCTCTACTTCGACAAAAACCAACGTGACCACCAGGCAGCCAGAGAGAGACGAGATACTAAATAAGATAAAAGAATTAAACGAGAACCTTAAGAGCGTGGAACAGAAATTTTCAGATCTCCACTCAAATTTGTCAGCAAATTTTTACCAGTTCGCCGGCACGCAGTCCAAGCATGACGACGACGTCAATAAAACACTAGCAGTCCTAAAGACATTTGAGAAGGAGGTTCACCCGCTCCTCGGTCTCTTTGAGAGGTCTTTGTTCTATCCGTTCAACCTAACCTACGGGGGCGACATCTATAGGATTCTCCGCGCGCCTGTGTGGGGATATGACGATGCCGTCGCGTTGTGTGAAAGCTACGGCGCCACTCTGCTAGAAATTGATGACGATGCAGAATACGAGAGAGTGGAACATTTCTTGAACGAGCATTCCGGGCTAACTACGATCCTCGTAGCTGGTCGTCTGGTGAACAACCGTTGGGAAAAGCAGTATTCCGATCTTCCGATGTTTGAGGGAATTAGTATTCTCGCGCCATCCGACAGATTCGCCACGAACGACTGCCGCATCCTTACTAACAGTTCAGATTGGAGCTTGCAAAACATGCCGTGCGATGAAATACGAACGAGATCCCCATATCAGCAAGTGAATGTCATGTGTGAGTCGAAAGCCTAGTTTTCTGTTCTTGACAAAAGTAGAGCAGTAGGTGAAAAAAAAACAATCATTTAAAGTGGTATCTGATTAAAACTTACGAAAACGATTGTGGATTTTTCTTAATGTTCTTCTTTTTTTTCCTGTAAAATTTATTGAAAGCCTTAAAAATGGAATGTTAAAAAACTGCACATAAAAAACATACAGTAATCATATGTAGTGTAAACATTTTTTTCTTAAATTAAAGCTACTGCAATGACTATGTTTTGCAATCATATTATGTCTATGATACAATACCTCAATGGGTCTCATAAGTTGTTGGTTTTTTTTTTTAAACTTAATTTAACATTGTACACATTTATTCAATATTTAACCCCAAGCCCTGTCCTTTTTTTGGCCTGGCTGGAAGACTGTGAAGTTTGAAACCGTCAAATTTATCGACCATCATCTGATATGGTTGAGGGAGCTCTTGGAAATGATTAGTGTGTGTTTGTGGGGGAGGGGAGTTGAAAAGCTCTGGTCTATGGTCTTCAAAAGCCCTCGTCTCGTAAACAGGAAATATGCAAACACACAAAATAACAGTAAAATTATAAAAAATTAAAAGTGTTTGAAAACTAGAAAAAAATAACGCAACAAAACAGTGAACGTGTTGGCAAGAAGCCTTCTCATGCGAAAAGTAAAAAAAGTAACAAATTATTTTTTTGTTACATTTCCCTTTCCACTAGAAAACTCCATCAAGCCGCACCGAAACAAACTTATGAAAAACTAATTTAAATACATATAATTTAAAGGTTGCCCAAATTCATCCAGGAATAATTATTCAACAATGACACGTATCACAGCGTTCAGACGTCAAGTAAATAACCACCCAGCACAATGCTCTCATGTAATGAGCAAAGTTCCCTTAAGTACAAATAAAAACTTACTAATTAGATCAAACGTTCATGTCGAGGCCTAGCCGCAGCGCAAAGTCATTATTTAAAAAAAAACAAAAACATTTATAGTTCCATTAAGGAAAAACACGAAAGGGGATCTCCTGATGCAGGCACTTCCCATTGCCCACGAAATTCGTTTCTTCCGCCCTACACAATCTCGGCTACACGTCTTTCTAACAAAAAGAAATTCACAAATCCTTCATAGTTACCGATATCTTGCAATTTAGGATACTCGAATTCGATTACTACAGAAAGGATAGGCGAAGGATGGCGTTTTAGCTCTATGTCTGTGTGTGGGGGGGGGGGCAATTTGTAGAATAAGATGGGTGGAAGATGGAAATATAAAGACAGGAAAAAAAAAAAGACAGCACTTTTCGGCTAAAAACGTCCTTCTGCACACTATAAGATGATATGAAACAACAAAGATATAGAAGGGGTTCAGAAACGTCAGTGTCTGGAGTTCGCCAGGTTGATTGGGGGAGTTGTAGAAACGGAAGTGCGCTATTATTGACGGAAATCAGTTAGTCCAGAGCCGAAAACGTCTGCTCTATCTAAAAGATTGCAGGTGGCACAGAGTTCAGGTAGCTTTAGTGTCCGAGGCGTTTATCAAAGAAATTTTATAGTAACGCTTCTATTCAATTGGTTTCTCAGAGGTTGAATGGCATATCACGACTCTTTCATTCGCTGCTACTTCTCACTGAGATAGTAAATATTCAAAACTTTTTAATTTGTAAAACTAAACAAAGAAACAATTAACAATGAGGTTTTTTGTTGTTCTTTTTGTTGTTCTTTTTGTTGTTCTTTTTGTTGTTCTTTTTGTGTTGTTTTGTTGTGTTTTTTTTTTTGTTTTTTTGTGTTTTTTTTTTTTGGTTGAAGCGATCGGATCTTTGGCTGCAAAAATATTAGAACCCTTGGTTTATTAAAAAAAAAAGTCTCCAGCGGTTTTTTTTTTTTTTTTTTTTTGTTTTTTTTTTTTTGTGTGAAGCGATTGGATTTTTGGGTGCAAAAATTTGTTAACCTTTTGTTTTTTAAAAAAAAAATTTTCCATCGTTTTTTTTTTTTTTTTGGAAAAAGAAACAAATTGGCTCTCTGGCTTTAAAAAAAATCACGAGTGTATTCTCGCAATAGCTTTTATGCAACGGGTTAAATAGATAAGGACTGCACAATTGACCTTATCCTGTCTGTGGGAGTGTTCGTAAGTCATAGTGTATGTGTGTGTGTGCCCGATGAGTGCGTGTGTATGAGAGTGTTTGTGTGTGGGGTGGGGGTGGGGGCGCATATCTCAAGGTACCACTTTTTTAAAAAGGCATGTGTAGTTTAGCCATGTTCTTAATGCGTAGTCTTTCTAGCGTGAATTAAGAGGGTTCTCGAAAAGATGTGCTTGCGTCTTACAAAATTGCAAGGTTTTGAAAATAAATTTTAAATACAGGCGTAAAAAGATTGATGCGATGAGCTATTAAATCCTTTAGATTATCTCTGCTTTTGTAAGGGCGTTTCATTGTAGCAGCTAAATCTTCGGAAGGCTAGTTGAAACACTTCCCGTCATTGCGTCGAGCTGGAACTCGGCACATTGACTTGTTTCCGATGACAACACATTCTATCAAATTTTTCAGATCCACCACGACCCCCCCCCCTCCCAAAAAAAAAAAAAAAGTTGAACTTTTTCGTCCTTCTCTGTTAATTTTTTTTTTTTTGGTATGTTTTTTCTTATCACTGAACAGATTTTTTTTTTTTCATTGATCTCTGGTCTTCTGTTAACTGAGGGGGCTGGGTCTTCTGTTAACTGCGGGGGTTTGGGACTTCTGTTAATTGCGGGGCCGGGTCTTCTGTTAACTGCGAGGGTCGGGGTCTTCTGTTAACTGTGGGGGGCGGGTCTTCTGTTAACTGCGGGGGCCGGGTCTTCTGTTAACTGCGGGGGCCAGGTCTTCTGTTAACTTGGGGGCCGGGTCTTCTGTTAACTGAGAGGGTCGGGGTCTTCTGTTAACTGCGAGGGTCGGGGTCTTCTGTTAACTGCGGGGGCCGGGTCTTCTGTTAACTGAGAGTGTCGGGGTCTTCTGTTAACTGAGAGGGTCGGGGTCTCTGTTAACTGCGGTGGACGGGGAGGGGGCTTATCTCAATGAAGACAGGTCATGTTGACATTTTATCGACCTTCACATACTGTCGGGGTTGTTAGACCCCATAGAAGATACATGTTAGAAACGTTGCCTATCATTATTATTTTTCACAACTATATATATATATATATGGCATCTTTCCATCTTCGCGAGACGATAGTTTAGCTATATGGTTCTACACTTCGACGAGTAGCTCAATAGGCCTATCCTGACATTCTCGACTGCATTTCTCGCAGGAGAATATTGATTCCTGGTTTTGTTTGGCCTTCTGTATTGTTCTTTTTGGTGCAAGGGCTTCGTTTCGCGCAGCTGCTGCCTTTTTACTCCTTCATACAGCATCGTTGGTATACGGCCTTCCTCCATTCCCCATACATGACCTAACTAGCGAAGGCGCATCTTGCTAAGAGCGTAGAATATGCTAAAAATTGTTGCTCTTGCCAAGACCTCCGTGTTAGGCACCTTGTCCTGCCATCGAATGTGTAAAATGCGACGCAGATATCTTTGATGAAAGCTGTTGAGTTTCCGCTCAAGACTGGTATATGTGGTGCACACTTCACTGACATATAGGAGCGTATTACGTACACATGCCTGATAGACAGTTAGTTTTTTTTTTTCAGTTTTAAAAAGTGTTGGACTGCGATAAAGCTTTAAAATAGATTAATTAGACACGAACAATTCTTCAGTTAGATTGATATTATTCCACACCCGCTTATTCAGTTTAGCCATACTTGCCGAAGCTTTCGCGATCCTAGAGAGCTAGAAATATTGGATCCAAGATATGTGAAATGCTCAACAACCGACAGATTATGACCCTCAATAGACATGATTGGAGGGGACGGTGCTTCGTGCATCATGACATGTGTTTTCTGTAGACTAATTGACAGTTTAAACTCTTTACAAGCGTGTGATAGACAATTAACCAGCCCCTGAAGACCTTCTTCTGTGTGAGATGTTAAGATAAGATAAGATATTTTTAATGATCCAAATGAATGGAATTTTTTTTTTTAAATTCATCGTACATATTTCCCCCAGCCATTGAAATGTTTGTTTGTGGTTTCCGTTGTTCCTGTAGCAAGACATTGGCCGTGTAAGTGTGCGGTATGAATAACTCTTGAGTTCTTGAGTGAAAGTTCTTTACGGCGGCTCGGTCAGCGAACAGCAGTTCACGAATTAGTACATTTTTTTACCTTGGTCTTTGCACGAAGGCGGGCGATATTGAACAGCCTACCATCAGATCTGGTATGGATGTACACTCCATCTTCACAGTCCTTGAAGGCAAATTGAATGAGGACATCGAGGAGAAAATGGAGAAGAGCGCTGGTCCCAGTACACAACCCTGTTTTCTTCCGTTGCTGACTGGGAATGCCTCAGAGACAGCGCCATTGAAACTGTGCTGTGCATACTTTGTGAAACGACTGTATGATTGTGAACAGTCGTGGGGGACAACCTATTCTTTGCGTGATACTGAACAGACCTCTCCAACTTACCAAGTCGAATGCCTTTGTCAGATCTATGGTCAGCGGTTAAAAGTAATTTTATAAAAATAAAAAATAAACATAGTGACCTCCCTCCCCATATTGTGATCTCCTTCCCCATATTGTGATCTCCCTCCCCATATTGTGATCTCCCTCCCCATATTGTGACCTCCCTCCCCATATTGTGACCTCACCCCCTCCCCATGTTAAATAACAAAACTGCCCGGTTTCTAAATTCCTGTTGTGGTTTCATCTTGGAACCATCCAAAAAATGACGAAATTTATGGACGATTGTGATAAACCTGTCTTATGTGTGTTACTATAAAAGTGTCTTATTTGTCTTATACTAAAAGTGTCTTATGATTGTACAATAAAAGTGTCTATATGAGTTACAATAAAAGCGTCTTATTTTGGTTATGATAAAAGTGTCTTATTTTAGTTACAATAAAAGTGTCTTATTTGAGTTACCATAAACGTTTATTATTATATTTACAATAAAAGGGCCTCATTTGTCATACAAGTGTCTTATTTGTGTTACAATAAAAGTGTCTTATTTGTGTTACAATAAAAGTGTCTTATTCGTGTTACAATATTTTGCCAAAATAGCTTGACGTCAATTATAGATGACTCCTTTGTGAGTAGTCCTTATTCCAACGCAACTTCCCAGTGGATGATCAAAATATAAACAATAACATTAACCATTGTCTGAATGATATTTGAACTTATTTTATTGAAACACGTGGAACAGAAAAGAAATGATGAGGTCTGAGTTGCCGTGTCTTCACAGGACGCGGTACGTATGGTTTTAAACGGCATTATACAATCATGACAACCATACTCATACTCTCATAATTTGACAAGTCATTCCTAGCCATATTACATAATTTTTTTCATGACGTAATTTATATATATATTCTTTCTCTACCTATAATCTTGGTTTTGAAAATAAATGAAATAGTGAAACGAGGTATGTGGAAGCTTGAAATAAGGTAACAGGACAAAAAACAAAAAAGCAGTCCCTTCATTTATTTCTTTTTGAAAATAATTCGTACTTCCGGCAATAGCAATGGCGATCACTTAATTTTCAATTGTGCTCCTTCTCTTGTCATATTTTCATTGGTCCTGTTTGCCGAGGAAGGCTCTTAGCCGAAATGTCACCTCTTATCGTCCTGTCTTTTGATTCAAGCACACTTCTATTGCTGCCCACAGATACTACTTACCAGCTAATTGCTATTTCTTATTTTTATTTGTATACCGTTTTTTCTGTTGTTTTGTTCGCTGACGAAGGCTTTCTGCCGACACGTTCGCTGTTTTGTGGCGTTTATTATTTTTTCAGGTTTAACCCTACTTTGTTTTACTCATTTTATTTTGTACTAACCTGATTGCAGTCTCTCCCCTTATTACCCCACCACAAACCTTGTTCTACTATTTCATTCACACAGCTTGAACTTATGCCTTCATTTATTATCCTTAATGTTCCTTAAAAAAAGAAGTGTTTATGATTCCTCTTCTTCCAAATTATTGGGATGAACAATATTTATCAGCTGAGTTGGAAAATCGCCCAAATCGAATTTCGGAAAAGGACTTCCTTCAAAACTTGCTGGGACCAACTTGCTAATTATATTACTGGAAGAAAATGGGCGATTAAATCTTTCGATGGTTGTCTTAGGACCGAATTTGGACAGTATTTCACTGTCAAAGTGACTTGGTCCTAAAGGATTCATTTCCTCCCTGTAGAAGATTCTTGGTGCAAATTTATTTATTCCATCATAGTCGAAATTTTTTGGATCAAATTTGTTAATGTCCTCCCTAAACATGTTTTTTGGACCAAATTTATTAATTTCCTCACTGTCAAAGTTTTTTGGAACAAATTTATTAATTTCCTCCCTGTCAAAGTTTTTTGGAACAAATTTATTAATTTCCTCACTGTCAAAGTTTTTTGGAACAAATTTATTAATTTCCTCACTGTCAAAGTTTTTTGGAACAAATTTATTAATTTCCTCCCTGTCAAAGTTTTTTGGAACAAATTTATTAATTTCCTCACTGTCAAAGTTTTTTGGAACAAATTTATTAATTTCCTCACTGTCAAAGTTTTTTGGAACAAATTTGTTAATTTCCTCACTGTCAAAGTTTTTTGGAACAAATTTATTAATTTCCTCCTTGTCAAAGTTTTTTGGAACAAATTTATTAATTTCCTCCCTGTCAAAGTTTTTTGGACCAAATTTATTAATTTCCTCCCTGTCAAAGTTTTTTGGACCAAATTTATTAATTTCCTCCCTGTCGAAGTTTTTTGGACCAAATTTATTAATTTCCTCCCTGTCGAAGTTTTTTGGACCAAATTTATTAATTTCCTCCCTGTCAAAGTTTTTTGGACCAAATTTATTAATTTCCTCCCTGTCGAAGTTTTTTGGACCAAATTTATTAATTTCCTCCCTGTCGAAGTTTTTTGGAACAAATTTATTAATTTCCTCCCTGTCGAAGTTTTTTGGAACAAATTTATTAATTTCCTCCTTGTCAAAGTTTTTTGGAACAAATTTATTAATTTCCTCCCTGTCAAAGTTTTTTGGACCAAATTTATTAATTTCCTCCCTGTCGAAGTTTTTTGGAACAAATGTATTAATTCCCTTCCTATCAAAGTTTCTTTTGACAATTTTGGGAAAGTCCTTGTTCTTTAAGTTTAGATAAACTTTATTGCCAGTATCCTTCCCGTCAAAATTATCAGTTATAAATGTGTGCAGATCGTTTCTCTCAAAATTTCCTACATCAAGCTGGATACTCGGATCGTTGTCCACATTCCTCTCACCAATGTTTTGTAATTTTTGTCTTGAATTCTGCTGGTCGAATCTTTCATGTTCTTCTATGTTTTTGTTATAACGATAAAATTCACCTCTATGAGATTCCACCTTGCGTAAACTGCTCATGTTCCTTATAAGTCGATCAAAATTGACGATGATTTTACCACTGGTGTGCTCGTCAAACCGGACCTCTTTAAAACCCTCGAATAGATCTTTAAGTTGTGAAGGTAATGAAGTGTCTTTGGTTTGCTTACTCTGATCCTCATGATGATCTTCAGACTCTGTCAATGGACCGGAGCTGAGGAGCCCTGGGTCAAGCGAGGTCATTCTTTGCAGCGAATCAACGAACTTCTCAAAAATGTGTCCTCTACAAAAATAGAAATACAAAAAAGGTTACTATCTTTTGAAAGACAGATTGTCTGATCAAAGGTAAAGAAATATAATTAACTACGTCTTTGTATATTTCATTTTTTTTAAAAATTTTAGTCAACTTTAACATTACTTTGAAAATGTTTCAAAATTATTGGCTCTGTTACAGTTAGCTTCATGAGCTGCTTGCATAAGTATAGTTCTGTATCATCTCAATAACTCCATCAGCTGATTACATAAATATAGTTCTGTATCATCTCAAATATTTAATTTGTAAAAAAAACATTAATTCTTTAGCATTGAACTTTAATTTTTTTTTAAATTTTAACAAATTTCTCAAAATTTTATATATAGAGCTACTTATTTGTAACCGGGCCTTTTTGTATATGGGCGAGATAAATTAAGCCAAGTTTGTAAAAACAAATTATCAGTGCAAGGATCAAGGGTCATGTAACGGTGATATAGAAAAAGCTATAAATGGTTGAAAGGAAGAAAAGGTCACCTATTTCCCATACCTACTTTTGTCTCCTGGACACACAGTCAAGGTACTGGACAAGAAGCTGAAATCTGACTTGAGATTGGTCCGAGAATTTCATTGTCTCGTCAAAGTTTGGAGCGAAAGTTCCAGATGTCACGCTGATGTCAAGATCGAAACTTTCTTGAGCCTGTTCGAGTATACGATACATTAAACAATCAACGTTTCAAACAAACAAAGATTTACCGCGCTATGTATCACTGTAACTAACGCTAACAGAGACAACATTAAAAAAGCATTGCATAATCAACAATAGCTCAGCACAATCACTCGGAAATCGATCTTGAACACTTATAAGTCAAATGTTGATTCACCAACCCTCAAACAAAAGATTTCCGAATAAATGCTTTCTGAGGCTCGTAACAACTCATTTTTTTCACGCCCCTGAACTATATTAATATTCTAGTGACCCACCCGCTATCACACCGCAGATTTATTTCACCAACTATTTCAGAAAATAAAAGAATATATTACGCACCAAACGCACTTGCGATATATTTTTAAGAATCTCATTAAACGCAGTTATCAGTATTTTTATTTCGTGAAATCAAGTGTCATCCTATTTCCTTCATCTTCCTCTTGAAATACAGGACTAACTGTTTTTTGGGGTTTGGGGTTTGGGGGTTGGGGTTCCGGGCTCAAAATCTGAAAAGAATGTGTTGTCATTGGCAACAAGTCTATGTGCTAAGTTTCATCTCGATAGTTTGACGGCAAGTGGGAGGCCGTCCGAAGATTTTGACAACCACGAACAAAAGTGAAGTTATTTTTTTTTTAAAAGAGCTTTACAAAGAGAGACCACCTTGGGAATGCTGCAGCACACTCAGAAAATGCAGTTACGGGACTTATAAAAAAAAAATCATTATGTCTTGTTATCTTAAAAAATTAAGGAAGCGTCATCACATTCAACACTCACCTTCAGCCTCCAGATGTCACATTTATCACTCACCTTCAGCCTCCAGATGTCACATTTATCACTCACCTTCAGCCTCAAGATGTCACACATATCACTCACCTTCAGCCTCAAGATGTCACATTTATCACTCACCTCCAAGCATAAGATTTAACATTAAACACTCACCTTGAGCCTCAAGATGTCACATTAAACACTCATCTTGAGCCTCAAGATGTCACATTAAACACTCACCTTGAGCCTCAAGATGTCACATTAAATACTTACCTTCAGGCTAAAGATTTAACATTGAAGACTCACCTTCAGCCTCAAGATGTCACATTCATCACCGCTGGACAACTGCCTTGGCAAACTATGGGCAGCCGCTAGTAGTAGGGCCAATGACGTCAGGACAGTGATGCAACGTGACATCTAAGAGGAAAAAAATTAACAACGTTACGACTGCTGATCTCACTGTTTCCGGTGTAAAAAAAAAAGGGGGGGGGGGAGAGAGCAGCTCTTATAACATCCTATCAAAGATGTTCAACATTTGGAAATCGATTCAATCCAAATGTTGGATTAGGTGCATGCAAGAAATGACGATTCCAATTGAGACTAGTTCGTTAAAAACAATTCATGAAGGCTCCTTCATGTAGGGAACATAACCAAAAATATGTTTTTCTTTAATTCTACACTACTGGTGAAGAGCGTAATGAATACATGTACGATTTTGTACTATTTTTTTTTCGGTATTCACAATTTACAATTTCAATTAAATGTTTCTAATTTATGATTGTATTTTGTCTTGTTAATTGAATAATATTTAAAATAGAACGTCTAATTATAGGATTCGATGGCTGCAGGTCAAATCAATAAGTTTTTCAATACTGCGTAATTTTTTATTTTTTTTTTTTAACTTAATAAAAGTCATTTTGATTTTTCAGTTTGACCCATGGGGTTTCGTCAAAACTAATCCATAAATTATCCATTAAATGATCGGCAAATGCAGCGTTGACTTTGTTCGCAGAATTTTTAGTTATCCCTATTTTGTACTTAAAGAATAAAACTATATCACTGGTACCAAATGAATAATTTTTTTTTAACTTCAAATTTGAAAGCGTTGTAATGATTTAATAACTTTTTTTATTATTATTAAGGACGTCTTGCTGAATGTCCTTTGGACAAAACGTGGTTTAATAATAAATCAATATCAAAGACGCATACAGATATACAGTATACAACAGAGTAGCAAATATAAAATAAACAAACTACCAAATTGTAAGACATTTCAACGAAAGTGTTTGATATCCACCAGAAAATTTAATTCACTCTGTGTTCATTCGTAGTATATTTTAATTATTGGAACCATCTTTAAATTCTCTGCTGAAACATTACCAATGGGTTTATTAGAAGAAAGAAACACTGGACGTTATTTTTATATTTACCGAAACAATCATTTTAAGGTAACCTACCTTGCCGGCCAGCGACTACCGCGTTGTCGGCCATGAGCTCAGCTCCAAGCTCTTTATGGGGCCGCGGTGTTTGTCCAACGGCCTGTGTCAGCGTGACCTTGTTCACATCTTGCCAAGTCCTGGTCAATGAATGGCGGGGAGTACTTGCTTTAAGTGAATTTTACTCCATTAAGTCAAGTTTAGCTATAAATAAATGTCCAACGAAGTGTTGACTTTCCCCATCCCGTGACATTCCTTGACGTCTTGATGGTATTCCCCAATTTTTGCACCTGTAAAACTCGGATTTTTTTTCTAATGAAATATTTCTTAGGCATGATTGGCGTAACATTTTCTTACAAACATGAGGACCGTCTGAATCACTTTGAAAACTACCGATGCATCGTAATTTTTTTTTTTTGTTATTATTTAATTCAATTTTTTTTCATATATAGATCATAAAAGGTAACTATCTACGAATGAGGGATTTACCCGACAACCAGCTATAGTTACCTTTAATCGAACTGGATTAATAAGTAACATACAAGACGCAAACATCGGTCAACGGTACCTCGGTGCGTGAGATGATTCTAGGAGTCTATGATTATGAACAGTACCTGCGTCGTGGGTGAGCTGGGTTCAAACCTCGTTTGTGTCACTTGTTTGCACACTATAGACTTACTGGCCGAGGGCGTGTAGGACAATTCTTCTTTCTTAATCGACTACGAGTTGTGATATTGAGTCAGCGATTATGTACAAGCAAATGGTCATATGACATATTCTCTACTCCCAAATGATATGAATTTAGTGAAGAAAGAGAAAGTTATTAGGGATGTAACTTTCAAAGAAATACTTCAACCTTTTTTTTTTTCCTTTAAATATTTGAAAATCATTGTATCAACAAAAAGAAAAAAAAATATTCTAGATGTTCCCAAGTATTTATCTTTCGCTTCATTGACACGATGAAAATCGCCCCCAAACATTTTTCCCCCATTTGACTTATTTTAAAATGCATCATTAATTGAACACGTCCTTGACATTCACTCCGCCAGCCCTAATCTCTAATCTGGTCTTGGGGAACTTCCTTAGACTCTCTAACCCCACTTAAATACACATGGAAGAAACGGAGATGTTCAACGCTTTATTTTTAAAATGTTTTATTTTTTTTCTTTATGTGTCCAATAAATAATTTTGTTGATTACCTGTGTTGTTTCATTTTAAAGGTTTTTCTCTTTCTTCTGAAAAAAATGCTTGTCTCTTGCAACCTGACACTTTTTATTTGCTTTGGTGATTTTCCATTGCAAAATTATTTGACTTTCATTTTTTTTTTCTTTTTACTTTTGAAAGAATTCTGGGAAGATGGATTTCATATTGTTTTAGTTTTTTTGTTTTTTTTTCAATGTTAAGTTAGATAATTAAAAGATCTGCAAACATCTCACAAAACTCACTCTACCCCCCCCCTATCCCTTATTAGTGTTATCAAGTATATGAGCGTCCTAACTTTCTCATACGTTTCATCAGCTCTGAATGAGGTCAAATGAATATCCCCATCTAAAGTCTTCGCGGCACGGTGATACACGCACGGCTGAGTGGTGCTATTCGGGTCAATTGTCGCTTGATTAGTGCGTGTTGGAGCGTGTAGTGCGTGCTACCGAACAGGACATCGTCTATGAGGGTAGTAAGTGGGTGAAGGTGACATCGCACTGAATGCGGGAAACAAAGACAACATTTAGGCACCGTTAGATACCGGCTATAGCTGCGTGTGGTCTTACGAATAGCGGCAGACGTATGATCTTTTCGGAATGTTGAAGTCTGGGCTAATGTATTTTGTCCAGCATTTGCATTTTAGGAGGAGTGTTGCATTAAGACATAGTTCGGGAAAATGTTCATGAGCAACAAAGACGAATGACTATCTCATCCTTGACTTTGAGTATTATTTCTCATCATTAACATTGACAGTTATTTCTCATCATTGACTTTTACAGTTATTTCTCGTAATTGACTTTGACAGTTATTTCTCATCATTGACTTTTATAGTTATTTCTCATCATTGAATTTGACGGTTATGTCTCGTCATTGACTTTGAGAGTTTTTCCTCGACATTGACTTTTACAGTTATTTCTCGTCATTGACTTTGACAGATATTTCTCATCATTGACTTTGAAAGTTATTTCTGATCATTGACTTTTATAGTTATTTCTCATCATTGAATATGAAAGTTATTTCTCATCATTGACTTTGTGAGTTATTTCTCGTCATTGATTTTTACAGTTATTTCTCATCATTGAATTAGATTGTAATTTCCCATCAATGACTGTGAGCCTTATTTCTCATTATTGAGTTTAACAGTTATTTTTTATCATTGACTTTGACAGTTATTTCTCGTCTTTGACTTTGACAGTTATTTCTCATCACTAACTTTTACAGTTATTTTTCGACATTGACTTTTACAGTTATTTCTCGTCATTGACTTTGACAGATATTTCTTATCATACACTTTGATAGATATTTCTCATCATTGAATTTGACAGTTATTTCTAATCATTGAATTTGAGCGTTATTTCTCATCATTGACTTTGACAGTTATTTCTCATCATTAACATTTACAGTTATTTCTCGTCATTGACTTTGAACTATATTTCTCATCCTTGAATTTGACAGTTAATTCTCATCATTGACTTTGAGAGTTATTTCTCGTCATTGATTTTTAAAGTTATTTGCCATCATTGACTTTGACGGTTATTTCTCATCATTGACTTTGAGAGTCATTTTTCATCATTGACTATTACAGTTATTTCTCATCATTGAATTTCACAGTTTTTTCTCATCATTCACTTTGAGCGCTATTTCTCATCATTGAATTTTATCGTTATTTTTCGTCATTGACCTTGACAGTTATTTCTTATCATTGATTTTACAGTTATTTCGCGTCATTGACTTTGAGAGTTATTTCTCATTATTGACTTTGACGGTTATGTCTCATCATTGACTTTAACAGTTATTTTTCATCATTGACTTTGACAGTTATTTCTCGTCATTGACTTTGACAGTTATTTCTCATCATTTACTTTTACTGTTATTTCTCGTCATTGACTTTGACAGATATTTCTCATCATTGTAAGTTACTTTCATTTCTCGTCATTGACTTTGACAGATATTTCTTATTATTCACTTTGAGAATTATTTCTCATCTTTGAATTTGACAGTTATTTCTCATCATTGACTTTTACAGCTATTTTTCGACATTGACTTTTACAGTTATTTCTCGTCTTTGACTTTGACAGATATTTCTCATCATTGACTTTGAAAGTTATTTCTAATCATTGACTTTTATAGTTATTTCTAATCATTGATTTTGAGCGTTATTTCTCATCATTGACTTTTACATTTATTTCTCGTCATTGACTTTGACAGTTATTTCTCTTCATTGACATTTACAGTTATTTCTCGTCATTTACTTTGACAGATATTTCTCATCCTTGAATTCGACAGTTATTTCACATCATTGACTTTGAGAGTTATTCCTCGACATTGACTTTTACAGTTATTTCTCGTCATTGACTTTGACAGTTTTTTCTCATCATTGACTTTGAGAGTTATTTCTCGACATTGATTTTTACAGTTATTTGTCATCATTGACTTTGACGGTTATTTCTCATCATTGACTTTGAGAGATATTTCTCATCATTGACTATTACAGTTATTTCTCATCATTGAATTTTA
The DNA here is from genome assembly GCA_964033795.1 of Lymnaea stagnalis. Classification (NCBI taxonomy): domain Eukaryota; kingdom Metazoa; phylum Mollusca; class Gastropoda; family Lymnaeidae; genus Lymnaea; species Lymnaea stagnalis. The sequence goes on from CAXITT010000432.1 coordinate 417,801, forward strand.
CAGTTTTTTCTCATCATTCACTTTGAGCGCTATTTCTCATTATTGAATTTTATCGTTATTTTTCGTCATTGACTTTTACTGTTATTTCTCGTCATTGACTTTGACAGATATCTCTCATCCTTGTATGTGACAGTTATTTCTCGTCATTGACTTTGACAGATATTTCTTATCATTCACTTTGAGAGTTATTTATAATCATTGAATTTGACAGTTATTTCTAATCATTGAATTTGAGACTTATTTCTCATCATTGACGTTTAAAGTTATTTTTCATTATTGACTTTGACAGATATTTCTCATCATTGACTTTGATGGTTATTTGTCATCATTGACTTTGAGAGTTATTTCTCATCATTGACTATTACATTTATTTGTCATCATTGAATTTTACATTTATATCTCATCATTGACTTTGATCGTTTTTTTCTCATTATTGACTTTTATAATAATTTCACATAATTGACTTTGCAGTTATTTCTCATCATTTACTTTGAAAGTTATTTCCCATCACTGACTTTAAGAGTTTTTTCTCAACATTGACATTGAGAGTTGTTTCTCATCATTGACTTTGACAGTTATTTCTCATCATTGACTTTGGCAGTTATTTCTCATCATTGACTTTGATAGTTATTTCTCATCATTGACTTTGGCAGTTATTTCTCATCATTGGCTTTGATAGTTATTTCTCATCATTGACTTTGACAGTTATTTCTCATCGTTGACTTTGGCCGCTATTTCTAGCCATTGACTTTGAAATTCATTTCTCATCATTTACTTTGAGAGTTATTTCTCATCACTGAATTTAAGAGTTATTTCTCAGCATTGACTTTTGCAGTTATTTCTCGTCATTGACTTTGACAGATATTTCTCATCATTGACTTGTACAGTTATTTCTCGTCATTGACTTTGAGAGTTATTTCTCGTCATTGACTTTAGAGTTATTTTTCATCATTGACTTTGGCAGTTATTAACTAATCATTGACTTTGTGAGTTATTTTTCATCATTAACTTTGTTGATTATTTCTCACCATTAACTTTGTTGATTATTTTTCATCTTTGACTTGATGAAATCCTTTTCGCCATTGAATACGTGAAATCTTCACCAAATTGATTTGACTACTTTTTTCCCATAAAGAAAGTACAAGAATGGCTTTTTTAAGTGTCCTGTGTCACTAATGTAGCACATGTAACGAAGATGGCAGGCGATGTTGTAAATGACATTATGAATGTTGTAAATGACATTATGAATGTTGTAAATGACATTGTGAATGTTGTAGATGATATTATGAATGTTATAAATGACATTATGAGTGTTGTAAATGACATTATTAATGTTGTAAATTGCATTATGAATGCTATAAATGACATTATGAATGTTGTAGATGGCATTATGAATGTTGTAGATGACATGAATGTTATAAATGAAATTATTAGTGTTGTAAATGGAATTATGAATGTTTTAAATGACATTATGAATGTTGTAAATGACATCATGAATGTTGCTGTAAAAATTATCCCGTATAATAACATTTCCCTTTATTTATTTATTTTTTCTAAGAAGTTTAAGCAACTTTTGTTGTTTTTTTTAGCTTCTGTGTTCACGATGCTAGGTACCAAGGTGTGAGGGGGTAACCTGGAGGAGGCCATGCCTGGAAAAGATCGGGTACATTCTGCTCTCCACTGAAGACGATACGATGGGAGACATCAAAAAGCTGCCACGTTTTTATGTGTGTTGAAGAATAGTTCGAAAAAATAATAGAGCAAGCTGCCAAATAATCTCCGGTTTACAGTTTATGAAATGGTGGTGAAAGATGAAAAGAGCCTTTGGGCTGTGAATGAATGAATGAAACAGTGGGCGTGTTTTCCACCCTAGGACCAGAGCACCGGAGCACTACATTCACAATTATAAAGGAAATAGAAGCGAAACTTTTCAAAAAAAATGCTTCTATAGAAAATCGTTTTAATTTTTTTTTTTAAAGCCACCTGTTCCCATTTGACAAGAATACACTCTAGCGGGTATTCTAAGAAGCACTCTGGCGGGTATTCTAAGAAGCACTCTGGCGGGTATTCTAAGAAGCACTCTGGCGGGTATTCTAAGAAGTCCCAGTCGAGAGAAGTCTGGACCCCTTTACACTTTTTAAAGACTTTCTCTTTAACATGATAAGGACAAACAAGCGTTGGATTGCTATGAGTTGTGATCTATCTAAATAAAGAGATGTTTCTTCTATGAATCAATGGTTTGTTGAGAAACTGGAACCCATAGACAACAAAACTATTGAAGTTGGTAGTATCAGGCTCGTAACAGCCCCTTATAATGATAACAAGAAAATAGTTATGGTAATAACATTTTTTTAAACATGAAAATCCTTAGATCTCAGGCAAACCATATGCCGAAATAAGCATTACTTTTAATGAAGATATCTTGCATTTATGATGGTACATCCTATAAAGTCCTTCTTTATGTGTATCAAGATGAATTTTACCAATGTATCGAATTAATGAAATTATTTAAATCTAACTTTAAATCATAGTTTCTCAACCCAAAATGAAATGTTTGGGAAAAAAAAAACATTTTCATTTACAACAGCGAGAAACGTTGTAATAAACGGAGCTCAAGAAGTTGGTCATAAACCTAACTGAATTATCGATGCATTGAGCAAGGGCCACGCACTGATGAAGGGGGAAAATGCATTGACATAATGATAACGCCCGAGTTTATTCCCCTCGTAACTAAACAAACCATTATCAGGACATTCAAGTTGGAAATATAAAACCTTTTAAAAGTTGAGTTAAAATCGCTCTAAGACCTTTTCACAAACCACCAACTTAAAATATTTGTTGTTTTTTTTTTAAAATCAGGCAGAAACGCTTTTTAAACATATGTGTCTCTCAACAGCCCCCCCCCCTTTTCCTCCTAAAACCTCGGCCATGATGATGTCACTGTGTACGGGTTACATATCTGTAAGAGATTAACTCTTATACTCCGCTTCTTGGCGCTCCTGTCGCGAGTGTCCAACTTCCGGGTCTTGTCGTTAACCTTCTACTCAGTTAACGACGTCGTGAAAATGCAAACAGCAGTAGCGGTCATTTGGTTGAGACACACTGTGACTAACAGAAACAGGATGGTCAGCAATAGCCAGATGCTTGTCATAAGTTTCTTTCGACTGAGGTGTTGATTATCCATTATTTCAAGGGAACAAAGTAATCACATATTGATCTACCGAAGTAATCACATATTGATCTACCAAAGTAATCACATATTGATCTACCGAAGTAATCCCATATTGATCTACCGAAGTAATCCCATATTGATCTACCGAAGTAATCACATATTGATCTACCGAAGTAATCACATATTGAACTACCGAAGTAATCACATATTGATCTACCGAAGTAATCCCATATTGATCTACCGAAGTAATCCCATATTGATCTACCGAAGTAATCACACTGGTAGTATGGCATTTATTGATAGGGTCCAATTTTATTATCAATTTGTTTAACTTAACTTTTGATTATGTTTTAAATTTCTGGGTTGTTAAATAATGTAGAAACATTGCACTTAAATAACGGATAATGTAGAATCATTACATTTGAATAACGGAATAATGTAGAATCATTACATTTAAATAACGGAATAATGTAGAATCATTACATTTGAATAACGGAATAATGTAGAATCATTACATTTGAATAACGGAATAATGTAGAATCATTACATTTAAATAACGGAATAATGTAGAATCATTACATTTAAATAACGGAATAATGTAGAATCATTACATTTGAATAACGGAATAATGTAGAATCATTACATTTAAATAACGGAATAATGTAGAATCATTACATTTAAATAACGGAATAATGTAGAATCATTACATTT
>CAXITT010000432.1:422214-481355 GCA_964033795.1 Lymnaea stagnalis
AGAAAAGGAAGGGGGGTGGGGTGGGGGGGGGGGGGAGAGGGGTAAATTAAGTAGTTTGAGAAATAAAGAGGGAGCTTGTGGGGAAACAAAATAAAACTGTCAGGTGTTTGATTTATAGTATGTTCTTTACATTATCAACTCTGAAAATAAATAATCCACATCTGTACGTGGTTGTTCTAGTTCAATCATTGTTTAATAAGTGTTTAATAAGTGTTCAGTAAGTGTTCAATAAGTGTTTGACATGTTCTAAATGTTAAAACATTTTTAATAGAATTGTATAAATTTCGTTCCTTTGTTGTTTGTTTTCAATGCCCGCACAATTCTTAAATGGTACTCCCAACATTAATATCTATTTTCATCTGTCTGTAGGGAGTCAAAATACCATAGGGATCACGGACCAGCAGGTCATCTCTGTAATCTTCCGTGTACATTGACCTATTGCTAGTGGCATCCCGATTGTCCCTAATTTCAACATTCGAGATGCTGACCAATTCCATCGACCAGGTCGCGTTCATCTCGGTGGGGTTTCAGCTGCATCTCTCACATGCCTGGCCACCAGTGACTTCCTCATGTCCATGTGAACCTTCACCTCCGGCAAATGCCTAATCGACAGAGCCCTCCAGCGTCCTCGCCGAAATAGACTTCAATGGTTATTCAGCGAGACGCCAGGTACGACCCCAACTTTGACACCAACTCCAAAACGTGAATCTCCATGGAGCGATTTCTTAGCGTGACGCTTCCAATCATGTTGGAATACTGGATAGATTACCTCAAAAATAAAACGATTGCTACATCCATCATTGTGTTCTTTCACGCCAATAACATTTCTGTTTTGTTGGTAATGTTGTTTTTTTGCCAACGTCTACATTGTCGAGCTTGTCAATAATGTCACAGAGTACGTGTTTATGCGATTTCAAAATTTCCCAAAATGCCATAGAAGCCAACGATATCGGTTTCTGGATCATTATCTCTATGATCTGTCAATCTGTCGCCGTTGTTTGTGAAATATGTATGTGTAAAAGCATCGGAAAAAATCATTAGAGGTTGGCATCCAGTGGAAAAATGTTCCGGGACCTCTCGGGGACCTCCCTGAGATAAATACCCAACGACCGTTTAGCGTTGCAGTGGCGTCACCTTGATAAGATGATTATGATAATCGCGCTGCGTGACATTCCGACCGGGATTCCCACCTTCTTGGTGGGGTCTGCCCGGGTTTTCTACCCTGAAATGTTTAACTGCATCTCGGCGGTTGGGTTCAACATTTACGCGATCAACACTGCTTGGTTCAGAACATGTTTGTTTGAATCTGTTCGTGTGCTACAAGTTCAGCTCTGTCTTCCGCAATTCGTTCCCAGAACATGGTCTGTGCTTAAATGCCCCTAAAGGGATGTGCACCAAGAACACGCAAATTAAACAAATAGTATAAACAAAACCAAAACAATATGCCTTGTCAGCTGCAAGCCATTGGTGACTTAAGCCCACATGCTCTTAAGGCAAATTTCAATAGCTGGCCATTGTTGATTTAAGCCCACATGCTCTTAAGGCGAATTTCAATAGCTGGCCATTGTTGACTTAAGCCCACATGCTCTTAAGGCAAATTTCAATAGCTGGCCATTGTTGACTTAAGCCCACATGCTCTTAAGGCAAATTTCAATAACCGGCCATTGTTGACTTAAACCCACATGCTCTTAAGGCAAATTTCAATAGCTGGCCATTGTTGACTTAAGCCCACATGCTCTTAAGGCAAATTTCAATAACCGGCCATTGTTGACTTAAGCCCACATGCTCTTAAGGCAAATTTCAATAGCCGGCCATTGTTGACTTAAGCCCACATGCTCTTAAGGCAAATTTCAATAGCCGGCCATTGTTGACTTAAGCCCACATGCTCTTAAGGCAAATTTCAATAGCCGGCCATTGTTGACTTAAGCCCACATGCTCTTAAGGCGAATTTCAATAGCTGGCCATTGTTGACTTAAGCTCACATGCTCTTAAGGCAAATTTCAATAGCTGGCCATTGTTGACTTAAGCCCACATGCTCTTAAGGCAAATTTCAATAACCGGCCATTGTTGACTTAAGCACACATGCTCTTAAGGCAAATTTCAATAGCTGGCCATTGTTGACTTAAGCCCACATAATCTTAAGGCAAATTTCAAAATCCGGCCATTGTTGACTTAAGCCCACATGCTCTTAAGGCAAATTTCAAAAGCTGACCATTGTTGACTTAAGCCCACATGCTCTTAAGGCAAATTTCAATAGCCGGCCAATGTTGACTTAAGCCCACATGCTCTTAAGGCAAATTTCAATAGCTGGCCATTGTTGACTTAAGCCCACATGCTCTTAATGCAAATTTTAATAGCTGGCCATTGTTGACTTAAGCCCACATGCTCTTAAGGCAAATTTCAATAACCGGCCATTGTTGACTTAAGCCCACATGCTCTTAAGGCAAATTTCAATAGCCGGCCATTGTTGACTTAAGCCCACATGCTCTTAAGGCAAATTTCAATAGCTGGCCATTGTTGACTTAAGCCCACATGCTCTTAAGGCAAATTTCAATAGCCGGCCATTGTTGACTTAAGCCCACATGCTCTTAAGGCAAATTTCAATAGCCGGCCATTGTTGACTTAAGCCCACATGCTCTTAAGGCAAATTTCAATAGCCGGCCATTGTTGACTTAAGCCCACATGCTCTTAAGGCAAATTTCAATAGCCGGCCATTGTTGACTTAAGCCCACATGCTCTTAAGGCAAATTTCAATAGCCGGCCATTGTTGACTTAAGCCCACATGCTCTTAAGGCAAATTTCAATAGCCGGCCATTGTTGACTTAAGCCCACATGCTCTTAAGGCAAATTTCAATAGCCGGCCATTGTTGACTTAAGCCCACATGCTCTTAAGGCAAATTTCAATAGCCGGCCATTGTTGACTTAAGCCCACATGCTCTTAAGGCAAATTTCAATAGCCGGCCATTGTTGACTTAAGCCCACATGCTCTTAAGGCAAATTTCAATAGCCGGCCATTGTTGACTTAAGCCCACATGCTCTTAAGGCAAATTTCAATAGCCGGCCATTGTTGACTTAAGCCCACATGCTCTTAAGGCAAATTTCAATAGCCGGCCATTGTTGACTTAAGCCCACATGCTCTTAAGGCAAATTTCAATAGCCGGCCATTGTTGACTTAAGCCCACATGCTCTTAAGGCAAATTTCAATAGCCGGCCATTGTTGACTTAAGCCCACATGCTCTTAAGGCAAATTTCAATAGCCGGCCATTGTTGACTTAAGCCCACATGCTCTTAAGGCAAATTTCAATAGCCGGCCATTGTTGACTTAAGCCCACATGCTCTTAAGGCAAATTTCAATAGCTGGCCATTGTTGACTTAAGCCCACATGCTCTTAAGGCAAATTTCAATAACCGGCCATTGTTGACTTAAGCCCACATGCTCTTAAGGCAAATTTCAATAGCCGGCCATTGTTGACTTAAGCCCACATGCTCTTAAGGCAAATTTCAATAGCCGGCCATTGTTGACTTAAGCTCACATGCTCTTAAGGCAAATTTCAATAGCTGGCCATTGTTGACTTAAGCCCACATGCTCTTAAGGCAAATTTCAATAGCCGGCCATTGTTGACTTAGATAAATTTGCTTTAATTCTTAGTTTAAGGCTAAATTTTCTTATGACCCAAATGCTTCAATGACAAATGTACTTCTTGCCTCTTAGTTAATAGACTAGTTTAGACGAAAGTAGGAGGGGTCTATAGCTGAATTCATTAACAGAATCATATTGAATATAGTATAGCATAGATTTAACAACGGTACAACAATATACATTTTAACACCATAATATGATGGACTGGACACGACTAAATATTGGACTTTTCAGTTATTTTTCGTATACCTACATTTTTTAAACATTTTTTAACTTACTTGATCACGCCAAATCAAAAAAAAAACATAATCATCTGTGCGACAATGCCGCTAACGTTACCGCATGCCCCCGATTTCACGAAATCAAATTCCCGATAACTGCACTGAATGAGATTCTTTAACATAACGCAAGTGCGTTTGGTGCGTAATATTTTTCTTTTGTTTTACTGAAATGATGTACACAATATCTGTTCTAAAAGGCGGTGGGACATTAGAATATGAAAATAGTTCAAGGGCTTGTGCGGACCGGGAGTTGGGGGTAGCACTAATTGGTAATATTATGAAGTGCTTTACTCGAATGCCTATTTTGTCAAGTAGGTAGGAAGTTAATGCATTCCGGCCACGAATGTACGGCTGCCTATGTTTGGCGGCCATCATTGGACGTATTGTAGCTAATCAGACATTTATCTGACCCTTGTCCTGATAAAGTAAGACATTTTCAATAGATTTTTTTTTTAACTTCAAGTGCTAAAATGATAGATTAACCATTTAAATTCATTATTTTATTTTGTTTGACTATAGAGTTTTACTTACTTCTGTTCCTTTCAAATATATTCAGATCAATCTGTTCTTATATTTCATCGTATGAAATGCTACCTATGTATTGTCAGAGATTTTTTTTTCTTTACAACTAAATGTTACAAAAACACTGTAAGTATTTTGGTCTATCAGAAATGTTAATGAAACTCTTTTTACGAGACACTCTTGACTTCAACTAGTTCAGTTAAGATGGAAACTAGAAGTAGCAACTAGCTCATGAACAGTATTTACACACATAAAATATAATTTAAAAAATACGTTTGTATTGTTACTGTGACACTCTTGACTTCAACTAGTTCAGTTAAGATGGAAACTAGAAGTAGCAACTAGCTCATGAACAGTATTTACACACATAAATTATAATTTAAAAAATACGTTTGTATTGTTACTGTGACACTCTTGACTTCAACTAGTTCAGTTAAGATGGAAACTAGAAGTAGCAACTAGCTCATGAACAGTATTTACACACATAAATTATAATTTAAAAAATACGTTTGTATTGTTACTGTGAAATCCGTTTATTTAAAGTTATCCTTTTATTTTTTAACACATCGAAATGTTCTGCGTTAACATTGAAATGTTCTGCGTTAACATTGAAATGTTCTGCGTTAACATTGAAATGTTCTGATTTAACATCGAAATGTTCTGCGTTAACATTGAAATGTTCTGCGTTAACATTGAAATGTTCTGCGTTAACATTGAAATGTTCTGCGTTAACATTGAAATGTTCTGCGTTAACATTCTTTCAATTGTACAGTTGAAATAATTGTTAAAAACTATTTATTATGTGAAATGTCGGCAACGTTGACCTCCTGCACCAGCCCCTTTAGAACCCTGTAAAAAAGGAAACGATTGCATTTCATTAGACAATTATAAAAACATATAAATTTTTAACATACAAGTTATAAAAACATAGCATTTTTAACATACAATTTATAAAAACATATACATTTATAAATCATATTATTTAAAAATTGCACTGTTCGATAATTTTTGTATTTTAGCCTATCTATCAAACGATTTAAAGCAATCAAGAAGAAAAAAAGGTATCTGCAGTTAATCAATTTGTCCTACGTTACCAACCAATCAGATTAATTTGTCCTACATTACCAACAAATCAGATCAATTTTTCCTACATTACTAACCAATCAGATTAATGTGTCCTACATTACCAACAAATCAGATTAATTTGTCCTACATTACCAACAAATCAAATCAATTTGTCCTACATTACTAACCAATCATATCAATTTGTCCTACATTACTAACCAATCAGAAAGCAGCACGGCAAGACATGAAGTAAGCCTAGTGTAACGTTAACACAACTTAAGACTGACGATAAGAGTAAGCTTAACCAATTATGAAGAAACGTCATGAATCATAAAATGCCATGAAGGTAAAAGGGGAGGGGGGGCGTCATTTCAGAGTTTTTCAGGTCGGGGGAGGGCGAAAACTTGGTCAGCTTGTTAAGTTGTTTATTGCTGGAGGCGCCACAGTACATATCAAATGTAAATAAAAGTTGGCAATTTAGGGTTGGGGGGGGGGCAAATGCCCTGCCCTGCCCTACCCAAATAACGTTCCTTTGGCGGTGGGACAGGCACATTATGTGCTGTCGCTAACAACAACAGTACAGAAAAATATCAACATACATTGCGATTGAAGATTTTAAAAACTTCCATCCGTCGAAGAACGACAACTTACCTAATGATGGCGATCAACGTTGAGCTTCTCCTTAGAGTAGCCTGCCTCTGCCAACTGGTTTTTATACGAGTCTTCTCTTAGGTAGTCATAGCTCTAAAAAAGAATTGTGGCAAAATTTAACATTTAATGAAAAAAACTTTTTTTTTAACGTTTCAATGCCATAATCAAAACATTTTTGAGCGTGTAAGTTGATTATTCAAGACAGCGGATATTAAGAAAACTAAAGGCTCCTGTTAAATCAATTTTTAATCAATTCTGTAAAATTTTTGTAATTTGTTAAATAAGCAAAATTTGAATATTTATTTGAATAAATAATAGTAACTAACGATTGAATTCCTTTTGTTTTTATCATTAATTGAATTTACATTGTTTAATAATTATTCTAGTTATATACTCATGTCTGTTTTGAATTCTTATATACAATTGAATAATATTTTTATACTTTTCCACAAAAAAATATTTTAGGAAATACAATATATGGTAGGTAGAATGCAGGCCTGGACGACTCAATATTTAAGGCAGGCCCTAAAACTTTATGAAAAACTATGCGTGTGGTGAAAGAAATTAGGAAAAGAAAGGGGGGGGTGCCTATTAAGAAAATAATAAAAATTAACCGTTACTTCGCGGGCCGCAAAGTGGGTGCAGGCCGCAAAGTGGGTGCAGGCCACAAAGTGGGTGCGGGCCGCAAAGTGGGTGCAGGCCGCAAAGTGGGTGCAGGCCGCAAAGTGGGTGCAGGCCGCAAAGTGGGTGCAGGCCGCAAAGTGGGTGCGGGCCGCAAAGTTAGTGCAGGCCGCAAAGTGGGTGCGGGCCGCAAAGTGGGTGCGGGCCGCAAAGTTAGTGCAGTCCGCAAAGTGGGTGCGGGCCGCAAACTGGGTGCAGGCCTGGTATTATGTTTCAAGGGAGATCATTCGTGTATCTTTAAATAAAGATCACTCATCCAACTGGTCACCTTTAGCGTTAGATTGGTTTGATACAAAATAGATGACTCACCTGTTTTCCGTAATGTTGAAGGGGGTAGCCTTTGTAGACACCGCCGAGGAGGTAGCCCTTGCTGTCTGGTTTGTACCCCCAGCCAGACCAAAGGTTTCCGAAGTCTACTCTAGGGCTCTTTTCACCCCAACCATAGTAAACCGGAGTCTTCTCTCCCCATCCATAATAAACAGGTTTTTTCTCAACCCAGCCATTCCAATTTTCAACCGTGTTTTTCTCTCCCCAGCCATTCCAAGTTTCGTCGGTCTTCTTCTCACCCCATCCATTCCAATTTTCAATAGGTTTCTTCTCGCCCCAGCCATAGTATACCGGAGTCTTCTCTCCCCATCCATAATAAACGGGCTTTTTCTCAGCCCAGCCATTCCAATTTTCAACAGAGTTTTTTTCTCCCCAGCCATTCCAATTTTCGTCGGTCTTCTTCTCACCCCATCCATTCCAATTTTCAATAGGTTTCTTCTCGCCCCAGCCATAGTATACCGGAGTCTTCTCTCCCCATCCATAATAAACGGGCTTTTTCTCAGCCCAGCCATTCCAATTTTCAACAGAGTTTTTTTCTCCCCAGCCATTCCAGTTTACATCTGTCTTCTTCTCACCCCATCCATTGGCAACGGATTTTTTATCCCCCCACCCACTGTAAACAGGTTTTTTCTCAACCCAGCCATTCCAATTTTCAACCGTGTTTTTCTCTCCCCAGCCATTCCAATTTTCATCTGTCTTCTTCTCACCCCATCCATTCCAATTTTCAATAGGTTTCTTCTCTCCCCAGCCATAGTATACCGGAGTCTTCTCTACCCATCCACTGTAAAAGGGTTTTTTCTCAACCCAGCCATTCCAATTTTCAACAGTGTTTTTCTCTCCCCAGCCATTCCAATTTTCATCTGTCTTCTTCTCACCCCATCCATTCCAATTTTCAACCGGTTTCTTCTCACCCCAGCCATAGTCAAGGAGCTTTACACCCCAGCCATTATCAACGGTCCCCTTCTCACCCCACCCCGTCCAAGGGTTTGGATAGTATGACTGAAACGACATAAGCACATTGAATTACTTAATTGACAGTGTATGTGTGTGTTTGTGTGTATGTATTTATATATGCAAGGGGCAGTAAAAAAATGGAAGAGAAAAAGGAGATGGGTAAAGTTGCTCTACCAGTCAGCAAATATTCGAGAAATGAGATCCCAAATATTAAAAGTAAATGTGTACTTGATTTAAAACGGACACACATTTTTACGACTAAGACGCTCTCTCCATAGATATTATAGTCCAAGGATGTGAAGCACGACATTATGACTTGGTTATAACGATTTTGAGTTTCTACAGTCTGTTGTCACAAATAACATAACAGATAATGTCCCAAAGATCATGAAAAGCTCACCACAAGAATCGCCAAATTATCACAAACTGCATGAAGTTGGCGCGTATTCGCTCAAATGGGTTTTTTTTAAACGAAAGAACGTTAACCCATCTAAACTAAAGAAAAGACTACTCTCGGATTCCTAAGTCTTACCTTAAGGTCCTTGCCATAATGATCTTGATCAGACGATGCAAAGGGCTTGCCACTGACCACTGACATCACCACGATGAAAGCCGCTATGACGAGGTTACCTTGAGGCGCCATCTGCTGGACAAAACGCGTTTCTTATTTACTATAAAAATTAGTGCAATCAACTTCTTTAAGGTAAAGAAACACAATCAAACCACAATTCTATCACACGTCTTAAACACTAGAAGGAATTTAAAGAATTTTTAAAAAAAACAATGCAACCATTTGATCTATCCTGTAGTTAATAACTCTATTGTTGTTGTTTTTTTTTTTATTGTTTACTTCGTTTCAGAAGATTAATTATTTTCTTAAAGGAATATACACAAAAAAAATCTACATTTTTATTTCTGATTACATCTATAATTAAACACACTTTGGGAGTATTTTTGGTTTTGTTTTTTTTTCAACTTCCTTCCAGTTGAACAGTTTACCATATAGTTAATTTGAGTGGCTCACTACATACCTATTCAATGGGCAAAAATCACCATATAGATTTCAAAAATTCATAAATAGAGACCGTTTGGAAAAGATAGATTCAACCAAGTTCAGACCGTACAATAATAAGATAAAATGTGTGAACTTCACATCTATTAAAATTGCTAGACAAAAAATTAAACGTAACAATCCTTACAAAATCACAATTGGTTCTAACATCTCCCTTCCACCGCCTTATACGTCACCACACACATTTTTCAAACCACTGAGCTATGATAGTATTCTAATGTCCCACACCATTTCTCCACCGCAGATTTATTACATCGTGTATACATTGAGACTGTATTCATTTTAAAAAAAATAAAAATACCTTCATTTATCACAGACATCGTCATTGTCATTTTGGAGACAGTTGAGCACATCATTATTGTATCATTCTTCCATACTTAAAGAATTATTTTAACTCATTCAGTTCTATTTAAACTATTCTATCAAAAAGTTCTCTACGATTTACATTCTAATTTTTTTGTAAATACATAATAATTCACAAAGTTAAATTTGAAATAAAGTATAAATATAGCTTTCAGTAGTATTTTGGTCTCACTTGGTCTAAGAGAAAACACATTTTAAATCAAGTTCTTTGAAGTCGGTTATCCGTTATTTATTTTAAGGCTCTTCCTTGTCATTCGTCTTGTTGGTTTACTATCAATTCTGAACTAGCTTTGAACAACTGTGCTATGTGGTTTTTCTCTCTCTTTTTTTGGTTAATTTTTTTTGTGATAAACGAATTCTTAAAATTAATGGAACTGTAAATTATTTTATTTTTTTTTTATATAAGGAATAAAATACATGATGTTATATAAAATCATAAAATTTAATGTATAATTTATATTAATGAATTTTTTTTTTTTTTTTTTTTTTTTTTTTTTTTTTTTTTTTTTTTTTTTTATTTTTTTTTTTTTTTTTTTTTTTTTTTGAATTGTTTGGACTTCTTTTTGAAACATAACATAATATAAATTTGGTAGTCATTATATACCCTAAATAATTGTATAAGTACACCTTATTTAGCTATGCCATTTTAAAAGTGTGTTAAATTCAGAAGAACAATTTTTTTATTTATTTCTGTTATAAATAATTCCTTCCATCATAATTCTAAAGAAATTAATTTGAAGACGTCAAAGTCATTTATATAAGCCTATTCACAGTCCTTTGTTAAATCAATTTAAAGTTTAAAACAAAGATTTGTTCACTGATTCAAAGCCCCACTATTTCCCACAAAGACACGGTCACAGCTGACCAACTTACCCTGTAGGTTCCAGGGGAGAAGATGGTTACGCATTGTGCCAATGTCTCAACCTTTTATAGGATTCTCTGACCTGGGGCACTGGGTCAACTTGTCTCACCGGGGGCCTTCACTTGATGCCTAGTCACCTGAAGTCACTCTCAACTTCGATTTTACTCGAGTAAATAAATTCTTCCCATAAAAACTGAGGAGCACTTGAATAGATTACGAGTAAGGCGAAGCAAAGTATCGTCAATTGTAAGGTAGATGGGGGGGAGAGGCTTGCGGGGGTATCATGGATCTGGGTGGGCAGGTTTTTGGTAGAAGACAGAACATGCCTGGAAAAAAAAAGATAATAATGGAAATCACGTACTCCTTAATTCCATGACTTTTTTTTTTTTAATGAAAAACGTGTTTGTTGGTCCTAATTTTAACATTCTAACCCATTCTTTAAGTAACGATGGTTCAAGTAAATCCATTGTTTGACGTTGAGTTCATATCTCGGAACTGTTATTAAAATCATTCAAATGAACTTAATGGGCTTTTTTTGTTTGTTCTCTTCCGGTATTTAGAAACAGCTCTTGAGACAATTTTCAAAACAGAATGAGGCCAGAAGTTAACGTGTATTCTTTGATATGATACACAAAAGATGGTGGGGCTAATTTTTAAGTGTACATAAAACATGTATTAAACGTTGACTACAGATTTTTTTTAAAAATCCCATGACGCTTTTTAATATGATAATAAGATAAGATAAGAAGACAAGATAATTCAAAGGCTAAAAATAAATGTCTTCTGTTTCATGTTAAGGGCAATGTGTTCAGTCTTTGTCTGAATTGTTTATGGCCATAAAGCATATTTCATGGGTCGGTTGTTTTGGTTTGACTTGAACCCAGGAGATCTAAACCTCCAGCACCGTGGCAATAAAAAATAATAATAATAATAAATGGAAATGACATTGTGAGATCAGAACTGATTTTAAAAACCTCAGCAACCGAAGTTGGTTTGATCTAAATAATTCAGAATTCAAGACATATAATACACATATAAGTCAAGACATATAATTCAAGACATATAAAAGACATATAATTCAAGACAAATAAAAGACATATAATTCAAGACAAATAAAAGACATATAATTCGAGACAAATAAAAGACATATAATTCAAGACAAATAAAAGACATATAATTCAAGACAAATAAAAGACATATAATTCAAGACAAATAAAAGACATATAATTCAAGACAAATAAAAGACATAATTCAAGACAGATAAAAAGAAAGATAATTCAAGACATATAAAAGACATAATTCAGGACAGATAAAAAGAAAGATGATTCAAGACATATAAAAGACATAATTCAGGACAGATAAAAAGAAAGATAATTCAAGACATATTAAAGACATAATTCAGGACAAATAAAAAGAAAGATAATTCAAGACATATAAAAGACATATAATTCAAGACATAAGAGATCACAGAGGTAAGATTTCTTTGTCTAAAGTATTTATTGTTTATTGTTCATTGTGTTATTCTTTACTCCGGGGCGTAACATTAAACACAGAGACTGTGCGCGATTCAAATCTCGTTACTCAAGAAGGGTTATTGAGTGCGACGAATTAGGGTTAAGTAAATGAAACTCCTGAAACATCCAACAGGTCAAGTGTCAAGTGTCAAAATTTATAGCGACGTGTCAGATGACGTAGTTCTCATTCTGTGTTGAAACCGTTACACGAGTTCCCTTCTTGAAACTAGAACAAAATTATGCATGCGCCCACCCCAATCTATCGTGTTCCTATAAGCATCGGCTCTCATCCATCGCGAGGCACTGGCGAGTGGCGATGACTTCTCTGCTGTCATCCGGCGGGTTTTGTGGCACGTCAATACGACTGCTCCGAGTGCTCATCGCGATGCTCTCATCAAGAGCAATAGTTGACCTTTGAACTGTTGTAAACCGAATAGCAGCTGTTGTAAGTTGGTGCGGTTGTCAAACATTTTGGTCCAAACCCCAACTAGTGGGGAATATTACAAGGTTGTTTTTTTGTTTTTTTATAAGTAAAAGTTGTTGGTTTTTTTTTTAATTATTCGTTCTTCCTGACAGAAGAAACCATATTTGACTGTATTTTTTTTTTAATTATTCGTTCTTCCTGACAGAAGAAACCATATTTGACTGTATTTTTTTTAATTATTCGTTCTTCCTGACAGAAGAAACCATATTTGACTGTATTTTTTTTTAATTATTCGTTCTTCCTGACAGAAGAAACCATATTTGACTGTATTTTTTTTTTTAATTATTCGTTCTTCCTGACAGAAGAAACCATATTTGACTGTATTTTTTTTTAATTATTCGTTCTTCCTGACAGAAGAAACCATATTTGACTGTATTTTTTTTTAATTATTCGTTCTTCCTGACAGAAGAAACCATATTTGACTGTATTTTTTTTTTAATTATTCGTTCTTCCTGACAGAAGAAACCATATTTGACTGTATTTTTTTTTTAATTATTCGTTCTTCCTGACAGAAGAAACCATATTTGACTGTATTTTTTTTTTAATTATTCGTTCTTCCTGACAGAAGAAACCATATTTGACTGTATTTTTTTTTTAATTATTCGTTCTTCCTGACAGAAGAAACCATATTTGACTGTATTTTTTTTTAATGGATAATGATCTTTCATCGGAGACGAAAATTAGGTGCTGTCAAGAATTCTTTTTTTAAAAGTAAATGAAACTAGAATTGAAGTTGGCGTTCTACAGAATAATTTCGAAAATTGTGGAGCTCTTGTTCTTTCCCGGGCACGACTCCTTCTAAATCAGTGGTTCCCTACCTTCCTAATGCCGTGACCCTTTGATGCAGTTCCTCACGTTGTGGTGTACCCCACAACATGAAATTATTTTCGTTGCTTCTTCATAACTATGGGTTTTGAGACGGTCTTAGGCGAAACCTTTTGTTAAGGTCATTCGAAGCGAAAGGGATTGCGAGCCACTAGCTGAGAACCACTGTTCTAAATAAATAAAAATGAAGGAAATATCAACTGTTTCTTGACGCAATGTCTGCGCCCGGTAGGGGGGGGGCGGCGGCCGGAGGGGGGGGGTGAACACTAATGGGTTCGCATTTGTTTCTTTATGCATTATGAAATTATGATACTGTAAACAATGAAAATTTCTGACTATTTTATTGATTGATATTGTTTCAAGAAGGCTATATGTTAATGAGTAAAGCTTAGATCAAAGTTGTCCTGTCTTTGCACATCTGGTAACTCTTCTTAAGAAAAACTATATTTTGTTTAATAAAATTTCACAATTTCCCCAAACGTTGAGAATTTTCTTTGATAAAATAAAAGATGTTTTACATTTATAAAATGTTGTCATCAACTGCTCTCAAGGAGACGATGGTGTGGTTGTTATGCTTTTTTTAAAGGAGAATTAACGGCTTTCCACAGAAACCAACCCTCTCTCTACGCATTTGGTGAGTCCAATGGATTATCAACTTGGCACTAGGGGCGTCGAGACTTGCCTAGAGATAGACTTATCAAGACTTACTGAGAGATAGACTTATCAAGACTTACTGAGAGATAGACTTATCAAGACTTACATGAGAGATATACTTATCAAGACTTACTGAGAGATAGACTTATCAAGACTTACTGAGAGATAGACTTATCAAGACTTACTGAGAGATAGACTTAACGAGACTTATAGGTAGGCATAGGAGACATTTTTTTATTATAGGGTATATAACTTAGATC
Organism: Lymnaea stagnalis; assembly: GCA_964033795.1. Classification (NCBI taxonomy): domain Eukaryota; kingdom Metazoa; phylum Mollusca; class Gastropoda; family Lymnaeidae; genus Lymnaea; species Lymnaea stagnalis. The sequence continues at coordinate 436,369 of CAXITT010000432.1, forward strand.
TTCAAAGGAAAATTAGGGCGATGGAGATGAGATGCTTCAGAAGCAATTTTGGCATCTGCTATAGGGACCATATCTCAAATGATACAGAGAAAGAAAGGGTACGCCAGGCAATTTGGGAGTACGATGACCTACTGATGACTGTGAAAAAACGCAAACTACAATGGCCACATAACAAGGAAACATGGGCTTGTCAAGGAAATATTGGAGGGAGAAGAAGAGGAAGACAAAGAAAAAGATGGGAGGATAACCTCAAAGAGTGGACAGAACTAACACTGGGCGATGCTGTGCGTATTGCAGAAGACTGAGACGAATGGAGGAGGATAGTTCACATGTCATCTGTGGCGCCCCAACGGTCCAAAGACTAAGGGAGATGATGATGAGGATGATGATATAACTTAATATTTCTGTTTTGATGAGTGTACCATTTTTCCACTTGCTGTAATTTGATACACCTTCTGCTTCTGTACTCACCTTTGTAGTTGTATAGAAATGTATCGTTCTTATTAAGTTAATGTTTATTAATGTGTGGAATTGATTATTTGATCTAGTAACTATTGTTCAATCAAGCGGAACGGTGGTTATATTTATATTTACGAGTCTGCACCCTAACGCCTTTTCTTAGTATCCGAATATCCGAATATCCGAATATCCGATTCTGCCATTCAAAATTTGCAAACGCAATTCTTGTTTCCAGGCAGACAAAAATGTCATGTCGTTGACCTCTGTGTCCTGCACTGGCAGTGCACTAGTGGTTGGTGCACAAATAAAAGGTTCAACGGATTTAAGTGGGCGGTGTGAATAAGGTCAATGACGGCACACTTGACATGGGAGTGGGTCCCAGGTGATGGGGATTGGGGGTTCCCTTTCTGGGACACTGACATTATTGATAATAATAATAATAATAAAGTTCATTAAAAAAAAACACGCTTCATCCCCAAAGGCTCGAAGCGCGGTACAAAGTCAACAAAAAACAATCTATAATTCACCACATTTAAAACAAACACAACACTACAAAAACTAATTACAAGCATACAATATCAAAGTCTTTCTGGCCATTTCAACACTAAGCAACACAGCAACACATGGAAAATAAGGTAGACAATCATCCCAGAAGGTATTTGCGAAATAGATGTGTCTTTAGATCTGTTTTAAAGGACTCCAGTGTCTGGTTGTTTCTAAGATCGACAGGAAGGGCGTTCCAAATTGTTGGACCAGCAAATGCGAAAGTGCGCTTTCCATAAGTCTCAAGGCAAACACGTGGTGTCGAGAGTTTGCCACTATCGGATGAGCGGAGCTCTCTACTGGGTACATAAGGCGTCAGCAGCTCTTTCAGGTAGGACGGCGCCAGGTCATGTAAGCAGCGGTAGCACAAAGTTGCGATTTTGTACTCTATGCGAGCACGCACCGGCAGCCAATGCAACTCTCTCAGAAGTGTTTTTGCATGGTCGAATTTGCGTTTGCGGAGAACTATGCGAGCCGCATTATTCTGTGCTATTTGAATTTTATCCAGGAGCGTAGCTGGAAGACCCACCATGAGAGCATTGCAATAGTCCATGCGTGATAGCACAAATGCAGACATCAGCCTCTTTGTTGTATCAATTGTTAGGAAGGGCCTGATTTGACTAATCCTGCGCAGCTCCAGAAAAATCGCCCTGCATAGCATGTTAATATGACTTTCAAAAGTTAGTCTTCTATCTAGGTAGACACCCAGGTACCGCACTGTTTGAGCTAACTCAATACGCACACCTGAGAGAGTAATGGATGTCGTGTTATGTGCAGATTTCTGCTTCTGAGCGGTCGCAATGGGGAGCAGCTCAGTCTTATCATCATTTAATTTGAGCTTGTTAATGGTCATCCAGTGCTTTACCGACTCCATTGTCTTCTGTGTAATACTGAGCAGCTGAGGGAACTGAGAAGTGATCACGGATTGATGAAGTTGTGTATCGTCCGCGAACATGTGATACAACATGTCAAACTGCCTGATCTCTGCACCCAGGGGCTGAATGTACATCGTGAAAAGCATCGGGCCTAGGACCGAGCCCTGGGGTACTCCGAATTCGAGATTAGATTTCTTCGAGGTCAAGCCGTTTGAAATAACCGACTGGACCCGATTAGTCAGATACGATCGGAACCAACACAGGACGGTATCAGTGAGACCGAACGTTTGTTGCAGACGCTGGAGCAGTATGCCGTGGTCGAGCGTATCGAAAGCTGCCGATAAATCGAGTAAAGACAAAATCGATACCCGGCCCTCATCACAAGACGACAGAAGGTCGTTTACGACGCGCAACAGAGCTGTCTCAGTAGAGTGATGCACCCTGTATGCTGATTGGAATGGTTCAAACAAGTCAAACTGAGTGAGGTGATCCAGGAGTTGGCGGAGAACGACTTTTTCTAAGATTTTAGAAATAAATGGTAGATTTGAGATGGGGCGGTAATTTTCCATCACATTTGGGTCAAGATTTGATTTCTTTAATAGTGGAGTGACGATCGCCTCTTTAAAAGATGATGGAACAACACCAGTAGCTAAGGACTGATTTATGATATAAGTGATGATGGGGACTATTTCATCCAGACATTCATACAAGAGCCCTGCTGGAAGAGGGTCAAGCGAACATGACTTTCTTGGGGTATTAGCGAGGATTTTCCTCACATTCGATTCACTGACCTCAACAAATTCAGCCATAGAAGAGCCGTTGAATAGTGAGAATTCTGGAGCAGTATCGATGTAACTGTCAATTTTCGCTCTGATCCTCTTAACTTTGGTAATAAAGTAGTCATTTAGTGCGTCTGGCAGCTCTTCTACAGCAATGTTATTTGGCAGAGATGTAGCCTTGTTTTTACCGGTCAGCTGACCCACAATGCGAAATAAGTCCTTGCTTGAGCCGCTGTCTGTAATCTGATGACTAACATACTCAGTCCTAGCTGCAAGGATGGGGGTTCTTTCAGAGATTAAGATAATGTATTCATAAGTTCGAGCAATGGCTTACTAAACTTTGTGGGAAGATATATTAGTGTTATATTGGCGCACTAAACATTGTGGGGAGATGTATTGATGTCGTATTGGCGTAATAAAAGTTTAGAAGATCTACTATTGGTGTTTAAGAATTTATTGTTTCATATATTTTAATTGGCATTTGAAAAATATATTTAGTCCTGCAATTTTTTGGAGACTGCAAATTACAAACAATTGAATATCACATTTAATCTCTTTTGCATTTTTAAATTATTTCGATGAGAATGCATTAACTGTAAGAGCGAGACAGACATTTACAATGATTACATTTCATACCAGTTATTTAAAATCTTCAACACACTAAAAACAATATTTATTTTTTTTTAATTCGAAGACAAGTAACTATTTGTTTATTTAGAAAAAAAAATGTATAGTAATATTGTATCCCATTGTGGAGATAACAAGTGAATCAGCTGTTGTTTACTATTAACCATGACATCAATACGCCAACTCACCTCATACATCTAGTTATTCATGACATCAGTACGCCAACTAATCTCGTACATCAAGTCATTCACGACATCAGAACGCCAATTCACCTCGTACATCAAGTCATTGGATTTTATTTTATTTTAATTTTATTTACATTTGTGTCGGTAAGGACTTTACGTTTTTCTACGGCTGAAGTTATTATTTATTTATATTATTTCGTATCCGGAAATTTGATCGAAAGAAATTTCGGTGACGATAAATTGATCGACGGTATTTGATTGAATGGAAATTTGGTCGAATCTATTATTCAGCTTTTGCGTTAAAATTTTGTTACAAATTTATTATTGAACGCTTTATTTTGTTTGACTATATTATAGTAGAGTGCGTTCAAAAAGAAATTTGACGAAGAATTTCACGTGTGAACTGAAAAAAAATTGTCGACCAAATTTCCGTTCGATCAAATTTCCCTTCAAGGGATGATGCACAGCGGGCACACACAAATTAAACTAAGAGTATAAACAAAACTAATATCCGTTATCATTTTCCAGCCACTCTTGAATTAAGCCCCGTATGAGCTTTAGTCAAAATTTCAATAACCGACAATTGTTGACTTACTTCAATTTGCTCTTAAATCTCTTGCTTATATTAGGTGCTGCAATGCCACCATGGCATCAAGACCGTATACAATTTAACATCAACATATGATGAACTAGATGCGTCTAAAGATTGGACTTCTCAATTTGTTTTCGTATAGATCACGTTTTGTTACCTTACTGGTTCACGTCGAAACAAACTAACTAATTCTCTATGTAACAATGCCACTAACTTTACCAGATGGCACTGATTTAACGAAATAAAATTCCCGATTACTGCACTGAATGAGATTCTTACAAAAAATAACGCAAGAGCGTTTGGTGATTAATATTTGATATTGCTTGACGGAAATAGTGTAAAAAAAAATATACGATCAAATATGTGGTGGGACATTATAATATTAGTATAATTCAAGGGTGGTTGCGTAGCAGGGATGGGGGTAGAAATAATTGGCAATGTTATGATGTGCGTTGGTCGAATGTCATTGCGGCTACCATTGGTTGGCAGCCATTCATTGGCATCCATTGGTTGGCTGCTATTGGTTGGCATCCACTGGTTGGCCGCCATTGGTTGGCCGCAATTGGTTGGCCACCATTGGTTGGCCGCCATTGGTTGGCCGCCATTGGTTGGCCGCCATGGGTTGGCCGCCATTGGTTGGCCGCCATGGGTTGGCCGCCATGGGTTGGCCGCCATGGGTTGGCTGTCATGGGTTGGCCGCCTTTGGTTGGCCGCCATGGGTTGGCATCCATTGGTTGGCCGCCAATGGTTGGCCGCCATTGGTTGGCCGCAGTGTTTGACGGGCTGTAGCTAGTCAGGCTTTTATTTGTCGCTCGTCCGGATGAAGGAAGTCATTTTCGAAAGATTTTTTCTTCGTGTATTTATTTATTTCTGTCTGTTATATGTGGTAAAATCTTTGGGTGGCTAATTCTCCCACTTCCCGTCAACCTATCGAACTGAAACTTAGCACATAGACTCGTTGCCGATGACAACACATTCTTTCAATTTTTTAGACTCGATCCCCGAAAAAGAGTTTCTTCCTGTTTTTTTCAAGGGGAAGATGAAAGAAATAAGTTGACACCTACTTCACGAAATAAAATTCCTGATGACTGCACTAAATAAATTTTTTAAAATAAACTATAATGCGTTTGGTGCGTAAACTGTTCTTGTGATTTTTTTAATGAAATAGTTGGTAGTTTTAAATATGTCGTGTAAAAGAGGGTCGGACATTAAAATACTAATATAAAATAAGAATGAGCTATACTGACATTACGCTTAAAACTCGAACATATTTTGATACGTTCGGCTTCTCAAAAACAATCATAATTATTTTCTATCTTTTTACGGAAATCGAATCAATTTACATGCGCCCAAAAAAAATTATAATTCCACTTTCGTTTTAGCTAAAATTTAAGTATTATTATAATAAATTACAAATATATTATTTAAATTAATAACTAAGGAATTATTTTAAGCATTTTAACCGAGTGTAAAAGTTATGAAAAAAAATATTAATCAAAATATTATGATCTAAGAATTGCATCGAAATCACATTTATCGGGAAAATACAAACATCTGCCATTCTTAGTGCGTAGTTTAGTGCGTTGTTAATATTGCGAAATAAAAATAAATTTCATTTGATCTAAATAATTACGTAAATGACGTCATAGCGCGATTGACTATCTTAGCCACAGCTCTAAGTTGTTTTTATTTTATATCCATGCGGGACAAAACTGAAAACGCATTTTCCCGTTCTTCAAAGTAAAATTAATACATATTATATAATGCCTTTTAATTTGCTAAAATTTTCTAAAATTTAATACAATTTTAGCTTTATATTTGTAACATTTAATAAGTTTTTACTTTTATTCTTTCAAAAAATATACATTTATGAAATTTAAATAGAAGTGAAAAACGTACCCTTTAAATATACTTTTTAGTACGAAAATGACGTTTAATGCAACCAGTGCACCGAAAATACATATCCAAAAAGCCTTCACTAATGCACTTATCACTCATCCAAATAAGAACAAAGCATGTGAAATGCAAAAAAAAACCATTATTTTTGCGTAAATAAGGGTGTTAAAATCCCGTATATGCTCCTAAACCATTGATCCGATTACGATAAAACTTTTTTGAGTTGTTGTGCATACGCCCGCAATTTTTTCTCAATAATTACAAAGGCCCTAAATTCTATTTTCTTTCTATCAAACTGTCATGAGCTAAAATAATTTCCTGATGCTTTCCTATACCATTCATCCGTTTGAGATCAAATGTTGGTAAGTTTTTGTGTGCAAGCCCGCAAATTTTTGTTTTCTTATAAGAGCTATTTCATGGGTGGATGGAATTGAATAAAATACAAACGACATTTCAATTTGTGTGAAATGGGGTTTCTTTATTAGTGCAACCCTTTTACAATCTGATGTTTGGGGCCGGGGGCCTTATTTTTTTGTTTTTGTGAGCTATATAAATATAGTTTCAAAAAGAGCTCCTGCATGGGTGGATCAATCGCTACAATTGTGGGGACTAATTTTTGAAAATCCATGTTTCTCATGTGGACAGCTGTATCTTGCCTGTTCACTTGGACAGCTGTATCTTGCCTGTTCACTTGGACAGCTGTATCTTGCCTGTTCACTTGGACAGCTGTATCTTGCCTGTTCACTTGGACAGCTGTATCTTGCCTGTTCACTTGGACAGCTGTATCTTGCCTGTTCACTTGGACAGCTGTATCTTGCCTGTTCACTTGGACAGCCGTATCTTGCCTGTTCACTTGGACAGCTTTATGTGCCCTGTTCACGCGTCGAAAAAACCTTCTAATTTATTTGTGTACGCACAAGATGGGAAAAAAATAATATTTTCTATTTTAAAAATTACTTCAAAAACGTAATTAAAACACATTTTTCTTTGATTGGCATTGCAATGCATGCCGGGTTCTCTCTAGTATAAAATATAATAATTAAAATCATAGAAATAATTCATACGAAATACCTTTGAAGAGTTTTTAAATATCGTTTTAAGTACAAAAATGATTGATTAACTATTTCAATGTTACTTCTTTTTCTTTCGTTTGTTGTTTTTTTTTTTTGTTTTTTTTTGCTATAGATTTTTAAAATGTTATTTTACTTTTATATATATTCCAATCAATCTGTTCTTATTTTCATGACATGAAATGTTAGCGTAATATTGTGAGTGATTTTCTTGTACAAAAGTGATACCAAAATGTTGCAAGTAATTGGGTCTATTAGAAATTTTACCAAAATGTTGTAAGTAATTTGGTACATCAAAAATGTCACCAAAATGTTGTAAGTTGCTTGTTTTATCAGAAACTCTTATTGTTACGGGACACTTGTTTACAACTATTTTAGATGAGATGAAAACTAGAAGAAGCAACTAGTTCATGAACATTTTTACACACATAAATTATAACAAAATACACTTTTTTTTAATTGTTTCTATGACAGCTGTTTATTTATTCGAAGTTTTCAACACCATTGAAATGTGCTGCACTATCTTTCTTTCACTTGTACAGTTCAGACAAATGTTGAAACTATATTATAATGTAACATTTCCACAACCTTCTACGACATCAATTTATAAACCTGTCAAATAGAAACAATAGTATTTCATTAGAGGACAACCCAAACATATAGTTTATAACATATAATTTATATCATATAACTAATCAAATATTTTAAGAATTTATAAAAAAAAAATAATTTATACAAAATTAATTCTAAAATATATAATTTATAACATTTAAGTTATACCATATAGTTTATAATATTTAATTTATAGCATATAATTTATCACATATAATTTATAAAATATAATTTAGAACATATAATTTAGAACATATAATTTAGAACATATAATTTAGAACATATAATTTAGAACATATAATTTAGAACATATAATTTAGAACATATAATTTAGAACATATAATTTAGAACATACAATTTAGAACATATAATTTAGAAAATTTAATTTATCACATATAATTTGTAAGCTTTAATCAATCACGCACTCATTAAAATGCTGAAGCAACTTTGTTAAAGTAAATCTCCATTCCTAGAACAGGCATTATCCTTAAAAATAAAAAAAATTCAATAATTTTGCTTGAAAGGCTTTAGCTCCCGATTTAGTGCAATGAAAAAGAATCGCCCTCCGTTCCCAACCATTCAGATCAACGTGTCCTACATTACCAACCAATCAGATCAATTTGTCCTACGTTACCACCCAATCAGATCAATTTGTCCTAAGTTACCACCCAATCAGATCAATTTGTCCTACGTTACTAACCAATCAGAAAGCAGCATGGCAGGAAATAAAGTAAGCCTAGTGTAACGTTAACACAACTTAAGACTGACGATAAGAGTAAGCTTAACCAATTATGAAGAAACGTCGTGAATCATACAATGCCATGACGGTAAACAAACATTGGGGGGGGGGGTTTGTAAGAAGGTGGGACGTCGTGAATCATACAATGCCATGACGGTAAAAAAAAAGGGGGGGGGGGTGGGGGGTGTTGGGGGCAAACGGAAACTTGGTCGGCTTGTTAAGTTGTTTATTACTGGAGGTCATGTAATTAAAGGTTGCAAATTTAGGGTGTGGGGGCAAATGCCCCACCCTGCCCTACCCAAATGACGTCTCTTGGGGGGAGGGATGGTGGGACGGGCACATTGTTTGTGGGACATATGTGCTATCTCTAACAGCAAAAGTACAGTAAAATATCAACATAAGTTTTGATTGAAAGTTCAAAAAACGTCCATGCGTCGAAGAACGACAACTTACCTAATGATGGCGATCAACGTTGAGCTTCTCCTTAGAGTAGCCTGCCTCTGCCAACTGGTTTTTATACGAGTCTTCTCTCAGGTAGTCATAGCCCTAAAAAAGAATTGTGACAAAATTTAACATTTAATTAAAAATATTTTTTCTGCGTTTCAATGCCTTAATGAAAACATTTTTGGGCGCATAAATTGATTATCAACGACGGTGGTATATTAAGAAAACCGAAGGCTCCCGTTAAAATCAATTTTTAATCAATTGTGTTAAACTGTTGTAATTTGTTAAATAAGCAAAATTTGAAATATTTATTTGAATAAATAAAATAACTAACCATTGTATTCCTTTTGCCTTTATCATTAAATTTACATCGTTTAATCATTATTCTAGTGATATACTCATGTCTGTTTTGAAATCTTAGATACGATTAAAGAATATTTTTATACTTTTTGACAAAAACATTTTATGAAATACAATATATGATTGGTAAAATTCAGGACTGCACAACTCAAACTATAAGTCAGGCCCTAATACTTTATGAAAAACTTGTGTGGGCCGAAAGACAATAGGGAAAGAGGGAGTGGGGGAGAGCTATGAAGAAAATAATAATGATAAAAACTAAACTGTTACTTCGCGGGGCCGCAAAGTGGGTGCAGGCCGCAAAGTGGGTGCAGGCCGCAAAGTGGGTGCGGGCCGCAAAGTGCGTTTCGGGCCGCAAAGTCGGTGATGGCCGCAAAGTGGGTGCAGGCCGCAAAGTGGGTGATGGCCGCAAAGTGGGTGCAGGCCGCAAAGGGGGTGCGGGCCGCAAAGTGGGTGCGGGCCGCAAAGTGGGTGCGGGCCGCAAAATGGGTGCAGGCCTGGTATTATGTTTCAAGGGAGATCATTCGTGTATCTTTAAATAAAGATCACTCATCCAACTTGCCACTTTTAGCGTTAGATTGGTTTGATACAAAATAGATGACTCACCTGTTGTCCGTAGTGCTGCTGGGGGTAGCCTTTGTAGACACCGCCGTAGTCTACTCTAGGGCTCTTCTCACCCCATCCATTGTCAGCGGATGTCTTCTCGCCCCAGCCATAGTAAACCGGAGTCTTCTCTCCCCATCCATAATAAACGGGCTTTTTCTCACCCCAGCCATTCCAATTTTCAACAGTGTTTTTCTCTCCCCAGCCATTCCAGTTTACATCTGTCTTCTTCTCACCCCATCCATTGGCAACGGATTTTTTATCCCCCCACCCACTGTAAACGGGTTTTTTCTCACCCCAGCCATTCCAATTTTCAACAGTGTTTTTCTCTCCCCAGCCATTCCAATTTTCGTCTGTCTTCTTCTCACCCCATCCATTCCAATTTTCAATAGGTTTCTTCTCTCCCCAGCCATAGTATACCGGAGTCTTCTCTCCCCATCCACTGTAAACGGGTTTTTTCTCACCCCAGCCATTCCAATTTTCAACAGTGTTTTTCTCTCCCCAGCCATTCCAATTTTCATCTGTCTTCTTCTCACCCCAGCCATTCCAATTTTCAACCGGTTTCTTCTCACCCCACCCCGTCCATTGGTTTGGATAGTATGACTGAAACGACATAAGCACATTGTATTACTTAATTGACAGTGTATGCTTGTCTTTGTGTGTTTGTATGTGAGGGTATGTTTGTGTTCGTATGTGTGTGTATTATATGCAAAGGGCTGTAAAAAAGGAAGAGGGGTTATCTAAAGTTGCTCTACCAGGCAGCATGTATTCGAGAAATAAGGTCCCAAACATTAAAAGTAAATGTGTATTTGATTTGAAACGGAAACACTTTTTTAAGACTGAGACGCTCTCTCCATGGATATTATAGTCCAAAGATGCGGAGCCTGACATTAAGACTTGGTTATAACATTTTTTTTAGTTTCTGCAGTTGTCACAAATAACATATCACAAAGTGCATGAAAAGCTCACCACAAGAATCACAAAAATATCACAAAGTGCATGAAAAGCTCACCACAAGAATCACAAAAATATCACAAAGCGCATGAAAAGCTCACCACAAGAATCACAAAAATATCACAAAGTGCATGAATTTGAAGTGTGTTCACTGAAATGGGCTTTTTAATGAAAGAACGGTAACCGATCTAAACTAAAGAAAAGACAACTCTCGGATTCCTAAGTCTTACTTTAAGGTCCTTGCCATAATGATCTTGATCAGACGATGCAAAGGGCTTGCCACTGACCACTGACATCAACACGATGAAAGACGCTATGACGAAGTTACCTTGAGGCGCCATCTGGTGGACAAAACGCGTTTCTTATTTACTATAAAATGAGTGCAATTGTCTTCTTTAAGGTAAAGAAACATAATCAAAAACACAATTCTATCAAACGTCTTGAATAGTAGAAAGAATTAAAAGAATTAAAACAACTAATATAACCATTTGATCTATGATGTAGTGAGTAACTTTATTTATACATTATATGTTGTGGTTTTTTTTATTGTTTACTTCGTTTCAGAATATTCATTTTTTTCATAAAAGAATACTCACAAAAATGTCTAAATTTTTATTTCTGATTAAATTTATAAATAAATACACTTTGGGAGGATTTGGTTTTTGTTTTTTCAACATCCTTTCAAAAATGTCACCATATAGTTATGTTGAGTGGCTCTCTATATAGATTTAAAATTTCATATAGGGAGGCCGTTTGGAAAAGATAGATTTAACCAAGTTCAGACCGTAATTTAAATAGATAAAATGTGTGAACTTCCCATCTACTAAAATTACTAAGACAAGTAACATTTCAATAATACTACTAACAATATCACAATTGTTTCTGATATCTACCTTCCACGGCACTATACTTCACCACACAAATTTGACTAACCCCTGAACTATGACAATATTCTAACGTTTCACACCATTTCTCCACCGCAGATTTATTACACGGTGAATACATTGCGACTATATCCGTTTAAAAAAATGTAAGACTTTCATTTATCACAGACATTGTCATTTCTCAAGCAGTGGAACACAGCATTATTGTATTCATTATTCCATACTTAAAGAAATATCTTTATCTTAACCGATTCAATATTATTTTAACTGTCATATCAAAAACGTTCTCTATGATTTGCATTCTGAATTTTTTTTTAAAACAGACATAATAATTCACAAAGTCAAATTTGTAATAAAGTAAAAATATATTTTTCAGTAGTACTTTTGTCTCACTTGGTCGAAAAGAAACAAAATTGCAACCAAGAACTATGAAGTCGGTTATCCGCTATTTATTTCAAGTGTTATATAAAGACCTGCTTGATGGCCCTTCCAGCTCTTCCTTGTCTTGTTGCTTTACCATTAATTCTTAACTAACTTAGAACAACTATGGAATTTGGTTTTCTTAATTTTTTTTTTTTAAATAAACGAATTCTTAAAATTAATGGAACTGTAAATTATTCTATTTATATTTTTTTTCTTATTTAAAGAATAAATTAAATGATGACATAAAAATCATAAAATTTAATATAAAATTTATGTTAAATTAAATGTGGTTTTGTTTGGAATTGTTTGGATTTCTTTTTGAAAGATTACATATGATAAATGTGGTAGTTATTATATAACCCTAAATAATTGTATAAGTACACCTTATTTATCTATGTCATTTTAAAAATGTGTTACAACAACATCTAACGTTATTTCTGTTATAAATAAATCCTTCCATCATAATTCTATAAAAATTAATTTGAAGAAGTCAAAGTCATTTATATAAGCCTATTCATATTCCTTTGTTAAATCAATTTAAAGTTTTAAACAAAGATTTGTTCACTGATTCAAAGCCCGACAATTGTCCACAAAGACACGGTCACAGCTGACCAACTTACCCTGTAGGTTCCAGGGGAGAAGATGGTTACGCATTGTGCTAATGTCTCAGCCTTTTATAGGATTCTCTTACCTGGGGTACTGGGTCAACTTGTCTCACAGGGGGCCCTCACTTGATGCCTAGTCACCTGAAGTAACTCTCAACTTCGATTTTCGAGTAAATAACGTCTTCCCATAAAAACTGAGGAGCACTTGAATAGATTACGATTAAGTTGAAGCAAAGTATCGTCAATTGTAAGGTAGATGGGGGAGAGGCTTGCGGGGGTATCATGGATCTGGGTGGGCAGGTTTTTGGTAGAAGACAGAACATGCGTGAAAAAGAAGCAACATAATAATGGAAATCACCTACTTTCTAATACCATGACTTTTTTAAAAAAAATAAATGAAAAACGTGTTTGTTGTCCTTTAAGTAAATTCATTGTTTGACATCGAGTTCATATCTCGGAACTGTTATTAAAATCATTCAAATGAACCTAATGGGCTTTTTTTGTCTTCGTTCTCCTACGGTATTGAGAAACAGTTCTTGAGAGAATTTCCAAAACTGACCCCCCCATAAGGAATTAGGCCAGAAGTTAACATGTATTCTTTGATATTATACACAATAGATGGTGGGGCTAATATTTGTCTGTACATAAAATGATTTTAAAGTTAACTAAAGAATTTTAAAAATCACATGATTGCTTTTTAATATGTTAATAAGATAAGATAAAAAGATAAGATGAGAAGATAAGATAATACAAGGGCTAAAAATAAATGTGTTCTGTTTCATATGGCGGGCAATGTTCTCAGTCTTTTAAAGTTTTTGTCTGAATTTTTGATGGATTTAAAGCATATTTCATGGGCTGGTTGTTTTGATTTGACATGCACTCACGAGATCTAAACCTCCAGCACCGTGGCAAAAAAAAAAAAAAATGGAATGGACATTGTGAGATCAGAACTGATTTTGAAAACCTCAACCACCGAAGTCTGTTTGATTAAAATAATTCAGAATTCAAGACATATAAAACACATATAATTCATGACATGTAATTCAAGACGCAGAATTCAAGTTATACAAAATACATAAAATTCAAGAAATATTAAATACATATAATTCAAGACCAATAAAATACATATATTTCAAGACATATAAAAGACATATAATTCAAGACATAATACAACAAATAAGAGATCAAAGAGATAACAAAAAATTGTCAAAATTATTTGTTTATTGTTCATTGTGTTTTTCTTTACACGAGACGCAACATTAAACGCAGAGATTGTACGTTGTTTAAATCTCGTTACTTAGGAAGGGTCATTGAGTGACCCGATTTAGGGGTAGGTAAATGAACCTTCTTAAACAACCAACAGGTCAAGTGTCAAGTGTCAAAGTTCATAGCGACGTGTCAGGTTACGTAGTTCTCTTCTGTGTTGAAACCGTTACACGAATTCCCTTCTTAAAACTAGAAAAAAATTATGCATGCCCCCCCCCCCAAATGTCTCGTGTTCATATAAGTATCGGCTCTCATCCAACTTGGGGCACTGACGAGTGGAGATTACTTCTCTGATGTCATCCGGCCGGGGGGGGGGGGACTTGGTGACAGGTCAATATGAATGTTCTGAGTGCTCATCGTGGTGCTCTCATCAAGAGCAATAGTTGACTTTAACTTACTATAAACCGAATAGCAGCTGTTGTAAGTTGGTCAAGTTTTCAAGGATTTTGGTTCAAACCCCAAATAGTGGGAAATTTTCAATTTTTGTTTTTTATAAGTAAAATTTTTAATTTTTTTTTCCACCTGACAGAAGAAACCAGATATTATTTTATTTCTTAAATTGACAGTGGTCATTCAAACGGACAGTGGTCATTCAGCGGAAACGAAAAATTGGTATTGTCAAGAATTCTTTTTCTTTTTAAGTGCGTGAAGCTAGAATTGAAATTGACGTTCTGAAGAATAGTTGAGAAAATTGCGGAGTCTTTTTTTCTTGCCCGGGCACGACTCCTTCTAAATCAGTGGTTCTCAACCGTCCTAATGCCGTTACCCTTTGATGCAGTTCCTCACATGTGGTGAACCCCACAACATAAAATTATTTTCGTCGCTTCTTCATAAAGATGTGTTTTACGGTGGTCTTAGGCGAAACCTTTTGTAAAGGTCGTTCGAAGCGAAAGGGATTGCGACACGCAGGTTTGAGAACCACTGTTCTAAATAAATAAAAATGAAGGAAATATAAAACTGTTTCTTGAGGAAATGTCCACGGCTCGGGGAAGGGGGTGGGGGCACTAAATGTATTAGATTTTTGTTTTTTTTATGCATTATGAAATTATGAAACTGTAAAATATGAAAATTCTGACTATTTTATTATTGATATTTTTCAAGAAGTCTGTACTTTAATGAGTAAAGCTTAACAATGTCTGCTAGTTCAAAGTTGTTCTGTCTTTGTACATCTGGTAACTCTTCTTGGTGCATGATAGAAAAAAATATGTATTGTTTAATAAATTTTCACAATATCCACAAACGTTGAGAATTTTATTTTATTAAAAAAATAAATAAATAAATATTTTACATTTATAATTTGTCATCAGTTACTCTCAAGGACACGGTAGTGTTGTTTTTTTTTTTGTTTTTTTGTTTTTTTTTTTGTTTTTTTTTTTTTTTGTTCTTTTTTGTTTTTGTTTCTTTTTTTTTTTCCATTTTTTTTTTTTTTTTTTTTTTTTTTTGTTTTTTTTTTTGTTTTTTTTTTTTTTTTTTTTTTTTTTATTTTTTTTTGTTTTTTTTTCTTTTTTTTTTTTTTTTTTTTTTTTTTTTTTTTTTTTTTTTTTTTTTTTTTTTTGTTTTTTTTTTTTTTTTTTTTTTTTTTTGTTAAGGAGATTTAACAGATTTCCACAAAAGCCACCCCTCTCTCTACGCATTTGGTGAGTTCAAAGGATTAGCAACTTAGGATGCGACTTGGCACTAGGGGCGTCGAGAGTTGCTTAGAGATAGACTTATCAAGACTTACTGAGAGATAGATTTATCAAGACTTACTGAGAGATAGATTTATCAAGACTTACTGTGAGATACTTATCGAGACTTACTGAGAGATACACTTATCAAGACTTACTGAGAGATAGACTTATCGAGACTTACTGAGAGATAGACTTATCAAGACTTACTGAGAGATACACTTATCAAGACTTACTGAGAGATAGACTTATCAAGACTTACTGAGAGATAGACTTATCAAGACTTACTGAGAGATACACTTATCAAGACTTACTGAGAGATACACTTATCAAGACTTACTGAGAGATAGACTTATCAAGACTTACTGAGAGATACACTTATCGAGACTTACTGAGAGATAGACTTATCAAGACTTACTGAGAGATAGACTTAACGAGACTTACTGAAAGATAGACTTAACGAGACTTACTGAGAGATAGACTTATCAAGACTTACTGAGGGATAGACTTATCGAAACTTACTGGGAGATAGACTTATCAAGACTTACTGAGAGATAGACTTAACGAGACTTACTGAGAGATAGACTTATCGAGACTTACTGAGAGATAGACTTAACGAGACTTACTGA
This sequence comes from Lymnaea stagnalis, assembly GCA_964033795.1. Taxonomy (NCBI): domain Eukaryota; kingdom Metazoa; phylum Mollusca; class Gastropoda; family Lymnaeidae; genus Lymnaea; species Lymnaea stagnalis. Next base: position 452,581 of record CAXITT010000432.1, read on the forward strand.
GAGATAGACTTATCAAGACTTACTGAGAGATAGACTTATCAAGACTTACTGAAAGATAGACTTAACGAGACTTACTGAGAGATAGACTTATCAAGACTTACTGAGGGATAGACTTATCGAGACTTACTGAGAGATAGACTTATCAATACTTACTGAGAGATAGACTTAACGAGACTTAAAGATAGGCATACGAGACATTTTTTTTATTATAGGGTATGTAACATAATATTTCTATATTGAGGATTGTACCTTTTTTTCCACTTGCTGTAAGTTGATACACGTTCTGCTTCTGTACTCACCTTTGTAGTTGTATAGAAATTTGTTGATCTTATTAAGTTAATGTTAATTTATGTGTGGCAGGGATTATTTGATCTAGTTACTATTTGTTCAATCAAGCGGAGCGGTAGTAATATTCATGTTTACGAGTCTGCACCCTAACGCATTTTCTTAGTATCCGAATATCCGCTTCTGCCATTCAAAATTTGCAAACGCAATTCTTTGTTCAAGACAGAAAAAATATTCATGTCGTTGACCTCTGTGTCCTGTACTGGCAGTGCACTAGTGGTTGGTGCACAAATAAAAGGTTCAACGGATTTAGGTGGGTGGTGTGAATAAGGTCAATGACGGCACACTTGACATGGGAGTGGGTCTCAGGTGATGGGGATTGGGGGTTCCTTCTCTGGGACACCAACATTATTGAGGAAGGGGGGGGGGTTCTTTCAGAGATTAAGATAATGTGATCATAAGGTCGAGCAATGGCTTACTAAACATTGTGGGAAGATAATATATTAGTGTTATTTTGGTGTTATATTAGTGTTATATTGGCGCACTAAACATTGTGGGAAGATAAAATATTGGTGTTATATTAGTGTTATATTGGCGCACTAAACATTGTGGGAAGATAATATATTGGTGTTATATTAGTGTTATAATGGCGCACTAAACATTGTGGGAAGATAATATATTGGTGTTATATTAGTGTTATATTGGCGCACTAAACATTGTGGGAAGATAATATATTGGTGTTATATTAGTGTTATATTGGCGCACTAAACATTGTGGGCAGATATCTTGGTGTTATATTGGCGCAATAAACGTTTAAAGGAGAGGCTATTGGTGTTTAAGAATTTATTTTTTCATATATTTTAATTGGCATTCATAAAAAGCATTTAGTCCTGCATTTTTTTTATTTATTTTTTTTTTGGAGACTGCAAATTACAAATGATTGAAAATCACATTTAATCTCTTTTGATTTTTTGAAAGTAGTTCGATAAGAAAGCATTAACTGTAAGAGAGAGACTGACATTTCCCATGATTGCATTTCATACCAGTCATTTAAAATCTTCAACACATTAAAATTTTTATTTTTATTTAATTGGAAGTCAAGTAACTATTTGTTTATTCAGAAAAATTGTATAGTAATATTACCTCCCAGTGTGGGCATTACAGTTGAATCAGCTGTTGTTTACTATTACACCATGACCATGGGCGCCCGCAGAAAACTTTCTAGGGAGGAGGGCAAACAATTTTTTAGTAATGTTTTAATGTAGTTTTAATTAACTGTAGCGTATTTGTATGGTGAACGAACGGACCGGACATCAGCTTAGTTACTTTCTCTTTATTTTCTCTTTACTTTAATACATTTTTTGTCTATTTTTGTCTAATTTTTTTTATCCAATCAATCCAGGGGGGGGGGGAGTGCCCCACCTTGCCCCTACCTGCGGGTGCCCATGACCATGACATAAGATTCTATTTGTACGCCAACTCTCCTTGTACATCACATCATAGAATTTTATTATTATATTATTTATTTATATTATTTAAACGCTCATTTAATTATTTATTCTAAACTTAAATATTTTTTTTTAAAACTAAACTGATTATTGGGAAATTGTTTTCTTTTAAAGATGTTTCACATTTAAAATAATGTTTTTGAAATCTCGAAGCACTCGCGAATTTAAGATTGAGTGATAAATACAGTTTCACTGTCTTCATTGTCGAGAATGTTGAGCCTGTCAATAATGGCACATATTATGTGTTAAAAGATTCGCAAAATCACAACCCTGTAATAGAAGCGAATGATATTGATTTTTTGCATCATGTTCTCTATGCTGTGCCAATCTAGAGCCGTTGTTTGTGAAATCGTTATGTAGAAAGACCTCAGAAAATTATCACAGATTCGCATCCAGTAGATAAATGTGCCAGGGATCCCCTCGGTGCCACTCGTGAGAAAAATACTCAACGACAGTGTATCGTTGCGGGGGGGGGGGGGGGGGGGGGGGGGGGGTGTGGGGGGGGGGTCGCCTTGTTAAGATGATGATGATTATGATTTGGAACATGATTATGATCATGATTATCGCGTTGGTGTACATTCTGACCTGAATGCCGATCTTCTTGATAGGTTCTGTCAGGTTTTCCTACCCTGAAATCTTTTACTGGATGCTCGGACGTTGGGTTCAACATGTACACGAGCAACACTATCACCATCTTGTTCAGCATGTACACTGGCAACACTATCACCATCTTGTTCAGCATGTACACTGGCATCACTATCACCATCTAGTTCAACATGGACACTGGCAACACTAACACCATCTTGTTCAACATGTACACGAACAACATTATCGCCACCGTGTTCAATATGTACACTGACCACACTATGGCCACCGTGTTCAATATGTACATTGACCACACTATCACCATTGTGTTCAACATGACACTAGCAACACTATCGCCCCTGTGCTTGTTTCGATTCATGGTTGTTTGAATATTTACGAATACAAGTTCAACTAACGTAGTATGTTCCTGAAAATGTTCTGTGCTAAAGGGATGATGCACTAGGCGCCCACACAAATTCAACTAAGAGTATAATTAAGCCCACATGCTCTTAAGTCAAAATTTAACAACCGACCACCGTTGACTTACGTTAATTTGCTTTTACATCTCTTTCTTATATTATGTTGTAACAGCTAAATTATTACAATAATATTTTGTTTCGTAATTTAGTATGAACGTAAAGTTTGATATTAAAATGTCATGCGCAGAAGGAGGAGAGGAAGTGGTTTTTGAAGAAGACAGTAAGTGTGATTTTTTTAACATGGTCAAGGAGGATAAAATTGAATTTATGAATGTGTTTGCGTTTGCAAATAAATATCTCATAGCATCGGAATATCTATCGTCCAGTTGAGTGTATTAAGAAATGAGTGAAGTTAATAAGATTATTACAATAATTATGTTTACTCAAATCTGGAGATGTATTTCTCATATTTGTGAAACGTCGTGTGTGAATAAATATAGTGATACAACCACATACTTTCCCCATAATTTCCCCATACTTCCAATGATTATCGTAATAATTATTAGAAAGCACTACATCACCACTAAGACGCTTGATGCACGTATGCAGATGTTTAGGACAGGTAACTAAAGAAGAGCGTTCAACATTATGCAATCACACAACTTCTTACATATGTGTTACAATGTCACCATTTCATTAAGACCGGATACAACATAACATCAAAAGCTGATGAACTAAACTCGCCTGAAGATTGGACTTTTCAATTTGTTCTCGTGTACATCAAGTTATTTTTCCTAACGTGATCACGCCGCATCAAAATACTTTAATTCTCTATGTAACAATGCCACTATCTTGACAAGCTTGACCTGATTTCACGAAATCCAATTCCCGATAACTGCATTGAATGAGATTCTTAAAAAATAACGCAATTGCTTTTGGTGCGTACTATTTTATATTGCTTGACGGAAATAGTGTAATAAATATTCGGTCTAATATGCGGTGAGACATTATGATATTAGTAGCAGGGATGGGGGTAGAAGTTATTGACAATGTTATGAAGTGTGTTGGTCGAATGTCACTGCGGCCACCATTGGTTGGCCGCCATTGGTTGGCCACCATTGGTTGGCCACCATTGGTTGGCCACCATTGGTTGGCTGCGATTGGTTGGCCGCCATTGGTTGGCCACCATTGGTTGCCCGCTATTGGTTGGCCGCCATTGGTTGGCGGGCTGTAGCTATTCGGGGGTTTATTTGTCGCTTGTCGGGATGAAGGAAGTCATTTTCGAAAGATATTTTTTGTTCGTGTATTTATTTATTTCTGTCTGTTCTATGTGGTAAAATATTTGGAGGGCTAATTCGCCCACTCCCCATCAATCTATTGAACTGAAACTTGGCACATAGACTCGTTTCCGATGACAACGCATTCTTTCAAATATTCAGCACCAATCCCCGAAAATCAGTTTCTTCATTTTTTTTTCAAGGAAGGACACTTACTTCGTGAAATAAAATTCCCGATAACTGCGCTAAATGTAATTCTTAAAATAAACTATAATGCTTTGGATACGTAAAATTGTATTGTTTTTTTTTTTTATGAAATAGTTGTAGTTTTAAATATTTCGTGTAAAAGCGAGTCGGGCATTAAAATATTAATATAAAACAAAATAATAAAAAATGCATATAAATAATTTATACGAAAACTTTTGAAGAGGTTTTTAATATTACCTTAAGCATAAAAATGATTGATTAACTATTTAAATGTTACTTTTATTTATTTTTTTTATTTTTTTTTTGTTATAGATCTTGAAAATTTTATTTTACTTTTAAAAATATTCCAATCAATCTGTTCCTATTTTCATGGCATAGAATGTTAACGAAACATTGAGAGTGATTTTCTTGTACAAAAATCTTACCAAAATGTTGTAAGTAATGCTGTCTATTCGAAATTTTACCAAAATGTTGTAAGTAATTGGGTCCATTAGAAATGTTACCAAAATGATGTAAGTAATTGGGTCTATTCGAAATTTTACCAAAATGTTGTAAGTAATTGGGTCCATTAGAAATGTTACCAAAATGATGTAAGTAATTGGGTCTATTCGAAATTTTACCAAAATGTTGTAAGTAATTCGGTCTATTAGAAATTTTACCAAAATGTTGTAAGCAATTGAGTCATTAGAAATTTTACCAAAATGTTGTAATTAATTTGGTCTATTCGAAATTTTTCCAAAATGTTGTAAGTTATTAGGTATATTAGAAATTTTACCAAAATGTTGTAAGTAATTCGGTCTATTAGAAATTTTACCAAAATGTTGTAAGTAATTGAGTCATTAGAAATTTTATCAAAATGTTGTAATTAATTTGGTCTATTCGAAATTTTTCCAAAATGTTGTAAGTTATTAGGTCTATTAGAAATTTTACCAAAATGTTGTAAATAATTTGGTCCATTAGAATTTTTACCAAAATGTTGTAAGTAATTGGGTCCGTTCGAAATTTTACCAAAATGTTCTAATTAATTTGGTCTATTCGAAATTTTTCCAAAATGTTGTAAGTAATTTGGTCTATTCTAAAATTTTCCAAAATTTTGTAAGTAGTTAGTCTATTAGAAATTTTACCAAAATGTTGTAAGTAATTAGGTCCATTATAATTTTACCAAAAAATTGTAAGTAATTGGGTCTATTAGAAATTTTACCAAAATGTTGGAAGCAATTTGGTACATCAAAAATGTTACCAAAATGTTGTAAGTAACTTATTTTATCAGAAAGTCTTATTGTTACGGGATACCTGGTTACAACTATTTTAGTTGAGGTGAAAACTAGATAAGCAACTAGTTCATGAAAATTTTTACACACATAAATTATAACAAAATACACTTTTTTTAAATTGATTCTATTACATCTGTTTATTTATTCGAAGTTTTCAACACCATTGAAATGTGCTGCACGATCTTTCTTTCAATTGTACAGTTCAGACAAATGTTGAAACTATATTATTATGTAACATTTCCACAATCTTGACCTTCTACGACATCAATTTATAAACCTGTCAAATAGAAACAATAGTATTTCATTAGACGACAACCCAAAAATATAGTCTATAACATATAATTTTTATCATATAATTGATAAAATGATTTAGAATTTATACAAAATATAATTTATTAAAAATTAATTCTAAAATATATATTTTATTACATTTAAGTTATACCATATAATTTATAATATTTAACTTATAACATATAATTTATAAAATATAATTTATAACATAATTTATAACATATAAATTATAATATATAATTTATAAGCTATAATTAATCACCCACTCATAAAAATGCTGAAGCAACTTTGTTAAAATAAAACTCCATTCCTAGAAGAAGTTCTACTCTTACAAATTAAAAATGTCAATTAATTTTGTTGGAAGGGCTTTAGCTCGATGAGTTTAAAATAAAACGATTTAGTGCAATGAAAAAGAAATCGTCCTCTGTTACCAACCAATCAGATCAATTTGTCCTCCGTTACCAACCAATCAGAAAGAAGCACAGAAAGAAATGAAATAAGCATAGTGTGACGCTGACGCAACTACCCACTTATGATGAAACAACTTATAAAAAAAAACTGTCTTAAAACTGACACTAAGATAAGCTCTTCAACTTACGAAGAAACGTCCCAGATCAAACCAGTATCATGAAAAAACACCAGGGACATCATTTGGGTAGGGCAGGGTCGGGCTTTTGTCCTTCCCCACATGAATTTGCAGTTTTTATTTAATTGCTTGCTATGCACTGTGACGCATTGAGTAATAAACAACATAACAAGCCTACAAGTTTTGGTTTTGACCCCCCCCCAACCCTCTTTCTTCAAAAACTGAAAGTGGGGACACATTATGAGTGGACCATATGTTCTTGTGTCTAGCCACAACAGTACAGAAGAGGAACATGCATTTCAACGGAAAGAAAAAAACGTCATTTCATCCAAGAACGACAACTTACCTAATGACGGCCATCGAAGTTGAGTTTCTCTTTAGAGTAGCCTGCCTGTGCCAATTGGTTTTTGTAGAAGTCTTCTCTTTGGTAATCATAGCCCTACAAAAGACATGTGAAAAATTTTACGCATCTTAATGAAATACAATTTTTTTAGCTTTTTATTTTATTATTAAGGAAATTATAATTTGAGTAAATCAAGTATAGAGCGATTTTAAGTTCTTTTCAAAAATTAAATTAACATCGTTAAATAATTATAAATTTCTATTTTGAAATCGGATTTTTAAAAATCGATACTACTTTTATACTTTTTGACAAAAAATATTTTTAATAAATACAATTTATGATTGGTGGGCCCTCAAAATAAAGAAGAAAGAAGAAGAAGAAGAAGTACGATATAACAGGGGAGGTTATTTATGTATCTTTAAATAGAGATCGAGTATCAACACGTCCACTTTTGGTGGAAGATTGGTTAAAAAACAGATGACCCACCTGTGGTCCGTAATGTTGCAGGGGGAAGCCCTTGTAGACACCGCCAAAATCCTTTCTACCGAAATCGTTGCCGCCTACGAACTTGTTGAACCCGCGGTTGTCCTTGCCGTCGTAGGAGAGGCGGACCGACTTGTCGTAGCCGTAGTAAAACTCTCCGACTCCCTTGTTGTAGATCTTATCGTGGCCGTCCTTGCCGTAGTAGGTCTTTGACGTGAAGAAGCCCTTCAAGACGGAGACTTGCTTCAGGAAGGAGAAGAACTCATCGGTTCTCACTTTGCTGGAAACAAAAATTTAAGCGAGTTCTTTATTTAACCGTAATAATTAGATCGCTTTAGATTATTTCAAAACATCTTTAAAATTCAGAAAAATCATGTCCACAAAAAAAGCAACGATAAAATTGAGAATTTTTCAAACATCCCAATAATATTTTTTTTTTATATATATAATGAAGTTGTTTTCCAAAGGTTCTCGTAGTTTTTCAAGATTTACTTTTCCTTGGCCTTCTGCCATTCTTTAAACTTGGAGAACTCCTGCTTGCAGTTCTCAACCTCCTCCTGGTACTGCAAAAATTTAGAGAACTTGACGAAAACCTGCTCAATCTGGGTTCGCTTCTCTAGGAGTTCTTTTTGTTCTTGCAGTAGTTTGTATCCCTGGAGAGTTAGATATAAAAAAATAAAAAGCCCAATCGAATTTTCACCAAAAACGTAGTAATTTTATTAAATGTAATTACTTAATGTTTAAAAATATTATCTTAAATCCATTGCAAGGCTGAACAAAAAAAAAACACTTTATAACTTAAGTTCTTTTGAAAACTATAAGTAGTTGATAGTGTTGTTTTTAATATACATATCACGTAAGAGTTAAAATCTACAGTTTGATTACCTTAAGCGAAAAGAACAAGTTCTTGTTGTCGGCCTCCTCTTTGTCGTCGAAGAATTTCTTGAAGTCGTTTGGCTTGTGTTCGTCCAGGTGTTTTCTGAGGCCCGACAGGTAGCCGTACACGGGGTGCTCGCCCCTCCAGTCGTAGTCGTCGCGCTCGTCGTCCCAGCCTAGGCTGTGGAAAGTTCTGAAAGTGTCGTCGTCGTCGTATGTTTTCTCGGAGACAAGCTTGATGAACTTCTGGAGCTTCAGGAAGAGCTCAAAGTGCCTGGCGTCTCTGTCGTAGTTGTCTCCAATGGCTGTACAAGTTACAAGAATTTTTTTGTTTTAGAACAAAGGGTATAAATAAGGTTGTCAAGTTTTTTCTAAAATTCTTAAGACTGGTGCCAGGGTTAAACAATTATTGTGACATATCGGATTGTCTAAACCTTACTTTCTATAGTATATAATAATCAGATAAGATTAACAACTGCCTACGCTTGTTCACTAACCTTCTACTGTAATAGTGACTTTGTTTTAAAAATCTTCAATTTTGTCTACTTTTTAAAAAAAATCAATATCAGTTATAGAAATTTAGGAGCGTTTTCAGTGCTACTTGAAGAATTCCTTGCAAGAATTTTGTCACAGATTGTTTGAAATAAGAAAACTAACAGAGAAACGTTTTCTTTTACCGTTTCCAAATTGGGCGCCGAAATCAAACCCAGATTTTCCATCAAAATCGAAGTCAGTCCATCTGTTGCACTGGCTGTAGAACGCGCACTGCTTGAAGTAGCTGTAGTGAGTCTTGTATTTGGTCTGTACACAAACAAATTATGAAGCTGTTTATCGCACATGGCTTTCATTAGCTATCTTGTCCGGTTAAATTATTGGTAAGGCGAAATTGTTGATGAATATTTATTTCAATATGTACTTAAACTACGCTATTATTCTTGATTTTTAAAGGAACATTTTTATTGTTTTTACATATTTTCTTTAAGGCTGCACGTTTTAGTTCTAATAATAAATCCCCTACATACATTTGCATGTGTCCTTACCTCGACAACTTGAGAGAATGATATCACAACGGTTTTTTCGTGCTGCACCTGCTTGGCGAAGGTGACAAGTTGGGAGTACAGGATGTACTGCTTGCTGGCCTTCAAGCTCTGAAATAATATACTCTTACATTACAATATATAGTGCAATCCTACGTTAATGTATATGGTATAATCTTACATTACACTAAAAAATATAATCTTACATTACAATTTATATAATGACGACATTGCATTTTAATTTTTTGTTTTGCCTGGAACGGCAGTTAAAAATTGTTACATTATAATACTTACATTACAAAATGACATTATAATATATGGCATGACGACATGTATTTAAAATATCTAATTTAAAAGGGGGTGGTTGGGCATACAGCTCCACGGCTCTTTTTCTTGATATACCTCTGCATTCAAGTGATAGAATTAGTTTAAATCTTCCTCTTAAAAAGTTACTCTTCGACCCATTTCTATTGTTTTGAGCAGAATTTCCAGCATGTGTTTCTTTTGCATACCTTACAAGAGTTCTGCTGTCAGATTTTACTTATTTTACTTCTTTAATTCGTATCCTCATATAAATATGTGAGACTTATTCAAAAGCATTTTCTTTTTTTTTTTTAATATTTATATAGTGCTTGAATCATTCTATCATTAACACGTTCATACCACTGTTCGAGAACCCCCCATCATCATCATCATCAGTGACACTACAGCCCATGTAGGGCCCTGGCCTGCGGGAACCCCCCCCCCCTCAAGCTTCGCGAATTGCGTACTGACCTCTGTCTGATACTCCTTGGCGCCGACGAACTGCTTCTGGGCCTGGTAGTGTGACCTGAACTTAACGTACAGCAAGAAGAGTTTCTTGTAACGGAACTCGTTGTCGGGTTCGTCGCCATCACAGAGGTCCAGCCACTCCCTTTCATCATTGTAGGAGATCTTCTCGTAGGTGGCCACCTGTGTCTTGGACAGTTCCTCTCTGGAGTACCCCTTGGTGGACTCTTTCTTCCAAGTAACCTTTAAACAGCCATTCAAATTTTCTTACTACATAAATGTATATGGTTGAAATAATACATCCATCTTTTATTTTTAAATACGTTCTAAAATTCCGATATTGCTTTTCGTGACAATTTGTTAACTTCATCCATTAAAATAAATATAAAAAAATACCTAATCTTTGAGATCAAATCGCTATATAAAATAAATTGATGAAAAATCTGATATTTGCTCCATTAAATGATTAAATATTACCCTGGTAAATTGTTTGAAAAGCTCCAAGAATGATCTGGTATCCTCTTCCTCTCTGTTGATGAGGGACTTCATGATTTGAATGAAAACAGCAACGTGTCTCTCTTTCTCATCATCGATCAGGTCGAATTTGCTGTCTGGTTTGTCACCCCAGCCGGACCACAGGTTTCCGAAGTCTACAATAGGGTTCTTCTCGCCCCAGCCATTCCAGTTGTCAATGGGAGTCTTCTCACCCCATCCATAGCCAACTGGCGTCTTTTCACCCCAGCCATAATCGACGCGTTGCTTATCTCCCCAGCCATTGTCAACGGGTTTTTTCTCGCCCCAGCCATTCCAGTTTTCAACAGTGTTTTTCTCTCCCCAGCCATTCCAGTTTTGATCTGTCTTCTTCTCACCCCATCCGTTCCAATTTTCAACAGGTTTCTTCTCACCCCAGCCATTGTCAACGGGTTTTTTCTCACCCCAGCCATTCCAGTTTTCAACTGTGTTCTGCTCTCCTTTAGCATTCCAGTTTTCATCAGTCTTCTTCTCACCCCAGCCGTTCCAGTTTTCAACGGGCCTCTTCTCACCCCAGCCATAGTCAACGGGCCTTACACCCCAACCATTGTCAACGGGCCTCTTGTCACCCCAGCCATAGTCAACGGGCTTTACACCCCAGCCATTATCAACGGGCCTCTGCTCACCCCACCCGGTCCATTGGTTTAGATAGTTTGACTGAAACGACATAAACACGTTAGATTAGTTAACCGACTCTGTCTGTGTTTGTCTCTGTGTGTATATGTGTGTTTGCGTGTGTATGTGTGTAGATTTTTTTTGCATGGGGTGAAAAAGTTTTTTATTTAACAAAAATGGGGGGGGGGGGTATTTAAGTATGGTCTACCAGCCCGTAAATAAGGAATAAGATCAAAAATCTTAAAATTAAGGTGTACTTGGTCCTAAGACGAACGCAACCGTCCATGTACTCTAGAGATGTGGAGAAAGACATTTAGACTGAGTGATAACAAGTTTGATTTTTTACAGTTATCGCAAATACCTTATATGAAAAAAAGTAAAATTTATAATTTAAATGATAATAATTACAAACATATCACAAAGATCATGAATATTTAAGCTAATCTTCAAGGGGTGGTGGGATCATCAAGGGGTGGTAGGATCATCAAGGGGTGGTAGGATCATCAAGGGGTGGTAGGATCATCAAGGGGTGGTAGGATCATCAAGGGGTGCTAGGATATTTTCCCAATTGGAAGCGTGTTCACAACCCATATTTTTTTGTTTTTTAATGAAAGAACAGTAACCCATTTCAACTTAAGAAAAGACAACTCTCGGGTTCTTAACACTTACCTTCAGGTCCTTGCCATAATTATCTTGATCGGACGATGCGAAGGGCTTGCCACTGACCACTGACATGACCACGATGAGAGACGCTATGACGAGGTTACCTTGAGGCGCCATCTGCTGGACAAAACTCGTTTTTAATGTACTGTAAAATTGGTGCCAACAATCTTTATTTTATTTTTCTTTACAATCATCTTTTCTTTTAAATTTGAGTAGACTTTCAATGGGGAAACGTCAGAATAGATTTACATGGAACACAGGAAAAACATTTAGTCGAAGATCGTGTTATTTAATCGTTATCTAAAGACGTTGGAAGAAACTGGTTTCAGATTAAATTAATTTCACGCTGAGTTTGATATTGTCTTGAATTAAGATTTAAGCCATTAATAATTATCTTTTTTTTATGGTAAGGAAACAAAAAAAAAATAATAATTTATCACAGCTCTTAAATACTAGAATGGATTAAAGCAGGGGTGGGCAAACTACGGCCCGCGGGCCACATGCGCCCCGGCAATCGATGTTACAAAAAAAAATCTTGTTTTTAAATTATCTTATTGAATGTTACAGAACTTCATGAACCGTTATGATTATTTTACCATTTTTTTACAAAATGTATTTCCAATTTTCTATTTTTTTAAACAGTCATTGAAGTTCGTAATGTAATGCAAATATGGCAAAATACATAGGCGGCCCTCCAATAGCTTTTCATTTGTCAATGTGGCCCTACGTACACAAAGTTTACCCACCCCTGGGTTCAAGTTGTTGTTGGTTTGTTTTTTTTTTTAAAAAGGTCTTCCATTTGTTCTATGACGTAATTTATAACCGATTAAATTCTCTTTTTTATTGTTCAGATCATTTTAAAATGTTCATTATTTTCTGACAAGCATTTAACCAAAAAATTCTCAATGCTCATTTTTTATTTAATTCTATCTATATTTAAATTGACTTTGGGAGTTGTTGTTTTTTACAAAACTTCCTTTCCGGTGAAATTGTAAAATGTATTCCTTTTTAGTTGCTTACTATAAATTTACCCACTGACCCAAAAATATGTAACCATTTGTTGTTTAAATCATATATAGAGATCGTATTGAAAACTTAACTCCAACAGGGTGCACTTATATTTCAATAATTAGTTATATACAACGATGTTTCAGATTGCTTGCAATCTAATTACAAACATAATAGTTGACAAATTTAAACCTATTTTGAAATCTTAGTTTAGCTCTCGGTATTATTTTTCCCCCTATGTCTTAATGATACCGAAATTAAAAACCAAGTTCTCTGATGTCGCTTAATCAATGATTATTTTAAGACCTTTAATGAACCTACAAGCTCTTCCTTGACTTACGATTTTGTCTTAAATGGCTTAGAATAAATATTCTTTATCGTTGTTGTTTTTTTTTCTTTTTTTAAACAAACATATTCTTAAATTTAATAGATCTGATAAATATTTTAGTTCTTTATTTTAATATTTAAATTCATGATGTTATCAAAGTCATAAAATGTGTATATACCTGATATTAAATTTTGTTGTTGTTTTTTTTTTGTTGTTTTTTTGTTTTTTTTGTAAATGCTTATGCTGCTTTTTGAAGGATTACGTAATAAAATAGTTTTAGTCCTTATATAATCTAACTGTAATTTTATAAGTACGGCGTATTTAGTTATGCCATTAGAAAACTGTTGAATTCAGAAACTACCTGTACGTAACATAACTTACAGCTGTTTTATTAATAACTTCTTTTATCATAATTCTAAACAATTATTTTGAAGAAGTCAAAGTTATTTACATAAGCCCATATACAGTCCTTTATCAATTCAAATTATAATTTGCTACAAAGATTTGTTCACAGATTCTAAGCCCCACAATTTTCCACAAAGACACGGTCACAGCTGACGAACTTACCCTGTAGGTTCCAGGGGAGAAGATGGTTACGCTTTGTGCCAATGTCTCAGCCTTTTATAGGATTCTCTGACCTGGAGTACTGGGTCAACTTGTCTCACGGGGGCCTTCACTTGATGCCTAGTCACCTGAAGTAACTCTCAACTTCGATTTTACTCGAGTAAATAACGTCTTCCCAAAAAAAAAAAACTGAGGAGCTCTTGAATAGATTAAAGTTGAGACACAGCATCTTCAAGTGTGAGGTGAAATTGAAAGGGGCGGTGTGGTGTTGCGGGTGGAGGGGCCGAAAAAGTATGGGGTAACAAGGTATCTGGTAGATGACAGAACATCTATAAAAAATAGAATGGAAATTACGGACTCCATACTTCAATATATCTTTTCAAAAGAAAACAAATTGTTCGTTACTGCTCATTTTACTATTTTAACTCATTCTTTAAGTAATGTTCGTTAAAGTAGGTCCATTAATTAGCGGCTTGTTCATATTTCGTAACTGTTATTAAAATCATTCAAATGAACTTAATGGGCTCCATTTTTCTTCGTTTAACTTCCGTTAATGAGAAACAGCTCTTGATAAAATGTTCACAAACAAAAGGTACCTATGAGGGCAGGAGGTCAAAATTTATCCTTCGATATTTTATCCAAAACTCAAATGATCTGCACATACAAGAACTGTTTATTATATGAACATTTCTTCTAGAAAAATTGAAATGATTTGGGGGGGGGGGGAATAGATAGAGAATTAAAAAATGTTGTTTTAAGTCAAATAAACATAATTAATGATGTCCCGCTATTTAATATATAAATAAGAAAAGATAAGAAGACAATTTTACTGCCGCAAATCAAACGAAATTAGTTTTGGTATATTGTTTTCAGTCTTGAAAGTTTTTGTCTGTGGCATTGTTGGATGTAAAACATAGTTCATGAACAGGGTGTTTTCATTTGACATGGCCCAGCAGATCTACACCTCCAGCTACTCGGCCCAGCAGATCTACACCTCCAGCTACTCGGCCCAGCAGATCTAAACCTCCAGCTACTCGGCCCAGAAGATCTACACCTCCATCTACTCGGCCCAGAAGATCTACACCTCCAGCTACTCGGTCCAGAAGATCTACACGTCCAGCTACTCGGCCCAGAAGATCTACACCTCCAGCTACTCGGCCCAGAAGATCTACACGTCCAGCTACTCGGCCCAGAAGATCTACACCTCCAGCTACTCGGCCCAGCAGATCTACACCTCCAGCTACTCGGCCCAGCAGATCTACACCTCCAGCTACTCGGTCCAGGAGATCTACACCTCCAGCTACTCGGCCCAGGAGATCTACACCTCCAGCTACTCGGCCCAGCAGATCTACACCTCCAGCTACTCGGCCCAGCAGATCTACACCTCCAGCTACTCGGCCCAGCAGATCTACACCTCCGGCTACTTGGCCCAGCAGATCTAAACCTCCAGCTACTCGGCCCAGCATATCTACACCTCCAGCTACTCGGCCCAGAAGATCTACACCTCCATCTACTCGGCCCAGAAGATCTACACCTCCAGTTACTCGGCCCAGAAGATCTACACCTCCAGCTACTCGGCCCAGGAGATCTACACCTCCAGCTACTCGGCCCAGGAGATCTAAACCTCCAGCTACTCGGCCCAGAAGATCTACACCTCCAGCTACGTGTGATGAAGACTTCAAATTTCGGTATAGGTTTATGGAACCAACAATTCATTGTTAAGTCATAGTTTCGGCATCAAATCCTCAAAGCCGTAACCATTTTATAGATTTCATTTTTTGGAGCAATGCATGAACTTCCCATCAACTGTCTTAGCTGTGATTGTCATTTTTGGTTGTCGTTTTGCGTTTGTGTTTTTGCTTTATGGCTGTTTGGCTGATTTTATTATTTTTTTAAGTGTTTGCTTTTTGTATTATTATTTTTTATTTTTTATTTTTTTATTTTTTTTTTTTGGAATAGAGGTTGGTTGGGGGATCGATTTTAGTGATGAGGAATTCAAGAGCTATTCAATACATAAGCGATAAGAGAGATATAAGAGATGTAAGAGATAAGAGATATAATGTGCTTTTCGTCTAAATCATGTTTTTGCTCATTGTGTTTCTCTTTAAAGGAGGCTTAGCGTTAAACACAGTGGTTGTAAGTTATTAAACACCCCGTTAGTTTAAGTGGGGTTATTGAGTGCGCCGGTTTAGGGATAAGTAAATGAACCTCTCCGAACAGCCATAGGGTCAAGTGTCAAAGTTCATAGCGACGCGTCAGATGACGTATTTCCCTTTACTGCGTTGCAACCGTTACACGAATTAGCTTTTTTTTTTACAGGCTTGAACAAAAAAATCTATGCGTGCCCATGTCTCGTGTTCATATGAGCAACGGCTGCCATCCCTCTTGGCGCACTGACGAGTGGAGATTACTTCTGTGATGTCATCCGAGAGTCTTGAGACTGTCTGACACGTCGACATGACTGCTCCGAGTGCTCATCGTGGTGCTCTCATAAAGAGCAGTTGTCAACTGGGTGCGGTAGTTTTGTTTGTTTGTTTGGTTTTTTTAGGTTGATGTCTCCGGAAGATACCAAAAGAGTAGAACCGCTTTATCGTTTTGTTAACAAAACCTTTTTTTATTTAAATTGTTGTTGTTGATGACGATGTTGTTGTTGTTTTTGATGTTGCTGTTGTTGTTTTTGATGTTGTTGTTGATGTTGTTGATGATGATGTTGATGGTGATGTTGTTGTTGTTTTTTAAACTTGCTGTTGTTGTTTTTGATGTTGTTGTTGATGTTGTTGATGATGATGTTGATGATGTTGATGATGATGTTTATGATGATGTTGTTGTTGTTTTTGATGTTGCTGTTGTTGTTTTTGATGTTGTTGTTCATGTTGTTGATGATGATGTTGATGATGATGTTGTTGTTGTTTTTGATGTTGCTGTTGTTGTTTTTGATGTTGTTGTAGATGTTGTTGATGATGATGTTGATGATGATGTTGATGATGATGTTGTTGTTTTTGATGTTGTTGATGATGATGTTGATGATGATGTTGATGATGATGTTGTTGTTTTTGATGTTGCTGTTGTTGTTTTTGATGTTGTTGTTGATGTTGTTGATGATGATGTTGATGATGATGTTGATGATGATGTTGTTGTTTTTGATGTTGCTGTTGTTGTTTTTGATGTTGTTGTTGATGTTGTTGATGATGATGTTGATGATGATGTTGATGATGATGTTGTTGTTTTTGATGTTGCAGTTGTTGTTTTTGATGTTGTTGTTGATGTTGTTGATGATGATGTTGATGGTGATGTTGTTGTTGTTTTTGATGTTGCTGTTGTTGTTTTTGATGTTGTTGTTGATGTTGTTGATGATGCTGTTGATGATGATGTTGATGATGATGTTGATGATGATGTTGTTGTTTTTGATGTTGCTGTTGTTGTTTTTGATGTTGTTGTTGATGTTGTTGATGATGATGTTGATGGTGATGTTGTTGTTGTTTTTGATGTTGCTGTTGTTGTTTTTGATGTTGTTGTTGATGTTGTTGATGATGATGTTGATGATGATGTTGATGATGATGTTGTTGTTTTTGATGTTGCTGTTGTTGTTTTTGATGTTGTTGTTGATGTTGTTGATGATGATGTTGATAATGATGTTGATGATGATGTTGTTGTTTTTGATGTTGCTGTTGTTGTTTTTGATGTTGTTTTTGATGTTGTTGTTGTTGATGTTGATGTTGCTGTTGTTTTTTATGTTGTTGTTGATTTTGATGTTGTTGTTTTTTATGCTGATTGTGTTGTTGTTCTTGATGATGTTGTTGTTGTTGATGTTGTTGTTGTTTTTTTTATCTTGTTGTAGTTTTTGATGTTGTTTTTGATGATGATGATGATGATGTTGTTGTTTTTTATGTTGTTGTTGCTTTTGATGTTGTTGTTCATGTTTTGTAGTGTTTCGTTTGTGTTTAATGTGGTAAATTATAGATTTGTATTTTGTTGACTTTGTACCGCGCTTCGAGCCTTTGGGGATGAAGCGTGTTTTTGAAATGAACTTTATTATTATTATTATTATGATCCGCACATATCAAAACGTGATGCCAGACTTTATGAAAATGTAGCTTTATATCGTGTCTTACATAAAGACAATGTAGCTTTATATCGTGTCTTACATATAGACAATGTAGTTTTATATCGTGTCTTACATAAAGACAATGTAGCTTTCTAGTGTGTCTTATTTAAAGACAAGATTAAAAGATTAAATAACAAGTTTCATATCATTTAGTGCGCATGTCCATTCGCCTCAACCATCAACACGGGGAGCTGGTGTTGTCTTCTGTCCTGTCAGTGTCTGGCCGACCTTTGAACTCCAAATCATAACTTTGGTATTGACACATTGGGACATCCCTTCACCACCTCTAACGTTTCAAACATCTCAAATTTCCCTCTTCTTACCATGGTGTGAACGGTCTTTCTTTAAATACATTTTAAGACCTCTGATCGTAATGGATAGTTTTTTTAGATTATTGGAGACATTCTATTTATAAGTTCTGTGTGAGGGTGTGGCGAGTGTGAGGGGGTGAGGGGATGTTAGGGTGTGTGGGTGGCAGGGTGTCATGGTGGGAGGTTGTGGTGGGTGTGAGGGTGAGAGGGTGTGATGGTGAGATGGTGTGAAGGTGTCAGGGTGTTCTGGTGTGATGGTGTTTGTGTGTGTGAGGGTGTGAGGGGGCGAGGGAATGAGGGTGTGTGGGTGTCAGGGTGGGAGGTTGTGGTGGGTGTGAGGGTGAGATACTGTAAAGGTGTCAGGGTGTTCTGGTGTGATGTGTGTGGGTGTGAGGGTGTGAAGGGGTGAGGGTGTGTGGGTGGGAAGGTGTGTTGGTGTGATGGTGTCAGGGTGTGATGGTGTCAGGGTGTTAAGGTGTGATGGCGTGTGGATGTGTGGGTGTGAGCGTGCGAGGGGTGAGGGTATGATGGTGTGCGTGTGGGAGGGTGTGTGGGTGTCAGGGTGTGTGGGTGGGCGTGTGTGTGGGTGTGAGCGTGTGAGGGTGTGGCGGTTTAGACCCTAGCGTCTTTCCTTTTTTTATTTTTTTAGCACCTGTAATTCTAAATTTACAATGCAATCTTTGTTTCAAAGCAGAAACAATATATCATGTCGTTTACCTCTGTGTGGTTGGTGCGTAAATGATTGGGGGGGGGGGGGGGGGGGGGGGTCACCGAATGTAGGTGTGTGGGGCGGATAAGGTCAATGACAGCATCCTAGACCTTGGAGTGGGTCATAGATAAGTGTGGGGGAGGGGTGGGGGAAATATTTTTCTCGTACTTTTTTGTGGAGGATTTCTTTATGTCAAATAAGGTCGATTAATTGTTCACTAAACAATCAGGGGAGAGAATATTGGCGATATAATGGTGTACGAAACAATCAGGGGAGAGAACATTGGCGATATAATGGTGCACGAAACAATCAGGGGAGAGAACATTGGCGATATAATGGTGCACGAAACAATCAGGGGAGAGAACATTGGCAATAAAATGGCGTACCGAACAAGTAGGGGAGAGAACATTGGTGATATAATGGTGTACGAAACAAGTAGGGGAGAGAACATTGGTGATAGTATGGTGCACTAAACCTTCAGGAGAGAGAACGTTTGTGGACTTTTGTTTGACCGTTGTTTGTGCTTTCGAAATAAAGTTTGTTAAGCCAAGATTCCTTTCAAAAAAACATCTTCAAGAAAGTGTAAGGAATGGTGGCAAATGTAACAGTTGTTGAGGGTTTTCTTCATTACATTATATCGAAAATTCTTTTCCTCGAATTAAATTCCGTTCGATCAATATTCCTTTATACAATTTGGTTTCGTCCGTGAACGGGTAGGTTATTCTATCTTTTAGAATGTTAAGTAAATAGTTCAGAGTTTTTTCCCCTTTCATTTAATTGCCTGGTTATCTCAGATTATAATCTTAGATATTAAAGAAATGTTAAAAATCAACAAATATGTTTATTCTTTTTTAATCCTAAATTCGCTGTTTTTGGATACATTTTTGTGTAACTCCCGTGATTAACAATTGTTTTTTTCCGAGATGCACCACTGCACTGTTGATGGTGCGAAATCATATCTCGGTGTTACTGGTTTGCTAGACCACCACCACCATCTTGCTAGACCACCAGCCTGCTAGACCACCACCCTGCTAGACCACCACAACCATCCTGCTAGACCACAAGCCTGCTAGACCACCACCCTACTAGACCACCAGCCTGCTAGACCACCACCCTGCTAGACCACCACCACCAAAACCATCCTGCTAGACCACAAGCCTGCTAGACCACCACCCTACTAGACCACCAGCCTGCTAGACCACCACCCTGCTAGACCACCACAACCATCCTGCTAGACCACCAGCCTGCTAGACCACCACAACCATCCTGCTAGACCACCAGCCTGCTAGACCACCACAACCATCCTGCTAGACCACCAGCCTGATAGACCACCACAACCATCCTGCTAGACCACCAGCCTGCTAGACCACCACAACCATCCTGCTAGACCACCACCCTGCTAGACCACCAGCCCCCCTTCCGCGAGATAGAGCAGCCACCCCTCCCATGCTAGACCACCACAACCATCCTGCTAGACCACCAACTTGCTAGACCACCAACCTGCTAGACCACCAACCTGCTAGACCACCACAACCATCCTGCTAGACCACCAACCTGCTAGACCACCAACCTGCTAGACCACCACCACCATCACCGTGCTAGACCACCACCACCACCACCCTGTCTGACCGCCAACTCCACCCTACTAGACCACCACAACTATACTAGACCACCAGAACCCTGCTAGACCAGCTCCACCCAACTAGACCACCACCACCACTATACTAGACCACCACCACCACACTGCTAGACCACCACAATCACCCTCCTAGACCGCCGACACTCCCCTGCTAGACCACCACCGCCCTGCTAGACCACCACCATCTCTCTGCTAGACCACCATCACCTCCTTGCTAGACCACCACTACTCTGCTAGACTACCACCACCACCCTGCTAGACCACCACCACCCTACTAGACCACCACCACCCTGCTAGAACACAACCACCCTGCTAGACCACCACCGCCCTGCTAGACCACCACCACCTCTCTGCTAGACCACCATCACCTCCTTGCTAGACCACCACTACTCTGCTAGACCACCACCACCCTGCTAGTCCACCACCACCCTGCTAGATCACCACCACCATTCTGCCATACCACCATGTCAACAGCCCCTTGTTTTCCCCAGGTTCTCGCCAATCCACAGACCGTCAAAGCCAAACGACCAATTTGGTGCACCCAATTACTAGCCACTAGAAGTCCACTCCGGCGTAAGTCAAACACTGAGTTCCCGTGTGTCGTATCCAGCCAGGTTTGTGGCAGACGTGGGTGGATCTGGCGGTGGTGACGTTGTTGACAATGTCAGCCACTTATTGTTCTTCAAACCTTATGGTGTCAACGATGCCTCGCTTTAGAGAAAAGGCGTGACGCCATCTTTAACCTCTCTATTTATAGAACACGTGAGCCTATAAAAGAACTCGTTTATAAATAGCGCGTGCATTCTAATGCTGTATGCATTCATGTCTATTATAGCACTGGAACCATAGACTTTTTTCTTATTAACCTAAGGCACATAGAAGGATTTTCAATGGCACACAGATGTCTAAAGAATTATAATAATACATAATGCAGACTGTGTCAAGGGAAGACCTGCACCCGTGCCAATAGCGTGAACCCATTCCCCATCTTTTCAAAAAAAAACATATTTTATTACGCATATTGTGCATGAAAAAAAATGAAGATTTTGGCGCCCTCTCCCAATGGCGCCCAGTAGGAGTGCCCACTCCACGGTCGTGGATCGACTTATAAGTTTTTGGGCCGCTAAATGAAGTCTGCGTTAGAATAGCACAATGTACCAACGAGTTGCAACCCCTGATATATATATATATATATATACTAGCCAATATACCCGGCGTAGCCCAGGATTGCATTCGGAAATATAACTACTTCCACAGGCTTTTTCCGTTTTCCGAAGGTATCCCGACCCTGTTGTGATCCCAATCCCGATTGGACCACGATCCAGGTCGGATCATTATCCCGGTGGGATCCCTATGTGATACCGCATGCCTGTGATACCCCGATACCGCTGAGGTCCCGATCCCGATGGGGTCCCGATCCCAGAGGGATCCCGTTTTCCGTTAGGATTCCGCTCTCTGCGTGATCCCGCTTCCCGGTGGGATCCTCGTCACCAATTGGGATCCCATTTTCCCGATAGGATCCCGATTTGACCCCTTTACCCGATGGGATCGCATCAACTGTGTGTTCCAGTTTACTGTTGGATTTCGTTCCCCTTTAGAATCCAGTTCCTTGGTGGGATTTTGTCCCCGTAGGATTATGAGGGTATGTTTAGAGAAAATATATTACAGATATGAATAAAACTAATCCAGCATTCCAATAAGCTTTTAGACCGCATTATATCCCCGTAGAACAATATAAAACTTTCTGGGTAATTCTATATCAAATTTAATATCCTCCTCAAAACGTGTAGAAAAAAAAAATGTCTTCGTAATTATTTTTAGAATACGAAAAATTATACAAATTAATGCACTTAAATGCCCCCATTCCATAATTGTACCGATGTAGTTATTTCCTGATTGTAGGTCTTAAGTCTTTGAACTAGCTTCCATTTCTTGACGTATTTGCATTTGTCCTGTCATATATTGTGATTTACTGTAAACTGTGTTGCACTGGCTCAATTTATAAATGAACCCCTACCCCCCCCCCCCACATGAACCCCTTAATATTCTTACTTAATTTTATTTTTAACGGATTTCTCATCTGGAAATGCTGAACTACATTACAGCCATAGTTGAAAAATTTCTTGACGGATTTGCATTTTTCCTTTCATATATTTTGATTTACTGTAAACTGTGTTGCACTGGCTCAATTTATAAATGAACCCCTCCCCCCCCCCCCCCCACATGAACCCCTTAATATTCTTACTTAATTTTATTTTTAACGGATTTCTCATCTGGAAATGCTGAACTACATTACAGCCATAGTTGAAATACTTATTCATGGAGAATCAACGATCTGTCTGTATAATCGAGTCTCTATCAAAGATATGTCTATAATCGAGTCTCTATCAAAGATATGTCTATAATCGGATATGTCTATAATCGAGTCTCTATTAAAGATATGTCTATAATCGAGTCTCTATCAAAGATCTTTCTATAATCGAGTCTCTATCAAAGATATGTCTATAATCGAGTCTCTATCAAAGATATGTCTATAATCAAGTCTTTATCAAAGATATGTCTATAATCGAGTCTCTATCAAAGATAGGTCTATAATTGAGTCTCTATCAAAGATATGTCTATAATCGAGTCTCTATCAAAGATATGTCTATAATCGACTATCTGTCAAAGATATGTAAATAATCGAATCTCTATCAAAGATATGTAAATAATCGAGTCTCTATCAAAAATATGTATATAATCGAGTCTCTATCAAAGATATGTCTATATTCGAATCTCTATCAAAGATATGTCTATAATCGAGTCTCTATCAAAGATATGTCTATAATCGAGTCTCTATCAAAGATATGTCTATAATCAAGTCTTTATCAAAGATATTTCTATAATCGAGTCTCTATCAAAGATATGTCTATAATCGAATCTCTATCAAGGATCTGTTTATCATCGATCCTCTAATCAAAGATCTGTCTATAATCGTGTCTCCATCGAGGATCTGTCTATAATCGAGTCTCTATCAACGATCTGTTTATAATCAAGTCTCCATTTCCTTGTACATAACAAAATGCCCACATATATTTTACATGCATCAAGTTCATGGGTTGGGGATTTTTTTTAATTTTTTTTTTTTTTGGTGCGTTTTTTTTTTTTAAATTGTTGATTCAATTATTAAGACGGTGCACCCAAATTTGTTACATATATTTTACATGCATCAAGTTCATGGGTTGGGGATTTTTTTTAATTTTTTTTTTTGGTGCGTTTTTTTTTTTTAAATTGCTGATACAATTATTAAGACGGTGCACCCAAACTTGTTAATTCATGAGTTATTTTTAAACTGTGCTGACCAAAAGTGATGTCCTTAGGTACACATAGTGGGTCACACTTGGCCCCGATATCAGAGCCGTCGAACGACATTTAGAGTCCCCCCTCCCCCTCCCCCTCCCCCCCACACCCGGCACTTGAAGTTTGAGTGCCCAATTCACTCAAACGTGGGAGTTAAATTTCTTTTCTCCGTCACAAGTTACACATCCGATGCCCTGGGGGCTGCAGTGGACGCAAGGCAACTGCGGTGGCCCGGCGTGGTATAAAGTTTCGCCAAGTAGCTTGTAGTTGATTCGGACCGGTTGTCAAGTGCGGCGGATATTTATAACCGGCACGGCGTGGATTCGAAAAGTTGTCAATTTCTTATTCCGTGTACACTCGATATCGGCCTCCGTCTCGTGACGTCACGCGGCCGGCACGTCAGCCCCCCCCCCGGCACTGGACAAAGTTATGTCAATATATTCTTGCCCTGACACATCCTTACTAAGCACTTAGCCCGTACCCCATCTCAGTAATTAGTGAGGACACCTGGAGAGGGTAAACACGAGGTGGGTACATAGTGGTAGTCTGAGCTACGGTTACGTCTGCATCCGTTTAGTGTAGAAAGTTAATGCTCAGCGGATTGTTACAATTAAAAGTCGGGTAAATGCCCAGGAGATCGTCCCCGCGATGGCCGCCATCTTGGTTGACACAACCCGTTAATTCTGTCACTAAAAATAAACTAAATGTATCCCTGATCCTAACCCTAATTCACTGCAACTATACTAAACACGCCAGGGACGCCACGGGACGATCTCTCAGCTTTTGTCAAAAGTTGTTATAGTCGATGAAGTTTGACAATGTGATGCTATGACATTTCGATGGATGGGGGATCATGCAATTATAAAATATAGAAAAAGGGTTGGTGTTGAGGGGCTGGTGGGGGGGTATCCATAAATCCAGATGGATAACGTAGCAAGGGTGCCCTTGAGGCTCAAGAAGCCACTGGCCAATGTTGGAGATTGTCCATAGTTTTGATCACTGGGGGGAGCGGGGAAAAAATGAAGGCAACCTTAACACCCCAAATTAAGGCGGACTTACCATACAAACTAAGGCCCATTAACCACCCCAATGTAAGACCCATTAATCACCCCAGTGTAAGACCCACTAATCACTTCAATGTAAGACCCACTAATCACCCCAATGTAAGACCCACTAACCACCCCAATGTAAGACCCACTAATCACCCCAATGTAAGACCCACTAATCACCCCAATGTAAGACCCACTAATTACCTCAGTATAAGACCCACTAACCACCCCAATGTAAGACCCACTAATCACACCAATGTAAGACCCACTAATCACCCCAATGTAAGACCCACTAACCACCCCAATATAAGACCCACTAACCACCCCAATGTAAGACCCACTAATCACCCCAATGTAAGACCCACTAAACACCCCAATGTAAGACCCACTAATCACCCCAATGTAAGACCCACTAATCACCCCAATGTAAGACCCACTAATCACCCCAATGTAAGACCCACTAATCCCCCCAATATAAGACCCACTATCCACCCCAATGTAAGACCCACTAATCACCCCAACATAAGACCCACTAATCAACACAAAGGAAGACCCACTAATCACCCCAATGTAAGACCCACTAATCACCCCAATGTAAGACCCACTAGTCACCCCAATGTAAGACCCACTAATACCCCAGTGTAAGACCCACTAATCACCCCAAAGTAAGACCCACTAATACCCCAGTGTAAGACCCACTAATCACCCCAAAGGAAAACTCACTGACGACCCCAAACTAAGGCCCATTAACCACCCTAATGTAAGACCCACTAATCACCCCAATGTAAGACCCACTAATCACCCCAATGTAAAACCCACTAATCACCCCAATGTAAAACCCACTAATCACCCCAATGTAAGACCCACTAATACCCCAGTGTAAGACCCACTAATCACCCCAAAGGAAAACTCACTGACGACCCCAAACTAAGGCCCATTAACCACCCTAATGTAAGACCCACTAATCACCCTAATGTAAGACCCACTAACCACCCCAATGTAATACCCACTAATCACCCCAAAGGTAGACCCACTAACGACCCCAAACTAAGGCCCATTAACCACTCCAATTTAAGACCCACTAACCACGCCAAACCCCTGAGTTAAAAGAAAATGTAAGACAAAATAATGTATACAATGATTATATGTATGTACCATGTCAGTGCAAAGGAAAATCTGCGCTGGGGGAGGGGGGTGAAGCCATAAAATAGCGCCCCAAGTTTTATTAATAAATAATATATGATTTTTCGTGTTGATGGGGGGGGGGGGGAAGAAATCGAGGGAGTTGAAGGCTGAATTTGGAAAATGCAATAATTCTATTAGTTGTAGGCTTGGTGCCGTCCATGGCTTGACATGGGTAAATAGACCTGGGTGGGTGAGGTCACTCTTTTTACAAAGCTGTTTTTGAAATGAATAATTATTCATGTTTTTTTTATTGTTTTTTTTTTTTTTGCATATTTTTATGTGAAGCGCAGTGAGCCTAGCCCCAGGCTGGGGTACAGCAGTGAGCCTAGCCCCAGGCTGGGGTACAGCAGTGAGCCTAACCCCAGGCTGGGGTACAGCAGTGAGCCTAGCCCCAGTCTGGGGTACAGCAGTGAGCCTAGCCCCAGGCTGGGGTACAGCAGTGAGCCTAGCCCCAGGCTGGGGTAACGCGCTATATAAGACCAGTTTAATAACAACAATAAAACATGAATTAGGTTTTCGTTAATCTACGTATAATTTGAGAGTGACAGACGTAATTCTTATTGAAATGTAGTTGTTTTCATTTTATTTACTTTTCTTAACACCTGGTTGCTTGTATTCAGTTGTAATATTTGCAGATCATCCATTGTCTTGAGTCTGCATCCCTTCAAATTCGAATTTAAATACATAACGGGTAGTTTTTATAGCGTTTTCAAATATTGAAGTCGACTTCGATGGCATCACCTCAACAAATCTAACAAGAGAACTAACATTAAATTATCTAAATATTACTAATGTGTTTCACAATTAATTTGTGTAATTACACCAAGACTGCTGGTTAAATAAAAACAACTAAACTACATAATAATTAATTTAAACATTTCCGTAAACGTGCGTTAAACTGTTATGCCATTGGAATAATTAGCGCAAATAAAAAGCGCTTTTTTTAAGTTGCTACATTTATAACTGGGGAAATGACAATAATTCTTAAGGCCCGACTTTTTGACAAATCTTCAGAGGCTGTCACCTGAGCACGGTGCCACAAGTGGAAGCAGACAAGAGGAAGATGTCTATGTGAGTCTGGAGGGGGTGCCGCAATACAGTAAACCCCGGTTATGTCGATGGCCTAGGGGTTTTCCAAAAAGCGTCGAGCAAACCGATGGTCAAGATACACGAAAACAGATATGGCGGAAATTATTAAAATTGGCTTGAAATTTCTTTATGTACATGATGTACATGATGTGCGTTAGTAAAGTAAATGAGAATGAGTCTAATACCAAGACACTAAATAAAGCCGAAATTTTAGGCTATGCCTAATTTTAATAATTTTTTTAGACTATGCCTAATTGTAATAATTTAAGTCAATAATAATTAATAGGCTATAGGGCCTAAGCCTCCTATGTTTAGGCCTAGGCTATGTCTAGGTTACTTTATATTAGATTTAGACTGACTGATTAGTTCCTATATTGGCTTCTCGCTGGTATGAGCCGGAACTGCCTGTATTTTGAGAAATAAATAATTTCTTCTTGCGGAGTTCAAAAGCCGGTGATCGGTCAGGGGCTCGAGATAACCGACGTCAAGTGGCGAATTCGGCCGCCTTTTGTGCTCGAGATATGAGGGTTCGGTGACATAAGAATCGACATAACCGAGAAGAAAATGCTAAGACAAAGAGAGAATTCGGAGGTTCCACTTCTAAAATGTTGACGTGACAGATTTGGCAAGTTAACTGCGGTCGAGATAATCTTGCCCTACAGGTAAAGAGGTGGCTATCAGCAATTTAATATTCCAACAAAAACATTATCAACATCGGTTTAGAGTAAACAAATATAGCGTGTTCTGAAGAGGGTCTTGCATTTTGATTCGAATAAGATGATATAAGAGACAGAGAATTTTTTTTTGTAGGGTTTTGTCGTAAATTAAGAAACCAGCACATAGGGACAAACAAATAAGCGATTCAGGCGATCGGGACTTATTGAAAAATGATTGGTTAGAACAGAGGAATAGGGTGACGATAAAAAGATACGATGCCGAATACTGGAAGTGCAAAATAAAGTGTTTCCGCTGGGTCTCGAACCCAGGACCTTCCGCGTGTTAAGCGGATGTGATGACCACTACACTACGGAAACGACAATCTATTCAGATAGATAAAAATAATTTGAAAATTCTCATGATGTAATGAGCAGAGTTAAAAGTCCTCATCATACCCTGATCATAACATTCCTAGTGAGAGGGTTTTAGGGTTAGCCGATGCCGAACATCTCATGAGCCCATGATATCTCGACCGGTTTTGTTGTTTGCTGAGGTCAAAGGTCAGTTAAACCAGACCATTGGATTGGTCGTTGGGTCAACCTTTTTTTCGAGAAAAAAGACGGGCTCATCGAGTTTGCTGTTGGAGAAGCCGGTAAAACCAGTTTGGTGTGGAAGAGTCGGGCTAAACCAATGATGGCTGTTCAGATGTCCCGTCACAAAACAGTGGGACAGAAAAGAGAACACGGAGAGGGGAACAAGATAGAGAGGAAATCTGGAACTTTATTAGAACCTGTTTGCGGGCTTAATATCATTATTATTTACTAGAATGTATGACCCGATGTTAATGGGATAATAATGGGATGCATTTTTCGTTACTTTCTACCTGTTTGTATTTGCCTGTGTGGGTGGGGGGGGGGGATTTTGATGGTATATGTCATAATGTTAAGACAGGGTATCCATGCTACCCTCAGATAAAGTGTTTCTCCCCAAAGTGGGGTACGCGTATACCTTGGGGCACGGGAAGGGGGCATGGGGGGGGGGGGG